>PYUH01000049.1:3600515-3721115 GCA_016808085.1 Suaeda aralocaspica
CCCAAAAAAAAAAAAAAAAAGAGAAGTAAAAAAAAGAATGGCAGCAAGGTTTGAATATAAGATAAGGAACATGGTTTAGCAACTTTCGTCTTGTATATCACAGCTTCTGCCTAACAACAAGATGCACACAAGAGAATGATACCTTATCCAGGTTCAGGTTCCGCCTATGTAAGCGCATGTGTCTTCGATAGTTGATAGTTGAACAAAATTCATAAGAGCACTTGTCACATTTCTGCATTTGAACCTTTGATGGAGAGAGCAAGGGCCACCCTGGCAGATCTGCTGTGGTTAATAGTCAATGCAGAAATAAATTACAAAACATGCTTCTGCACATGTTACACTTACTAATAGTAATAAAAAAATAAATAAAAATAAATAAAAAAGACCTGCTAGTGACATGTGTACACATTTTCAGACTCATCACCGGCATTAGGATGGGCCTAAATAAATGATCAGAATTCATTGTACTTTTAAGTAGTCCACTAAGGTAACTAGGAACAATTTATTTAAACCAGCGACTTCAGATGCATAAGACAATGTTCAAACCAAGACATGCTTTATAAGTCCTAAAATTCTAGCCTATCAACTTTTAGAGCACTAGAAAATCTGCTGCTACCTTGCTGATCCAAGGCATGAAGTAACTGAATCCACTGAACTGGACTGTCATTTGCCCTGGGGAAAGAAAGAAAGGGCTCTCTCCCTATTGCTTGTCTAATATAAGTGTCTAAAGATTCATTTCCATCATCCACCTTCATTGAATTTGCTGCACCAGGGGCCTTGATCTTTGGTAGAGACATTTATCCTCAAAGTGTTTCTAAAACAGTTGCAACTGCATGATAAAATCTTTTTTAGGAAACCCGTATCCAAGTGATAGTGCAGAAAAGATGAGGGGAAAGAAAAAGAAAAATTTTGGGGTGAATAAGACAACATAGGAAACAAGATTTTCACATATGAAAAATTGGGAAAAGAAAGTCATCATTGGATTACAGAAACAAATATTACGGTAAGATTCCCAACAAAGTAATCCCATAAGGTAGCCACAGTCACTAGTTATATATTGTCATAACCCCACCAGAAATCACCCATACTTTCCTAAAACAGCTGTGGTTCCATTGATGAAAATAAGGAATTCATGAAGAAGTTGTCATTGATAATCATTGTTTCCCCTTATATAGAAGTTTGAAAGAAGCAACAATGAATTTATTGAAGAACAAAACACAGCTACTGCTTTTTATAAAGATCAGGAATCAACATGTTCTGCCGACAATAGCATACAGTCATACATTATTCCAAGATGAAATAATCCACAATAACACAGGTAGATTTTTTCCCTCAAAATGTCATACAAAATCCCAGTTTCCATGATTTACTGAACTAAATACGTGTGAAGAGGGCTTGTAGTCAAAATTCTGAAATATATTTCCGTTTATATCAACATCAAAATATTGGAGAGAGCCCAATATCCTACTAGTAGTACTCACAGTACCATGGTTATCCAAGCCTTTACTATAAACAAGAAACACAGATGCGAACTTCAGCTCTTAAGACAATAGGTGTGCAAAGCTGTTGTTGTGCAGTGTACAGCGAGACCATTATGGTCCAAAAAGAAACAAAAGCAATGGCTACTTAGTGGATTTTAGTTGTACATGAATACATAAATTTCATATCAATAACTGGTTCAAATCACTAAACAATTTCAGGACAGCAGTTACATTTCATTTTTAAGGATCCAAAAGGAGCGATTACATCCAAAGGGCAAATAGTTATGATCAAACTATCCTCTACGAGAAACTTCTCTTTAGCTCAATTCCAAGCAATAGAGTATCGCATTATCAACTTAACACTCGGCAAATACTTGTATTAAAACAGCTAAATGAATATTTGCGCCCTAGTGATGTAGGTTAACCAACCGAAGATTAAGTTCCAAGTTTCTTCCACTAAAAAACGGCAACCATACCGGATTCCATTCTCAAAAGCTACACCTCCAAACAAATTCTAGGTTCCTATAATCCTCAAATCATCGAGTATACTGCATATCTTATCAATTTGAAAAAAATGGCAATGGCATAACATGTTCATGATCCTCATCACAAGTCTTGAAGGCAAGGTGTCGAACAACAAACACGCAACGAAACACGACTCGTTAATCAAAAGTAATCCGACGAACTAGTCTTTAAACACTAACTAATTAACCAAAAGAGGTAATCAATTCAGACATACAATGAGTCAACAACAACCAACACAATGTAGTACTGAAAATACATACATACAACAACAACAACAACAAATTAAAGAAATGAAAAACACAAAAATCTTTAACAATATTAGAAAAAGCACAAAAATCGAATCAAATAAATAACACCCAAAAAAACCCAATAAATGTAAAACGCAAATTAAACAACAAAACATCAAAAACCCATATTAAAAACAAACACCCACAAACTACATTGGATTCAAAATGATCCTACATCAAAGAAAATTTCAAATATAGTAATAATTCATGCTAAAAAAACCCATTAAAAGCAATTAAACAACAAAATAGTAGATCACCAAAAAAACCCAGAAAAACCCAGATCAAAAATGAAGTATTCAAGAACTTTAGGGCAATAATATGATCTAAAGAAGCATATAATACAAGAAAATGATGAAAAAATAATGATTTTAACGAAAAATTAAAAAATGGGTAAGTTGAAGAAAAGTGTAACGTACCCCAGTTAGTGAGTTTGATGAAGTTGTGATTCGAAAGAAAGAAAGAAAATCGAAGAAACGTTGATCAAATGAATGCAGAAAACTGAGTTTTTGGGATTAAAGAAAATTGAAGAATTAAAGAAGTTTTAATTTTTTTTTATAATTTTTTTGGGGAAAAAAATGAAGGGAAATTAGAATGAGAAGTACGTGATTAAGAAAGAAGGTCGGCGAAAGGTTAGAGACGGTAATAACAAAAGAGGGAAGAAGAAAAGAAAGAATGAAAATGCAATCTTTTTAATGATCTTCTCTTCAAAAAAAAATTAATTAGTTAAAAAAATACATTATCCATATTATTAGAGGGATGACCGTAAAATTGTATATTACAATGACATTTTGAGGTAATATGTTAAAAGTTTAGGGTAAAATCGTCTTTTTATATGAATTTTAAGGGATAGCATGGTAATAAAGTTTTCTACTTATTTACGAAAACGCCATGTGATTTTTATTTTTTGACATTGTTATTTGTTTTATTAAAACTTTTTGTTATTCTAAACAAATTATTATAAAAAAAAAAAAAAAAAGTTGAGATTAGCAAATTTGATGAGAGTGGAAGATATGTTTAAGAATAAAAGATTTGGTTTTAATTTTATCGGATGTACCCGAAGAGGCAAAATAAGATATTAGGATCTTATGGTGTTAATACTGAATAAAATTAATGGGAATTTTTTGAGTTTAGGAGAGTCAGAGAGATGAATAAAAGCTCAAAATTTTAAGGTTTAATGTACATATTCGAAAAACTTGATACTTACTCTATTAATCGATATTGTAGGATGTGGTTTATAACTAAAACATAAAGTTGTTTCTAATAAAGCAGCTCCCTTATTAATAATCATAAAAATGAAAATTTTGTTTGAATGGAAATTTGGGCATCACTAGAGGAGAATATTTTGAAGATGTTGACATAAAAATCGATATAGTTTCAAAAAAACAGTATTCCTCTATATATGAGCGCAACAAACTTTGTTATTCAATATTCACGATTAGAAACTTAGATATTTCAACCAACCTATTGAAGATTGTGTTGTTGTACAAGGTGAGATTCCAATTAGGGTTAACTCTC
Organism: Suaeda aralocaspica; assembly: GCA_016808085.1. Lineage (NCBI taxonomy): Eukaryota > Viridiplantae > Streptophyta > Magnoliopsida > Caryophyllales > Amaranthaceae > Suaeda > Suaeda aralocaspica. Next base: position 3,604,324 of record PYUH01000049.1, read on the forward strand.
TCCATTTTTGCCAATTTATGTTTTTATGCCCATTTTCGGCATTAATTATGTTTATTATCATGTCATTTTTGCTCCACATTGGTGAAGATTGAAGAGCCTAGGGGAAACTTACTCCACATTTGTTAAGTCCCCATTAATTAATGGGGGCTTAACAAAACAATTAAGTTAAACAAATTGAATTCTCAATCTTAACATAAACAAGCACGAAGCACCCTTGATCAATTGATTTCTCAATCTCAAGTAAAATGTAATTCATACAACATATCACATATGTGGTTTGGAGTAATTTAAATTGTCATTTTTCACTATGGATTTTTAGTTGAAGCCAAATTGATCCTTGAAATGGTGATACAGTGTTGAAAGGTTATGTCACTTAAAGAGGCATTGAACAGTATGAACACAAATGAGCAATGAGGCCAACGTCTAATGTTTTCCAGAGAGATAACAAACAAAATGATTAATATGACTCACTACTATAATGTTAGTAATTATATTATGCATACATTAGAACTAATTGAACATGTTATACTTTTATGCTATCGACTTATTAAAAATAGTGCAACATAAACGGTACAGAATGGATGCAGTAACTACAAACAATCGCATAAACCAACAGTGTGCAATCGGCCAATCTTGGATTCTAAAACCTTTTATTGTGAAAGACAAGTATTATATGCATAGCTATCGACTAAGTTTGAGTGTGCGTGACAGATAACACTGTAACAGGACTATAACCTACATCCATACTATGTGCAAGTGTGCAACCGTGTTAAGTCAGAGGTGTGCAAAGTATAAAACTACTAGCGCTGCAGCCATTCTTGGATAGCATACTGAAGAGCGTGGTTGGGGATCAGATCACAGGTTGTAAGCTTCAGGTTAGTCATGGGTGATGTTTTATGGCCGCTATCTATCCATCCTCTTACAGCGTCTCCTTCATAAGTGTAGCCATCTGCTGCTGTACATGGATCCATCATAACTTCCTGTAATATTCAAAAACCCAAACAGTCCAAACCATTAGATTGGCTTCTGCCAAAAGTTACCTTACCTAAACAATATCATTTGGACTCTTAAGACGCTACTCAACCAGGGATACATGCCCACAAGTCAGACTATCCTAATTTATGAAAAGATTTAACGATTTTGTTCCAAAGTTAAGTGTCAACGTTGAAGGCGGAACTTGACACAAAAACCTTGAGTCTACTGGTGGATAAACTAGCAGCATGGAACTTTAGTACTCTCCCAGATATTAAAATGCCTTACTCCATACTAACTAATTAGAAAGTGCACCAGAAAATGGCCTGTTAACGCACCTTATATATTGGACAAAGGAAGTGTGAGGGGGGGCGACTGTTTTCCTTCTTTTGCAAGCATGCAGTTTGAGCGTCACATGATTTTCTCAATCGCTCCAGAATGCTCCATACATCTGAAGCAAGGTCTGGTCGTTTTGAGGGGTTCCTCTCACAGCACCGTAATGCCATTCGAGCTAGTTTTCTTGCTTGATTAATTGGCCAGTCTCCAGCTGAAAAATCCAATACTGACTCAAAATTATCATTCTGCATGGCACGTTTGACATCTTTCACAATTTCTGAAGCAGGTCTACCAGTTAAAAGTCGTAATAATATCATTCCGAATGAATATATATCTGACTCTCGAGTAAGCGCTCCAGTTTTGAGAAACTCCGGGTCTAAATACATTGAGGTACAATGTTGGCTATTGTTAGGAGGCTGATTCTGTGCTATCAAAAAGTAGACGCCCAAGTCACTTATTTTGCTGCTATAGTTAGCATCAAGAAGAACCTTGGTCGGCTTCAGGTTACCGTGGAAAATTGGAGGACTATTCGTATGGAAGAAGATCAAGGCAGAGCACAATTGTGTTGCAATCTGAACTCGAGTTTGCCATTGCAGAGGTGGGGTTTTTCCCCTGCATGCTAGATGGTCTTCTAAACTACCTCTGCCAAGGTACTCATAAACAATAGCTCGAGCTTCAGGACAAATTCCGATGAGTGTGACTATGCTTGGATGCCTTATCCTGCTTAGAATTTCAACCTGCAATTTCCAACCCATAAGAGATCATGTAAGTTTGCTCCCAAATCTGCTATGTCACTTCGACTAGAATACTCATGTTGGACATGATTACGTGACTAATTGTTGAACTCAGCTAGTTTGTTTGAGATTTTTTATGTTTCCTGTCAAGATGGGTACTTGAGGGGATATAAAGAGCCTGAGTAACACAGCTATTATGCATGATTTAGATTGACCATTAAAGGAATTTATAAAAAAATTGGTATGTTTACCCCATGTTCAAACATCTGTTGACTCAAAAAACCATCATTTGGCAGCATCCTTATTGCAACATCAACATGACGAAGGAGTCCTCTATAAATACTTCCATATCTCCCATCACCAATTCTTTTAGAAGGATCAAAACTGCAAGTCGCTTCACCGATTTCTAGCAATGAAAATGTGGAAAATTGTATGCTAGACAACACTGAATTTCTTTGCAACTTTGATCTATTCAGTTTTTCCAGTTCCTGAACAGCTTTATCATGCTCTAACTGTAGCTGGTCCCTCTTGCTCCTAAAAGATTTCAAGAGATCAACAGCTGATATAATCTTCTCCTCTAACTCCTTGCCAGAAATCTCAGATTCTCTGATCTGGCTTTCTAGGCCAAAACATTGGTCACGGACCATCGGAAGTTCTGTTGCATGCTTCTTATGATCTTCTTTCATTCTTTCACATTCTTGGTTCAGTTTCGCCAAAGCCTCTTCCACTTCTTTTCTTTGTTTCATCTCCTCTAAATATTTATCTTCTGCAGCATCGGCCTGCAACAATCGAAAATTATTGGGAGATCACAGCAAACTGTATCTAAAGATGTTTTGAAACTATATACCAATTGGCGTCATGATCTACCCGGTTATTACTCTGTAGCCATATACTTCTCCCATTTACCCCACTTTACGATATATACTGAAGCATAGAATTAATACCTTTCTTTTAGCATCTATGGCATCCTCCTCAGCCTTCCTTCGCTTGAATAACTCTTGAAACACCAACTGCCTCGAGTTTTCAGCATATGAGGCTGCATATTTCAGTTTATTACAAATTTCTCTTGGTGCCTGCAGCTTAGCTTTTCCTGCCTGTTAAAAATTTATCAATTACAATAAGCTTTGGTAGATAACACAACCACTGATCAGTTAGTTTCAAGGAAATTAGATTATCTTAACAGTGTTCATTTCTTCAAAAAAACACAACAATTTTGTCTTTACTAAGCAACTCAAAGCTAGAGAAAATATTGCTTGTTCAATTTCTTGAGATTTCATATAGCTTACCATTTTACCTTCGGACAGCACTGTTTTAAATGAAGAACTAGGCCTGAACATCTGTGAATTGCCCTCAAATCCACGATCTTTAGTCTCTCTGTCAATAAAATCATATGAAGTACCACAATTCTGTGAAGATGAAAACATCGCTTGCATCTCCATATCAGAGCTGAAGTCAATAGAAGATGCCCGGAGAATGGAGCTACGTTCTTGATATGTCAGCCGGGGTGGAGATCCATACTCATCATTTCTGTTATCTAGTTTCACAGGTCCTGATTCTCCAGTTACCCTATTTGACTTGGATGAAAGTGTAACTGCGCTAGGATGAATTACTCTGACGAAATCATCTTCAGTAATCTCATCTGATTCTAGCGATTCTGACTCTGAAATTTCAGTTGAAATATCTGAATCCAATGTAAGTCTGTCTGCAGCAGGAACTTCATCTACTCTCACATGTTCTGCTTCTTCAGCCACCACATTCGAATCTGGTGGTTCTGGTTTTGGGGAGGAATCTGAACCACGATCCCCCAATCTTGTACCATCCGATTCTTTGGTTGCCATGTTTAAATTTTGTGATCCAGTTGCTGGAGATATATCTACAGCAGGATAATTATTCACACCCTCCCTGTTATTTAAGTTTCTCAAATTAATCGACCAATAATTTAGAACTCCAGAGGAGACATTACGACACCAAATTTATACAAAGAGAGAAAGGAAAGAACCTTGTATGTATTAGTTTTCCCCTACAGGTGAACCAAATGTGACAAGAATCCGGTGCCTGTTCACAAACAGATATTGCCTTTTGGGACTTCAGCTCTGCCATTTTCCTAAAACATCCATCAATAAAGTCCAAAGTATTCAGTAATGTTGACGCCCTAGTTTGTGTAATGTCAAGATCATACAAATACAAATAAACTCATCATACTTTGTGTAATGCTTATCTGAGGCTGCTCCCATGACCAGCCATCTGATGCCATGCTGAGAAATCATCTTTATAATTCCATCCTCAATATTTTCCATTTCTATCCACATCCTATCAGCACGCACCTGGAGACATGAGTGGACATAACAATCTTTTAAATGGATAAAAAGCAAGCTCAAACTAGCAGCATGGAAAAACACACATTATGAAGTAAATCATAGTGGAGACTGGAGAGTGAAAACTACCCCGAATTGGGAAGCAAAAAAAATATATTCACTGATGAGCTTGTGAAGTTTCTGAATATCAGCTTCTTGGAGTGCCTTGATTGCTCTTTGTTTGAAGTTGCTGATTGTAAGCTTATTATCAACTAAATGTTTAAAAATAAGTTAGTAACAAAAGAATGATTTCTTAACTAGGTTTTATATGAAAAGTAACAAGCAATACAAAGGGTCTGTTTACTTCAGCTGAAACCAGTTGAAAACAGTTGAACTGAACTGAGCTGAATTGAACTGATTGGAGCTGAGTTGAAAGTTTTTTATGAAGGATTAATGAATAGCAAAATAAAAGAAGAGCTGAGCTGAACTGAATTGAACTGATTTTAAGCTGAAGTAAACAGGCCCAAAGTAATTCAGGCGCAATAGTAAGCTGCCAAGAAATCAAAACTTGAAGTTGGCATTATGACCCTAAAACAATAGTTTAGCAGCATGCTGAACCATCATAGCAAGCATGATGGATCGCCTCATAAATACCTCGAAATCCCCAACACTCGTCAAACAAACACTTGGTACATACAAATTAACAAAGAATTTATTACTGAATGTCATTTCAGGTATCAGAAAACTATTCAGATCCGTAAGCATATGACGATCGATAGATCATCGATGTAGATATGTAATGCCCTTTCATCAATCATTGACTATCTGAATGCTTCTAAAGAGGATCCTAGCATAGCGCGGTGAAGGAGACTAGGAGAGTGTTACGGGTGCAATTTTTATTCGAATAATTACACATAAGCTATTTCCAATCAATTTTCCAAACAGTTCAATGAATTGCTCTTAGTCAACTAAAATCCACACTAATAAGTAAAAGCAGATGAATCTTTTGGCTCTAAAAATGCAAAGAATTTCACTTACAAAATATTGTTTTAGAGACAATCAAAAATCCCAACCTATGATTCTACTAATCTATGAACCACTTCCAATCATACAAACATTAATAAATTAGTTATTTATTACCATATTTTTGAAAAAATTACCAAATAAATTGACAAATAAATGCAAGTGTACTATAACTCAGCCAATTAAATAAAACCACCCAAAATTCCATCCAAAAGAAAAAATAATTGGGATTTACTGTTACATTAAATCACTTCCAAATCCCAAATTATTTCTAAATTTGATCATAAATAAAACAAAACCACAACATATAACATCCATTCAAAATTAGCATAATCAATTAATTCAACTTCATAAACTTCATTACTTCATAGATCAAAACTCTATTTTGCAACTAATTCAAAGGAGAAAAACAACATTAAACTTTTATAATTCAAGAAAAAAAATTTAAAAAAAAAAAAAAATCCTTACAAAATGAGATTAACTGAGGTGGTTGATGAACATGAAGAATACAAATTCTCTTTTTTCCAGCAAATTTCTGAACTGCCCATAACAAAACAGATTCACTTTCCTTCACTTGTTTTCCAACAGCAACAAAAACTGTATCATCTGCATAATAATTATGCAGTTGTCCATCATTTTCATTACTTCCCATAATTCAACAAATACCCACTAAAATTCGAATCAAATTATACAAAACCCAGAATTTAATTCAACTTTTGTGAAAAAATTGAAGGTGAAAAAGTTCATAACAATTGAAAATTGATAATGGGGTTTACTAAAAATATATAGCAGTACAGTAAGTAAACTACAACTGATAAAAAAAGATTGTGGAAAAGTATATGAATTATGATATGGTGTAGAATAATTTTTTTGGGGAAATAAAGGTTGAAACTTTAGTTAGATTATTGTATAAATTAGTGTGAATTATGGTTAATTATGATGGTGATTGCATTAGATTGGGTGAGAATTGGGTAGAGGAGAGAAGAAAAAAGAAAATAATAAGTGTAAGGGTGGTGGTTTATGACTCTGACAAGACAGAGTTTCCAAGTGGCGGTTGCCAAATGCTTTCATTTTGTGTCTTGGTTAACTTGTAATAGAAGGATGGTATCGCAATTTTAAGGGCTTTTTGGACCAAAACGTACCTGAACTGTACGAAATTGAATTGAACTGAACTGCATTGAATTGAAATGAGGTGAATTGAACTGAAATAAAATATATTAAGATAAAGCGGCAATTATAATGGAGATGAACTGAACTAAACTAAATTGAATTGAATTAAACTGAATTGAATATAGCTGAGTTGAGCTAAACTAAACTGAACTATTAAAAAGTTCAATTCAAAAGAACGCGACTTTATTACTTTGTACTGAATTATGTTAAGGAGTGCATCCGTCGATGGACAATAGACATATGAAATTATTAATAATTGTTTAAAATTGGTAAATAATTAAATTGAATTGAATATAAGGGCTTGTTTACTTCAGCTCAAAATCTATCCAGTTCAGTTTTTCTCTTATTTTGCTATTGATTAATCCTTCGTAAAAAAAAACTTTCATTTCAGCTCCAATCAGTTCAATTCAGCTGTTTTCATTTGAAGTAAACAGGCTCTAAGTTGTACTCGTAGATTAGAAATCTTGCTAGTAAAATGCTTGTTAATATTAATTATTATACAACGGCTCATTAGAACCAGTTTTTTGATAACTAAAACTTTTATTTATTTTGTAATTTGAATTCATTGGAATTAAAGAAAAAAAAAATTACATAGGCACAATAGGTGTTCCTATTAAAAATTTTGGCAATATTTTTTCGTGTCTAAGGAGCAACCGAAAATAGTGATTATTGCTTTTAATTTCGGTATCGATGGGCTATCTCATGCTCCGTCTTGTTTTCACCGTATTTTTTTATCACGTATTTTAAGTGAGCTGAGGACATCACATAGTCGTTTTCAACACTAAACCTTGTTATGTTTCCATATAAAAGATTTATGAAGGTAGGACACATTGATCTTTTTCACTCTCTTGGACCGTCTAATGACCTTTCAAATCCCGAAAAATCTGCTCGAGGACCCTCTTTTGACCTTCGAAATACCATTTAAACTTTTCAACAATGTTTTTTCGAGACTCCAACACCCTCGAAAACAGCTAGTTATAGCCTTCATTTTCGGGTTTTGTCTTTTTTCGCCCTATTTTGTTTATTACTTGTTATGAGTGGTCGAGATGGCCCGCACTCGATTTCAGCCTCTAAAACCTTGTTAAATTTCTTTATAAAGGATTTCTGAAGTAAGGACACATTGGTTTTTTTTAAAAGAATAATGCTAATTGATAGATAACATGAAAGTCGTTAAAATTTTTAAACGTTTGTTATTTTTTAAATATTTAATTTTTTGGGATAAAAGCTTTGTATTTAATGGTAGCTACTTCGCCAAGAATATAAAAGTGGTAATTAAATTTTTATGAGAAGAAAATCAAATAATAATAATAATAATAATAATAATCAATCAACTCCTTTATATTAAAACGTAAGGATCAACATCTCCATCCGGCATGTGGCGCCTCTACGTAGGCGTTAACATGGAAACTTTACTTGCTTATGTGGAAAATGGGAAAATATTCATACACCCATTAATAAATACTTATGGATCTCCCTTGAACAAAATAATTAAAAGACTATTACTTCCTCTAGTTCTTATTATTTGCTACATATTGACTTCTATCACTATTCATGTGAGTACTTTGACTTTCTTTTGTTTTATATACGCATGATAAAATATAGTCATACGAGATCTTATTTGATTTGTCATAATGTATGCTATTTAAACATATAATTTTTGTAATTTTTACAGGTTTATAGCTCGAGATATAGACATTTTAAGTTGTGTTTGAAAAGGTGTGAAAAAACAAATATAGCAACTAAAAAGAAATATAGAGAGGAAAAAAAACCTACCATTATCACATATATTAAACTAATATTCATAGTCATACTCCATATTAATAAATAACAATATTGTACATCAAGAATAAATTATACACAAAGTTGTCAGGAGTCAAGAGGGAAGAAGACCAAACACCAAAAAAGGAAAGAAGATTAGCACACTGACTGTAGTTCACTTGAACTCCTTTTAGCCCCGTACATGTGATTAAACCAAAATATAAGAATATTGATATGAAAGAACAAAGGTAATATGTAACGTACAATTGTATACCACATACTATTTAAGAATTAGTTCACTATGTACCATGTACAATAATTTGATGATAAATAACAATATATGATGAATTAAAGATTATGTTTCATGTACGAGTTTTTTTGACAATATGTCTTGTAGTCTGTTGTAGATGTATAATAATATTTTTGATTAGTATAAAAAACTATAAACGACAATAATAATGTGCAGAAGAAATGTTTGCCTTTTTTTTAAACAAAATTATTGACATATTCATTTAAAACAAAAAAAAAATGTATGAAAATGAAAGACGACAAAATTACAAATAATTTACAAGAGCATGCACTATTGAAGGGAGAAGGCATGAAGTATTTGGTTTTAATTGGTTTCTTATTTATAATTTTCTTGTTTTGTAATATATTATAATTATAATATATTATATCGAGATATACACAATAAAGATGTATAGATCAAATGGTAAGAGTACCTCATTGCAAACATGAGGTTGTGGGTACAAGACTCGATGAACACATACTTTTGATGTAAGGTTCGGTATATGCGAGCTGAGTGACATGTAACAAATTATTATAGATGGTGCGACGTGGCGCATTGCCAAAATTCTCCTTGCGTTTTAATATATAACTAGTAATTTAGCCCGGGCGATGCATCGGGTCGATCTCAAAATATCAAATACTAAAAATATAGCTATATGAGATCTTGTTTGATTCATTTCGATGTAAATTTTCCAAATAGATACTTTTTATAATTTATTGACATATATAAATCAAGATAATAATTTTTAAAGTTGTTTATTGAGAAATGTGAAAAAGTAAATGTAGCAAGTGATAAAAGACGGGGGTAATATTTATTATTCATAAATTTTTATAATTGATTTTATTATCTTTTTGTAATTAATTGGCTCATGCAAAATTGACAAAGATTATGTTTCCATGATAATATAAGTCTGTCGATAAAAAAATAACCATTCACTCTTTTTCGGATGAAGATAACAATTATCGTCACTTGTGTCAGCAATAGTCTTTTATCATGCCTTTTAGAGATGTACATATTTGTGCATGTAGTTTTAGTTACATGTACTCATGTAGCTATAGCACTTTATTATATTTTATTGTGAACAATTAATCAACAAAAACAAAGTAAGGTTTATTGTGACCTTACAATTGCGCATTGACAAATAACATTCTATTGATGATTCTCTATCTTTATTATATGCAACAATTGCTCCGTATAGAGAGTGAGAGATAGCTCATTTGGTTAATGCTTCTCTCCCGGTTTTAGGAGATTCCATAACTGATTCTCATCCTCGCCTTTGTAGCTCCCTACCGCACACACAAAAACCTTTGCTCTGTTCGTCATTTAATTAGCAGGAAAAAAGTTGTTAGTGGTTAGTTTTTGCTTTATTAAAGGATATAGGTAGATAGATAGCCAAAGATGAGAAATACTTAGGTAATTTTATTAAATTGAGACTCTCTTATATTTTCCGCCACATTTCATATTTTCACAAGAACTTCATGCAGGCAGTTGCCATGTAATACATCAAATTAATTACTCATCACAAAATATGAGACTAGTCAATTCACAAATAGGATTGTGTTTACTAATGTACCAAAATGCACCCAATTTTTTTCCTACATGCATCCCGGTGCAACGCCCGGACTACAAAACTAGTTTAAAATTATAACGATAAAATGGGAATAAGAAAATTCCCATCCATTTTAAGCTCTTGACTTTATTAGGCTATGTTTGGTTGGTGTGGGAAATTATTTCCCTTGATAAATTGAAATTCATGGGAAGTAATATCCGTGATGTAATTCCTAGAAAATGACTTGAGTTTGATTGAATTGATTTATATTAAGGAAGTGTAATAAAATCCTAGCAAGTTTGAATAATCTAAGGGGAGATGGTTAAATCACTAAATCATTTAGGAATTTCAATTTTATCCATTTTGCATTTGTTGATCAACCAAACAAGATAGCATTGTATTTCCTAGATAGGAACTTTGAGTTCCTATGGTAAGTAGCTTCAACCAAACAACAATAAGCCCTTTTCATATTTTTGCAATGACCTTGAGCCCATGACATCGTTGGGCCAATATCTAATAATTGAGTTTTTCTACTTTGTGCCCCTGAAGTATTGAGTTTTTTACGCCGTGCCCTCTCAAATTAAAACTTCAACGTGGTGCCCCTAAGGTTCAATTAGTTACTATATCGTGACCTTGTACTTACAAAAATATTAAATGCGCATAAAGTATTTGTTGTATGAACCATAGTGCTCATAGTGAACTTTAATTGCAAGGAAAATTGTAAAAGTATGGGCCATGAACATATGCGTAGGAGCCACCAAATTGAGATTGAAATTGTAACATTTTTAACGAAAAGGTTATGGCTTAATCACTTAATGAATCTTAGGGGCACCATGTGGAAGTTTTAATTTGGGAGGGCATAACATAGAAAACCCAATACCACAGGGGCACCATGTAGAAAAACCCTTAATAATTTTTTTTTTAAATCTCCTTGTGAATATTTTTGACTCTATCGATCATCCGAAGCTACTTCTTACAGTTTCCTCTCCATTGAATTGATCAATTCCGCTCGCTGGTCTTATTGCCGAGTTCTGTTTTCAATCCTTTTCAAGTTAGTTAGTTCATTATCATCTTACATGCCTCTTGATTTACTAATTTTAGTTTTTATTTATGAAAAATTATTACGTATAATCTTGTGAGAACCGCTGAATAATGATCGTATTAGCTACATTTAAAAGTTGTAATAACTTATTTTTTGGCTTTTGAAAATCATATAATATTTAGATGGTCATAGTTATTGCTTATAGGTCAATTATATATGAGTGCTTAAAACACTTGAAATAAATGTCTATCAACTTACTATTAAGATAGATGAAAAGTAACACTATAACACCTAGAAAAGTAAAAGAAAATAATTGATTAAAGGAGATTTGATATAAACTCACAATTTTCATGTAAAGAAGGTTCTCATTTAAACCTCATTCTATATATATATATATATATATATATATTATAAAAAATAAAAAAGAATTATCTCATCTGTGAGTTACGTACTTACGTTGGTTTTGTTAGGGATATGATATGTTACATGGAATATTAATTATGTTTCTTTGATTATGGTTGGTACTACACCGTAAATGATTAGGGGGAATATTTGTGAGTCTTAAAAAAATAGTTTGTTGCAATTAATCGTTTACAGAGGTAATATAAATTTTTATAAAAGATCGATAGGAAAAGAAAAAAAATGGTAGGATAGCTCCTTTGACAAAATCTCAATTTCATTTCTTCCCAATATTGCGGATTTGGGAGGAAAAAGTAGATTGACATTTTAAACTATACAATATATTAAAAGCGTTTTGAAGCATGTCCCTCAACCCATTTGTTAGCTATCATTCAATATCATTATGTATTAAAATGAAATTTGAATTGTATGAGATTTGAACTTAAGTTCTCAAAGTCAAACATTAATAACTTTAATGTTGGGCGATGACATGTCATATTTCTCTTTCATTGCAATAAATAAATGAATGACACGCAATGAATTAATAGAGGTAGAATCAAATCATGCATGTTTTTATAAACAATTAATTTTTACAAGTATACTAAAGTGGTACAACTAGGACGCGATGTTTTTATATTAATTAATTTGAGTTTTTTCCTTCCTTTACCAGTACTAGTTGTGATACCACACTCGATGTGCACGGTGCCCCAAAATCCTTATACTAGCGTTTATGATGTTCGGGTTCAAATGCATGGTAGTTTTGGCTTTGCAATATAAATACTAATGATTTGCAAGTAATTGATAAGTCGGCTATATGCAACACCAATTCAACGGCATAACAATTTTTTTAAAAGAAAAGGAGAAAAAAACTTCAATCAAAGACTACCTCTCATCCTAAAGTTCAGGAGAGGAAAAAGTTACACTGCAGCACGTACATGTAGTAGGAGCATAGTACATGTAGTAGGAGCATAGTACATGACCAACCGGGGAGAGTTCCAGAGTTGAACATAAAAGCTAGGAAAGCGGAAAAAGAAAAACAGATTGAACATTAAACATATCAGAGGAATCAGTCCCCATTCTAGCAGCTTGGAGATCTTCAGCATAGTAAATTTCATTTCATAATTTATCAAATACCCTTGCTCCGTAATAATTAGTTTAATAAAAGCAAATAAAACTCCTATAACAGATTAAAAATCAATAGCAAAAAACATACTACAATCGAAATAAGAAAGGGGAAGATGATATATACCTGAACCCTAAGAGCAAATCGGATCCTACGACCCAGCAGCAAATCCGCTGGTAGCTGGTGCCTCTCTAAGGCTCAAGGGTCACAAAGAGTCAAGAGAAGGTTGAGTAGGTCGCAAAGGGTCTCAATGATGAGGTTGTGTAGATTAATATAACTTATAACTTCATCGATAGTTAAAAAATTATACTTTATGTTATGTTGACCCGGTGACACCGTTATACACTTTGGATAATATCTAGTAAATTACTGTGATATGTATAAATAGTAAATCACATGACATTTTCGTATATAAGTAGAAAACTTTATTACCACACTACCCTTTTTAATTCATATAAAAAAATGATCTTACTCCTAAACTTTTAACATATTACCTTAAAATGTCATTGTGATATGTTCACTTATACTTTCATACACATATAACTACCCAAGTCTTACAACTTCCACACCAATTGATTCAAGCATGATGGCCTACATGGGACAACAAGGTCCAACATTAAACCAAAAGTGGACCAAAAATTACAAGGAAAATAATGATTGAGTAAAGCTTTCAAAGAGTGCGGGCCAAAATAACCATGACTTTCAAAAATTAAATTAATACTATTGTTATAATAATGTTACTATAGTAATGAAAAATTAAACAACTTAGGGATTAGAAGACTATAAAATCGAATTTCATTTTTTCCTTTCGAATTCCATCGATACTCTTTCAAAATCAAATCTTTTTATCTTATAAAATATTAATTTTTTTTTAGCAAGTAAGCTAAGTCCTTGAAGCCCTAATTTATGACCATGAAATAGTATTCAATGCTTTCCATCCTCTTAATTGTATCTTTTAAGATGAAATTGTCATGCATGTCCAACCAATAAAACCGTATGATAAGATCCATAATATATCACTATATTGGTATTACTCACCTATATTATATTAAGGTCTTGTTTATTTTAACTGAAAATAGCCGAACTGAACTGATTGGAGCTGAGCTGAACTGAGCTGAAAGTTTTTTAATGAAGGATTAATGAATAGCAAAATAAGGAAAGAGGTGAACTGAACTGAATTGAACGGATTTTAAGTTGAAGTAAACAGGCCCTAAGATTACTTGGAGCAAAAAATAAAGATTTGCAAATTCTAACTCTTTTTAAGTTAGTTATTCTCCACGTGTAAGGAATAAAAATGATAACACATTAATTTTATAAATTGTATTTGTTATATTTTGAAATTACAAATAACTTACAAATTATAACATAATATATTCAGTTATTTTTAATTTTTATCATTAAAAAAATTGAAATAATAATTTTATAGTTTGAAAATGGTCAAAAGGTTGTTTCAAATTTGAAAATATGAAGAATATAAATTATAAAATCAACTTACTATCATTACAATACGTTGTTTACTTGTTAGTTGCATATCAAGTATCAACTTTACTGCATAAGCAAACTAAAATTAGTTGATGTTGACCGGACGACACCATTATAAACACAACTACCTAAGCCTTACAACTTCCATAATAATTAATTAATGTCTGATGCAAATTCTTAGATAGTTGATATTGAAGAACATGATATCAAATTGCATTTCCCCTTTCGGTGCAAATTCTTAGATGCACCCAGAGCACCTTTCTCTAGGTGCTCCTGGGCGCGTGTAATATACGCGTTGCTTTTTGGTTTATTTTTAATACTAATGTTCATTTTATTATCGTTAATGTTCATTTTCACTTTTTTATAATGATGTTCATTTTTTTAACACTGATGTTCATTTTCTTATACTTAGTGTTTATTTACCATTGTTAATGATGTTCATTTTTTTAAAAGTACGTAATGTTTATTTTGTTAAAAGTGATGTTCATTTTATTATCGTTAATGTTCATTTTCACTTTTTTATAATGATGTTTATTTTTTTAATATTGATGTTTATTTTCTTATACTTAGTGAACTTAGTGTTCATTTTATCATTGATAATGATGTTCATTTTTTTAACAGTGATGTTCGTTTTCTTAGTGTTAGTGATGCTGCACTCATATATTTATTAGTGGTAAATGCTTTTGTGATCAGTCTTCTCTATGATGCAACATATATGATAAAACCATATTGTTATTTAAGCACACAAACAACAAGACGTAGTGACAGACATTCAAACTACAGCAATTTCTATCGCCGGTGGAGGTCGGCCTAGGTATAATGTGTCCCAACGTAACCTCCCTAGATGCAGTTCGCTGGCCCAGCCGGTGACCTGCCCAAGTTTCCAGTTAGTTTTTCCAGATAAATTCTTGTTCTAGTAGTTCGTTTGCAGTTAATGAAGCAGCACTTTTAAGTCTAGTTAGTAGCTTCATTCAATCATTCCTCTCATGTTCGCTTTTAAGTTTAACTGTGTGTTGGTCTAGTTTTGTGGTGTATTTATCTTGAAATGGTAATTCTAATTCATATTTTCGTGATCGAAATCATCAAGGTGAGGGATAATGTAAGTTGTTAAAGTAATTTCAAGTATATGCATACATTATTAGTCTGTTTGGTATGATGTAAAACACTTATCCCATTTTACATTATTTGATTTGGAGTTGCATACATTATGAGTCTGTGGGATTACTATTTGACGTCAACTTTCAATACTCATTTTCACAATTACCCCTATATAAAAAAAAAAAAAAAATCTCTCCTCCTCCTCTCTAACCACCACCACTACCACCACCCAAATGTTAGCTTTGGCCACCATTGAGTCACATGTTAACCGTTGAACTACCTCATGACCTCATCCACCACCACTAACAACCTTTGATATAATTAAAAAAAAAAAAAAAACAGATGTACCAGCAACTGGCCCAGCCGCCGGTCCCAAGGGCCGACGGTTTTCGAAGCCGCTTGATGTACCACTATCACCGACACCACGACCGCCATCCCACTGACACCACCGGCCCTACAACCATCACCACCGCCGGACCCTATTTGTGTGTGTAGTTGTTGAATCGACATTGATGAGAAGGAATTGAAGGTTTGATGTTTCATAAAATTAAATCCGGAAAAATTAAAAAAAAGTGAGAAGCGTCTGGCGAAGGGGGAGCCACCAGACACCGGCGGCTTGGCAAGGCGTCGGTTTAATAATTAAATAAAAATAAAAATTGTGGAGTGGAGTGGTGGTGGTTGTGGTGAGTGGTAGGAGTAGTGGGGGTTGACTAGTGGTGGTAGGGGTGGTGATGTGGTGGATGAAAGGGTAGTGTTGTTGTTTAGAAGTTGAGAGGTTTTGTTGAGAGAAAAAAAGTGAAGGGCAAAAGGGGAATAACAAACAAAAGGTGGACGTCAACCTAATAAAAAGTGGACGTCGAATAGCAATTCAATTTATCATAAGATTATCATTGAAATTATAGACTTTATTATACAAGTTTGTTATAACCGTGCATCGTATGGGTGCTATTCTAGTTTGATTAACTAATACTTAGAATATATATGTAAAAAATAAAAACTAATTCTTTGATATCATATATATAATACCAAATTTTTTTTTTCAATTTTAAGACTCCGTATATAATATAAGCATTGAGCTGACATGTGTAAGAGATAACTTTTGATAATCTGTCCTTACATATACAAAAGCTACTCTTTCAAAACCTTTGGGTTGCATGCATCATCTCTAGACTGAAAGGTATCCCGGCAGCAAGACTTTGATCTAGGCCTACTTTATATCAAGTATTGTGGTAGTATCTAAAGCTAAATAATATACTATATCTATTTAATCGATTACTGACATCAAAATAATTTTTCATGTATCACAAAAAATACTTTTAGATTGCAAGTAACCGAGTACAGAACTAGTGTATAATCGTTAAACATAATGACATGGTGATTATGTACAACAGAATCCATCAATAGTCATACAAGTTCCACATGGCGTGGAGCAAAATACCACTCACAATTCTATTCTCAAAATTAAGTGTTTTTGGCCATGAGTATCATGCTACACAATTATGCCTTAAGTTTACCTTAATAAAATAATTAATTTAGCTACCAACATTGATTATGTGTTAGACTGTAAGAGAACAGTTATCCCACTACTATTAATACTGAGTACACCACCGTACACATTTTCCTCAAAAGTAAACGCACCATATTTTGCCCATAAAATATTAAGTTACTTTCCCTTAAATATAATTTTCTTTTGGTCTGCTTATATGAAATGCTGTACTCCCTATTATTTATGTTATTCAAATTATAATGAATGTGGGCTACAAATGAATAAACATAGATAAAGCAACCAATAACTTGCTTTTTCTTAAAAATCAACTATCAAAAAAGCAACTAAAATCTTAGTGCAGAAAGTGAAGTAAAAACCATCAATTTAACATTTAAAAAAAAAAAATAATAATAATAAAATCTCCTGTACTTGCCTAGTACAATTCTTTGAAAATGACACACTTGCACCATCATACTACTTGCACCTTTTCATTACATATTTCCCTTATAAATATGTTGCTTAGGTGCTTATCAAGTATCAACTTAACTACATATGCAAACTAAAATTAAATTTTTTTTTTTTCGTTCTTCTATTTTAAAACACTACATACGTACATCTTTAGATCCATAAACTAACCATGAAGTTTACTACTAGCAATGGTGACAACAAAACCAACTATGCAGCGCGTGTATGGTGTTGGATTTGTAACTTGCCGAATAAGGTGATCATAAATGTTGTGGAAGCAACTTCAATGGTGAAAAAAATAGCTAAAGATGATCCAAGAAGGGTTGTTCATTGTTTCAAAGTAGGACTAGCGTTAACCGTGGTCTCTTTGTTTTACTATTTTCAACCCCTTTATGATAGCTTTGGTGATTTCGCTATGTGGGCTGTTATAACCGTTGTTGTTGTCTCTGAATATACCGTTGGTAAGAAATATTAATGTTTTTTTTTTTTTTTTTTTAAGTGATCAATCATATGTTGCACTCAAGCATATAAATGTTATTTATGTTTCTAAACTTTGTGTTGCTGAACTTCTTGAAGGTGCAACATTAGGAAAAGGATTGAATAGAGCAACAGCAACGTTACTCGCTGGAGGATTAGGAATTGGGGTGTATCACTTAGCTAGTCTTTGTGGAAAGATTGGAGAACCTATACTTATTGGAGTTTTTGTCTACATATTTGGTAATTACTAATTAATTTACTAGTTATAATACCAACTTATTTTGTTTTATGTAACATATATACATGTGTGTGTATATATATATATATATGATGCTAATTATGAAATTGTTTGGTTGATCATAAAAATGCAGCTGCAATATCAACATTTATGCGATTTTTTCCCAAGATAAAGGCGCGGTATGATTATGGATTCTTGATTTTCATATTGACATTCAGCTTGGTAGCCATATCTGGGTATCGAGTAAGTGAAGTCATAGAAGTTGCACACAAGAGATTGACAACTATCGCGATTGGTGGGTGTGTTACTATACTTATAAACACGCTCATTTGTCCGGTTTGGGCTGGTGAAGAGTTGCACAAGTCTATTGCCCTTAATTTGGAAAAACTTGGTCATTTCTTAGAAGGTATTTCACTTACAATAATCAATATATATATATGCATGCATAGTATTTTTTTTTTTTCCAATTATGGACTATATTTTAACCTTTCGATAGGTAAAAGTTCTTACCTCTTTGACTTATAATGATCGATTCTAAGTAAAGAGAAAATTTAGATATTGTCGTACTAAGTATTAACATGAGTACCAAGCTAGTATATTGTACTACGTACGTACGTAACGTATATATTATATGCAGTAAACTAATGAACTAGAGAATATTTAATTTGCAGGGTTTGGAATTGTCTACTTGAAATCATTCGAAGGTGAAGCTAATTCCAAGGATAGAAATGAATCAGCTTTTCAACGCTACAAAAGTGTTCTTGACTCCAAAAACACGGAGGAAACCATGGTAATTAAATTTCATTAGTGTATAGCATAAGCTTTTATTTTTTTTTTTTTTTTAATTACAAAGGGTGATGATGTGGATGGTTTGACGATTAGAACACTTAGTTTTTCATCCAAGACTTGGTTAAACAATGACTTATCGTAAAATGGTCTGATCCAAGTTTTGCTTTTGTTTTGTTTTAAAATTTGCTACATACGACATAAGTGATATTCATCGCTGTTTAATTGATTTCAGGCCAATTTTGCAAGATGGGAGCCAGGACACGGAAAATTTGGATATCGTCACCCATGGAAGCAGTACATTAAGCTAGGAAGTCTTATCAGACAATGCGCATACAGAATTGATGCTCTTAATGCCTATATTAAGCCCAACTTACAGGTATATATATATATATATATATGTGTATACATCAACATTCTATGTATTAGACATATGGTTAATTGCACGATTTTGTTACAGAAACCAGAAAATTTCCAAGAAGAGATAAGAGAAGCATGCACTGAAATAAGTTTGGAAACGAGCAGAACACTAAAAAAGTTGGGAACATGCTTAAAAGCAATGAAACATCCCTCTTCTTCAACTAATTCTCACATAGTCAGCTCAAAAGCAGCTGTAAAAAGCCTCAAGAATTTCCTCAAAACCGACTCATCATCATACATTAACCAAAAGACTGATATACCACGGATTATGTCAATCGCGACAGTGGTTTCCATCCTTATTGACATTGTCGACTGTACTGAGAAGATAGCAGTATGTGCTAATGATCTTGCAACTCTAGCGCAGTTTGACATGGTTAAGGTCCAAGAAACAAATGTTCTGGTCGAAGAAAAAACAAAATCTAAAACTAATCTACATGAAACATCAAAGCAGAATTGCTCTGGAACTACTAATTGTGATCAAGTTGTGATTACAATTGATAAATGATCCTAATTCAGCTCAGGCGGTTAACTCAGTAGGGCAACATGGTTTAGTAAAATTAATTATTATATCATGGTTTATATATACATATGTATAGGAGATATTCATTCACTTGATTAGAAATAATTTTAAGTGTTTGATGTATATATCACTAAGTATTTTTATGTTAGTGGTATAATTAACATGTTGGAATAATAAGTCATTGTAGGATTGTAGCCAATGAAGACTTAATCTAAGGGTTAAGACTGAGGTCTTACATATGTATTAATTATTAGATCGCAAGTTTTGTATTTCTCCCGGCCTATAATGCATGTATATTGCAAATTGAGTATATGTATAATAGATATGCGGAACTTGTGCCTTTTTCCGTAACTTATACTCCTTCCATTTTTTTAGTTGCAACAACTTTTTTTTTTTTACACTTGTCGAGATATATTTTAAATAATTTATCACTTTATAAATTATAAAAATTATATATTAATTAAGTGCATACCAAGATGAATCAAACGTAATTTATATTGACTATATTCCTCCTTACACACCGACCATAAAATTAAATTAAAATTTAAGAGATGAATAATGTAACTTTTGACATGTTGTAAATAAAAAAAAAAATAAAGAGAGTATCACATGCATATGTAAAATTATGGGTTGGGAGGCGCATATCTAATTAAAATATGAGATTAAATTTCTTTCGCATTATTAATTATCATTAATTAACTAATTCACCTGTAAGAAATCTAAGAATGCTTTCGCACCTTAAATTATTATTAATTGAGATAAGAAAACAAATTAATTCAATGGCATCTTCTAGACTATCTCAACAAAGTGCGTGATGCAAAGTATCTAATAAACTACTTATCTAATTAAGTAGTGCACTATAACAAATTAAATTAAAGAACCTTTATATAGTGACCGACTGACCGTACATAATGATTTTGAGTTGCTAATATTGACATTCGTGATCAATCACTAATTCACTAGCATTATTTTATCAAGGAATAATCTAACTACTCGTCAAATAATGGAGACATCAACAAAAAGGATTAACCTAACAACAATATAAGCAAGAAACATTTTGTGATTTTCATAGAAAGATGTTGATGTTGCTTACGTTTGTGCTCAAGGTTGGTGAGATATACTTTAGTTACTACCAAAAATCTAGCATTTGGAATATTCAAGAATCTATTAATTCATATCATAATTATTGTTTATATTAGAATATGTCTTGAATCTGTATTTATTAATGTATGTGAATCAAACACATGTATATTGTTGTTCTTGTTTATTTGGAATTATATATGGTTTATCTTTCTTATGCTTATTATAATAGCTTAAAGTACACATTTATGTCCATTTTGACCGGGAATTATATTGTGTTTATATGTATAACAATTTAGGCTCTATTCTTTATTACGACTAAATAAAGCTGAATTAAACAATTAAATTTTAGACGTAATTGATTGACTAGGGAAAAAAATTTGTCTCACTTTTTGTGTCATTTTTTTTTTAATTGGTAGCTAATATTAATTTTTGACTTCAAAAAGTGTTGGGCCTTTGTTTAACAATCAACCAATGAGAAAAATCGACACACAAGTGGTACACATGTTATGGTAGAACAGATTTAGACTCGTTGACATACATGAGTTCAACATAACTGAAACCAAATTAAATAAGTCCAAAATAAAAGACTTGAAAAAGGGAAAGGAAGGGCGCAAAATCGCATATGGTGGAGTAGCGCAAAGGTGCATTAGTGCATGCATGTTGCAGCTAGCTAAGCTATGAATCATGCTAAGAAATGTGCGTTTATAGTATGATATTTTCAAGTGTTTTATAAAGATAATTAACTAGTATTATTTATAATTCTAATAAAGAAAATTAAAGGTAGTTAGCCCACTACTTGAAATTGATATATTTGCAATTTTGCATAGGATATCAGCAGACAACAGATAAGTGAAGTAATAACTAATAAGTCAACCTAGTGGAACTTTAATTTAGAAGTACTTGGTAAGCAACACCTTACTTGTCAATGTAGTACAAATATGTTTGTAAAGATAATGTGTTTATTACATCTCTATGTATTTGGGCGTGTTCTATTTATTTTATGTAACCGTTAAATATAATGAGTTCACCTCGAAAAATACAATACAGTACAAAAGGAGGTTGTCTGTCCTCAACCATGCTAACTAACTTGGCATGAGGCATCCCAAGTCGCTAAAAATATTATGAAACTACCATATAGCATATGAAATAAAAATATAAATGAAATTTCATTTACAAAAATATTATTATACCACATAAGTGGATTACCATTCACAAAAATATGTATTACTGATTTTTATTTCATAAAATATAAACTACCAATAACGAAATTTTTAAAAAAATAATTATTAACAAATTAATATCAAAGTTATTACTATGTCATTACTCCATAATTAAAAAAAACAATAGTCATAGTCAATCCATAAAAATTATAGTTAAAAATCAATAATTAAAAATCAATAATATACAATAAAAAACTTTCAGTTCAGCTAAGTCTAACTCCAATTAATTCAGTTCAGTTTAGTTCAGCTCCAATCACTTCAGTTTAGTTTAGCTTAGTTAAGTTAAGTTCAGTTCATCTATTTTCAGCTGAAATAAACAGACCCTAAGTCACTGTTTTCAAAAGTTTCGGGGTTATAAAAAAAATAGCCAAACATTTTACACGATAATCTTATGGTCAAAAGAAGGTCATAGGATAGTTTTTTCGGGTTCAAAAGGCCATAAGAAGGCTTGAGAGAGCAAAAAAACTATTTTTTTTCGAAAATACTAAAAAGAGCTAACATATCAAGCTTTTAGAGGTTAAAATCGAGCGTGGGCCGCCCCAAATTTACCGGAAGTAAGTGGGTTGGATTAGGAGAGAAAACGAGAAGTAGCCCATAAGGTCCTTCAGAAGCTCAAATTAAGGTTATAGGTCGCGCTTTTCGGGGGTTTGGGGGTCTCGGAAAAAAAAAACTCACCTAAAATTCTATGTGTGGACCCACGGATCAAGGGAAGACCCTTTGATAGTAAAAAATGGCTAGAGATCTAAAAATACGGTGACATGAGACGAATGATTACCATTTACATATTCAGTTACGATCGGTTTCCTTTTTTTTTTTTTGTCGCTACTCTAATACTTAATTCGGATAGTATTATAACAATGACCATCTATTTAGGATAAATAATTAAGGAAAATAGAAGAAAGTTGTTAAGCAAGTATCATAAAAAGAGGGAGAAGAAAGTTGTAGGGAGAGAGTATAAGATATTTTGTGAGTATTTTTGAATATTGTGAGTGTTGCTTTATCAATAAATAGTATGGATCAAGAAAAAATTTAATTTGTGTACTTGTGATGTACCATCTAAATTAGTACATTCTATACAACAACATCAAACAACTAAAAGACCTAGAAGTTCTCCACTTCTCCCATCAACCTAATAGTATCAATTTAGACCACTCAAATCATGATTAAAATGGGATTAACTAGTTTAAGAGATATGATAATAGGACAAAAAATGGAGACAAAACTTCAAAAGCACTTTGTAATTCTTCATGGTGCAAATGTGAGTTGTTATGCATAAATAAATAATTTTGACTATAAAAACTTTTTTTTTTTTTGAGGGGGGACTAATTAATAAAAAGTTTGTTGTTTGTAGTGGAAAATTCAAATTTTGCCACTTACTTGCTTATAGAATATAGAATGAATTATTGAGATCTAAATGCACTTATCAAAGTAAAAGTGAAACTTCGTATCCAACTTACCAATATTGGCCTCTAGTGCTTATCAGGAAATTATAAATAATTTTGGGTAATTACTGTTTTTGTTAGTTCCAACTTTTGACTTGCAAAAAGATAACAATATTTCCATGAGGTGCATGAATGTTATTGGAATACAAAGGACAACAAACAATCACCCACCAACTAAAACAAGATTTTTTTTAGACTGTTGATCATCCACTTTTAATTTTGTGCTTGCATATTATATAACCATTTACAAGTATCATCATTGTAAGTTGTGAATAAGTAACATAAAAAAAAGTTAATACCGTGTGCTATGAATTGAAAACATTGTATGGTAAAGAAGTGAGTGGTGGTTTGTTTGTGGAATTGAAGTAAATCGCACTTCTATTCATCCACCTTATTCTACCGTTGGTTTATTAATGGATTGCCTATCACAATTCCCGTAAGAGATGGAGAGGATATCGACTCAAAATTTGTTCATATTATAAGGACGTCAACTTGTACAAATGTAACTTCAGCCTTAAGAGCTGAAATTAAACTATACTGACTTTAAAATGTAAAAATGTATGTAAGTAACGAATCGTATGATCATTTAATCAATTAGATAGATGTTATATACGAAGTATTCTCCGTGTGTATATAGTGCTAGAGTTCTCTATCGAGGGTTAGATTTCTCAATAAGCTGCAGCGGCAAAGGTGAATCGGTAGATTTACAACAGAAATCGGAGGGATAAGCAAGAGAAGTGCCTTGGACCTTCATATAATTACATCTAGGATTAAGCAGAGTACAGAAAAATACAATGTCACATGCAACTCGACCAAACGTACAAAACTGGTGCATGCAAGTATGCGACTGATCATTCGATATGATGCTAGACTACATTGTGTTAGTCCTAAACAGCTAGCAGTTTAACTAAGCTAAGGAATACATACAATAAGTTAATTGATCATGAGCTTAAACTTGTAGGTTTTACTGTTGTGGCAATCGAAGTTTTTGTTGCCTCCGAATCCATACTTGGTATGATAGCCAGGATAGAGAGTACGATCAAAGTTCACTCTTTCAGTTAGTCGTAAGCCTTGACTGTTTCCTAGCTGTTGCAAATTCCATTGCCGGAAAAATCCATATGCTTTATGGTTGATGTGTATCTCGCCATCTTCTTCTATCATCTTCTTTGCATTTCCTATGAACAGATATACCAGTGTTTGATTCATTCTGCGTGTTTTAATTAACTGATCAATATACATTCGTATATGTATAACGATATACACTTGAGACTGACTTAGGATGAAAATGCTAACCCAATTTGTATATCGCGAGGTACATGTCGTCCAAAGAAACCAGCAAGAGGGAAATTGAAAATGATACGATCAAATTTGGTAGATCTTAACACTAGATAATTTGCTAATTCAGTGGCATTTATGTCATGAAGAACTGTACATCCTCTACTCTTCAATTCTGCCACATTCTTCATGCTCCAACTGTAATTTTCCTTCAAAAATTCTATCACATTTTTACACATAATAATATAATTAGCTAATTAATACGAAGTACCAATGTACCATGCTTAACATCATGCCACTAAACAAAAGATGCATTATCATCCAAGTGTTTATGTAACACTTACATATTGGAGTATAGGACTACTAGTCTTTATGTTATGATATTCTTTTTTGTCCTATGTGATCTTTGCCCCGTTTTCTATTTTTTGTCAACTTAATAATCTTTACCTCACCGTTTACTCTTTTTGTCGGCCTTGAAATCTTTGCCACATTTGGGTATTTGATAACCTTTTTTTACTCGACCTTTAATTGTTTTTCCGATCTTTCTCTCAATAATACCCTCCTTCCCCCTTTATCGTTTTTTCTTTCTTTTCAAACGAGCTACTACAATGTATTAGTGTATTACCCATCTCGTATCATAGATGATCGAGGGAGGGAGAATTTGAATTTGTAATAAATTATCGCATGAATGCTTTCGGTCTTGACCTTCAAAGCAAGACATCGTAGCAAGTACTCCATAACTAAACATTGGTTTGTGTACTAAAGAATCAGATTAATACTACATCTATCCACCAGGTAGATAATCTAATGCTAAGGTTCTGCATATTTTGGAGGAAAACATTTTTCCGAGTAATGATTTTCTATTATTTTCTTTTGTTTGTTTTAATTAGGGATAAATATCCATTTTCTTAAAAGTGGTAAACTTCTCTTCAATAAAGAAAACCCTTTTTTTATAACAAGGTATGCTATATTTTCCCTATTCCTTACTTTTCTATTCCTCGCAATCTTTCTCCCCTTTTTTTCTTTCAATTTTCCCTTTCTATATGAGTTCTCCATCAAAAAAAAAAAAATCATATACAATTTTGTTTTCCATTGAAATTTGTTTTTCTTATTTCCATCAAAATAAACAAGGGATGACAAATATGCAAAATTACGTATCAGAGAAAAAGTAATATGTTAGAAGGTAATATGTTAGAAGTTCAGAGAAAAAGTCGTCTTTTTATATGCATTTTAAGGGGTAATGGAATAATAAAATTTTCTACTTATTTACGAAAATATTATATAATTTTCTATTTATGCATATCAGTATATCACAGTAATTTACTAGATATTATCCAAAACAAACAGAGCTTAATTGAATGTCCTCCCTCCATTTCAAACACTTTGTTAATGGTTATGCATTAACCATTCATATGTCCAACAAAATAACTAATAGAGTGAAACGGATGGAAAACATTTTAAATCTACTTATTTTGGAAAAGTTAAGCTCAAATAAATTCAAGTAACATGATTAAATCCAAAATAAGTTCAAAAGCAAGTTGTACTAAATAATTCCAAATAAGTTGAATCGAACACACTCTATATCCGATCCGAACAAAGAGAGGAACATACCAAAAGAGTCAAATGAAGTAGAGACCATGTTAGGAGCAAAAACAAAAGCACGAGCCAAAGAAGCAGAGAATGAGAAATCGCCTTCACCCACTAAAAGAATCCTTTGACAACTGTTGTAATCTCCAATAATTCTTCTAATTGTAGTTTCTAATCTTTGATTTGCATTTGCATTTGCATTTTGCCTAATACTATTAGTAGTAATTGTTGATGAAGTACTCTCACTTATGTTGACACTTAAGAAATGCTCATTTTTTGGTTCTAATTCTCTTTCTGAATTTCTCTTCTTTGACCCATTTCCACAAAAACACCTCCATATGCTACTTACTATTTGACCCATTTTAGCTCGCTCACTCACTCACTCTTTTGCTTCAACAAATTAAATGAGTAACATTGAATTAGTATTTTAGTATGTAGATAGTGAATACTCAATAGAGTCAATATGCTATAGAAAAAACCGAATAATAGTAATCCTAATGTCTAAGGGTTGGTAACAATTTTATGATTTTTATTTTTTGTACTCCCTAATTAATTACTACGGAGTACTATATTTAAAATTTGTTTTATGATACAATTATATCTAATTTAATTGCATATATTACACCAATTAGACAATACTAATAATATGTTGTTTATCCGTTCTCATTTATTTAATACATTTTGATTTGTACATATATTAAATTTAAAATGTAAAGTGCCTAATTCAAAACGGCCACTTTAGACAAGTTTCAAAATGGAGAAATGCAAGTAGATAGAGCAAGAATAAAAGTTGAAAGGCAATATTGGTAAGACAAAGACATAATTACACCTACCTATTATTATACACAGGTTAGAGTAGTACAGTTGAGTGTATGGCGTCTTTACTTCCCTAGACAAGATTGATGGGATTTGACATTTTTAACCCTTGGTAAAAACTTTGACTTTCATCTTTCCCAAGTTTTTTTTTCATTTTTCACTGTTTACTCTCAGGTTTAATGGGGTATTCTTAAAGATTAAAAAATGGCATGATATATCTTTATTAAGTTTTAATTATGCAACAAATGACATATTGTAAGATTTTCGTCAATTAAATCTTATATTTTTGTTAGATTTCATGGTAGTAGAGATTGTTGTACTAGAGGCGATGGTAAAGCGTAGTGATGGTGGTCGGGATGGCAACGGGATGGACTCGGATCGGATTATGTAGGATCTGACTCCACCTCCGATTGTAGTTGGATTATTTAAACGGAGTCGGAGTCGAATTTTTTCGTGGCGGAGTAGGAGCGGATTTTTATCCTCGGAATTAAGCGAATTAAGCGGAGGCAGTCAGAGTCGGAGCGGAGTGATTGCCAACTCTAATGATAAGTTGATAACCAATTAGTAGCGGCCATATATGTGTATAATTAGTTATATTAACACATAAATTATAATTTTATTAGTTTAGTAGAGATAGTTATAATGATAATGATAGTAAAATAAATGATAATAATTATTATTATACCTAATAAGTAGAGAAATAAAAGGCGGAGTCGGGGATCCGGTGGAGTCGGATTAATTGTCGGATAACTCGGATTGTTTATAGCATCTGACTCCGACTTAAACTCGGAGTCGGAAGCGGATTATTTTAAGGCGGATTCGAAGCGGATTTTTTTCTCGGATCGGAATGGAGTAGGGTTGGACTCGGGCTAAACTGTCATCTTTAGATGGTGGTGATTGCTAATCCCTCCAACTAAATGTTACTAAATTTTTACAATAATTATTGAGAAATTATTTAATTTTTTAATTTAATAATATTTTTACTCGAGGGCGTTACAGTAATTTTATAATAATTTGTAAGAAAATGATAAAAGTTTATGGTCTTTTTAATTAAAGGGTACAATAGTAAATTTATATTAATGCTCTATCGATATAAATCTATCACAAGGACATTTGGTGCAATAGTGTGAGCGAGTGCCGAGTAGTTGAATTGAGCAAGTTAACTTTCCCTCCAATTTTACATGAAAAGCTTTGACTGGTAGTTAGCCTTGTGTTTTCCTTAAGGCGCCAAACTCTAACTAACTTTCTTACATTATTCAACCATGATCATTCCTTACAACCTTCCTATTTCTACATTTATCAAATTAAAGCCATGAACACCCTAGAAGACCATATTCAAGAACAACAAACACCGACAAATTGCGAAAATTTACAAGAACATAACAACTCCTCACTTGCACAACTCCAATCTTCCCTACCTATGCACCAATCTTACAAGCAAAAGGAAGATGCAGAGGACAAAATAGTAAATTTACAACAGCAATTGGAGGAGTTCCAAAAGAAGAATATTGAATCATGTGTGATTATTGAGGCGCTAACAATCGAAAGAGATTGCCTTAAAGGAGAGTTTTCAAGAGTAGAGGGTGTTGTTAAAGAGAGGGAGAAGGAGTTCTTAAGGAGGATTGATGATGGAGTGAAAGAAAAGGAGTGTTTGGAGGTGGAAATTTATGAGGGTGTTAGAGAAAGAGAAGAGTTAGTGAGGAAAATTGATGTGGGTTTGAGAGATAAAGAGGGGTTATTGAGGGATATTCATGTTTTTAAGGGAAGGAATGAGGAGTTTGAGGATAATTTTTCGAGATGTTTGAGGGTTTTCGGCTTGATCAAAGAGTGTTTAAGAAGAGTAAATGATGGTTTGGGTGAGGAAAAGGTTGAATTTGGGGTTGATCATGAAGGTGAGTATATGAAGAAGAGTGTGTTAGATTTTGAAGGAAAATTGGAGAAGTGTATGAGAATGGAAGGTTTTATGGAGGATTTGGACCGTGTTTTGAGGATGGCAAAAAGGGTTGAGGAGAAATTGGTTGATCATGGAGAGAAAGAGGATTTGTTAAAGGAGATTGAAGGTTATAAGTGGAGGAATAAAGAGTTGAAGGAGAGTTTCTTGAAGAGTTTAGAGGTTCTTGGGTTTATTGTAGAGTCTTTGAATAGAGTTGATGAGTGTTTAGATGAGAACAATTTGGAAACTTTGGCTGATCAAGAGTGTCATGATTTGGAACAAGTGTTGAATTTGGATGAAAGATCGTTGTATGCGAAAATAGTATCTGTTTCAAGGATGACAAAAAGGATTGAAGACAAAATGAGTGCTTATCTAGAGAAGGTGAAGAAAGAGAAGCGGGAATTAGAACGCAGTGTAATGAGCCTGACTGAAGAGAACCGAGATGCTAATGCATTGCTTCGCATAGCATTGATCGAAAAGGAAGCAGTAGAGAAGACTGTTAGTAAGTTGAAGGTAACTAATGAACAAAGGAGAGTTCCTTTGTTACAATATGCTGAGAGGGGATTACAAAGGGTCGGATTTGGTTTTATAATAGGAGCTTCAAATGAGCAACATGAAGGCGATGAAAAGAAAATTACTGATCAAATTTCGGATAGCAATATGTCTGATATTGGTAGTGAGTGTGAAGAGGAAGTTTTTAGTTTGGTACGTTCTCTCTTACTGATTTTTATCTCATGCCTTATGTTGTTTTGTGGCATTATATATATATTTTAGGTATTGTTGATAGTTGATACACGGGGTATTTTGTGATCAATGATCAGGCCTCGACTGTGGAGAAAATGATGAAAAATCTTCGCTTTGAGATTGCTCAATTAAGGAGAGACTTTGAGAATTCTAGGTATTAGTTACAGTCTTACAGAGCAAGATATAGATTTGTGCTTATATAAGTATTGATAATCACAATTATCCCAGTACCCCTTAGCCTGAGACATCAACATGGAATCAGAGATTGGGAATGTTACTGACAAGTTTATCAAGGGCCTGATTATAGAGTGATATCATTTGCTTGATGATAGGGCGGAAACTGAGCGCCTGCAGGGTCTAATGGAGAAACAAGCTGTACGAATCTCTGAGCTAACAATTTACGCCACAGAGTTGGAAGATCGAAAGAGAATTCTGACACAAAATGTAAACTTCTGTTTCACGAAATACTTGGAGATATTTATATTCATTGTTATTGCTACTGACTATAACTCGATGATTCTTAGGTGGACGAACTCCTGGTTGAAATGAAAGAGTCTGAGGAGGAGATTGAGAGATGGAGAAAAGCCTGTGAATTAGAGGTAGAAGCTAGCAAACATGTTGCACAGGAGCATAATTATTTGGTAAGAATATATCAAAATTACCCATTGAATCTTGCTTGTGTAACAGCATTTGAATAAAATTAGTGGTTTCATAATACTAGGTTGCTATTTTGAAACAAGAGTTAGAGAAGACAAGAGCTGCTTTGCAAGTATCTAACAAGAAACTAAAGTTCAAGGAAGAAGTCGCTCTTGCAGCAATTACAGCACAATCAGCTGCAGAGAGATCTCTACAATTGGCTGACAGAAGAGCTGCAGGATTGCAGGAGAAGATCGAAGAACTAACCAAACAATTGGAAGAAGCTGAACGCAGACACAAAAACAAACGAATGTGTTGGCCATGGCATGCTCTAAATTCCACAAGTGCTAAAACTCATAGAGTTCAGATATTAGATATAAGACGCTCTCTGCCAGAAATGCAAGCATTTCTCGAATAACAATGTCTAAAACTTGTCACAAGGAAACAAATTCTTTTTCTTTGAGTGATTCTTTTTCTGATTGATGTACAAGCAGCTCGAAAATGAGCCAAACTTCTACGAGTAATTTATGATTAAGTTCAATGAAGTATATGTGTTAGATTTACCCGGGGTACAAGGACAAACTCTTATATTGATTGCATGCTTTATGTTTTTGCCAATTAAGTTTACAAGGGATAACTTATAAACACCTTAAATCAAAGACAAATCTCACATAAAGGATATAACACTAAAAAGAAAGTTTCCAACTACATATGTAAGCAACATGGTGTTGCTAAATAACTTGGAAGTGCCCCATATTTCATCAAATTTGCCATGCTTCCTAGACGAAAAGCTCTCCAACTACATTCTTCACCATGCCCTTGATCTAAAGAAAGGGAAAAGAAGCTTAGCTAGTGAGAATATGACACTAAAATTATATTTTAAATATTAAAAACTAGAAATAACCATTTGAGATGTAGAATAGGAGTGTTAATAAGGTTTTACCTGCTTTGCCGAAAGGCCAATGCTTTCTAAATCATCAAGCTGCAGTCAGGAATTAACATATTAATAGTCATTCAATAGATTATCATTTCATAGATAAAAAAATAATTAATCATGAACTGAATTGCATACTTGCTTAAAGGGCTGTGGTGACTCTTCACGCATTTGAAGAATGTATGTAGCTCTTTTTTCTCCAATTCCCTGTTTGAATTGAGGACAAAAAAAAATATATATATATATGCCGAACTCTCATCATGAAACAAAAGAATTGACATAGCCAATTTGCTCAACCAAGTGTGAAACTGACCTTTAGTCCTTTCAGCTCCTCCCTATAAACAAAACAACGAAGGAAGAACAAAAGAAATTACACAAAAATCGATGGATATGAAGATCAACACTCGTAATAAAAAGATGAAACGGGCAGATTAAGATTCTATGACGAATGATGACTAGTACTGATACAAGAGTAAATATATAGCTAAAATAGACACTCAAACTATAAAAGTAAGGAGTATTGTAAATTGGATTTGATTTTTTGAATCTTAAAAAGATACTTCGTATATTTTAAGTGATCCATAGATTCATTTTCTATGTTGGTCTTAAAGTCAAGTAATACTACACATAAGGTCTAAGAAAAATCATGACAACAGCATGAATAAACATTGCTGGATGAACAAAGAAAAAGTTTGAACTTACTTGTTTGCTGTGTTTAAAAACTTCAAGTATTCCTGAACAAGGGAATCCTACAAATATTAAAAAAATTACATATGGGTTAACAATAGGAAGGGTAAGAGGAGGGGAAACAACAACCAAAAAGAGCAAGTATGACAACATTATAAGGCGAGACTAACACTAACCTTCATCCCAGAATTGCGCATTTGAAAATTTTCCCAAGGACTTGCCAGACTATATAGTTCATAGTTTTCATTTCCTCTAGCACTTGTGTTAAATGGAGTTTTAAACTCTGATATTTCTTGATTCACATTCTTTGGAGTTTCAGCCTTCTTATCAAGTGGACTTATAAACTCAGGTATCTCCTCAATAATATGCTTCGGAGTTTCAGTCTTCGAATTTTCATCAATAACCTGGTCAACTAAGTTTGAACTGTCCTGAGTCATCTTCAGGTTTGCTTCTGTTGAAAAACAAAGTGCTTTCAAGCTGTTTTGAAGATCTCGAAGTCTAGAACTTAGTGGTGGTGAGGCTCCATTAGCTAATGAGCTTTTGTTTTCCTTATCTGCACCACAGATGAATGTTACAAGACAGTTGTAATATTGATTAACCAAATGGAAGGGTTTCATATTTTCATGACATCTGTACCTTGAGTGAAAATTTTTCCTGTTGGTGGTGTTTCATATGTAAAAGATGCAGGGACAATGCTATTCACAACTGGATGCACATCCTAAAATAGGGAAACCAAAAAAAACTGTAAGTTATATTCCATATTATGTGTTACACAAGCAAATAGAATATGTTGCTTCATGAAGGACTGACTGAGGTAGATAGGTTTTTTACAGAATAAATGCACTACCTTTTCAGAAGGAAGCACAGAAGAATCTATATCTAAACAGGCATCCTGAGAACTCTTCCCCTGAAATGCAAATGAATTAATTTAGACAGAAATGTCCATGCTCCAACCTGGAGTTTGCTGAATATGGAGTTGGCATTGCAGGAATTAGAAGCTGTACCTCTTCAGAAAGAAGTTGAGAAGAATCTACTTCCATAGAAGCAGTCGTTACAAATTTCTCCTGAAATAAGGAAGTCATCAAATTCCAAACAGAAATTTCAGCTGCTCAGATACAGGGCTCATTTAGAACATTTTGTTAAAAGATATTATCAAGGACCTACCTCTTGTTGAGTAGTACTGGATGCTGTTTCGCTGACGACCGAGAGTCTTACCTGCACAAAAGAATAATATCACATCCACCCCTTAAAAGTCTCAAAAGGTAGTGTACGTGTTAGAAGTCCTATCACATAATGCCTCAGGTTATTTACCTCTTTTTGTGTTGAAGCACTTTCAGAGCATTTGTTTCCCTGCATTGAGGAATAACGTTAATATGAAGATACTTGAAAAAAGAGAACTCAATGCTTTTAGCCCTCATTTCACTCCTGCTTCGCATCACATTTGTAGCTAACTACGTAGAACGAGAATGAAGAATAACTTTTTACTTAACATCCTAAATCCGAATCAGCTGTAAAAATGCAAAACACTATGACTAAGATAAAAAGGGGTCATACCAATTCTGACTTCTTCAAATTACTAGCATTAGAAAAGAGTTTCCTGAACATAGATAACAAACCATCCACATTTTAGCAGTCGAGTTCACTAATAATAACCATGATCAAATAAGGAAAACAAAAATGTATTAATCAAAATCACAAACCTTCCTTTCACTTCAGCAGGTACATTTTTAGATTTTCTTATAGACATATGCGAGTGAGACTTTGATCCAGCTTGTATTTTTCCAGAAGCAGAAGCTGAAACACTCACAGGCTTAACAGCTTGAGGAGACATCAAACTTGATCTCATATTAAACTTGGAAGCCGATTTTAGAACTTGTGGAGATGACATGCCAATTGTCTTGGTAGCACTTCTAATGCTCTTTCCAGGATCCAAACAAGCCAAAAAGCCAGCCATACATGATCGAGAAGCTAAATTGACTGTTTGCACAGTTTCTTGACAAAGAGATGGATTCTGCATAAAAACCATATACACATAAGCATCAGTTTCACCTCTTTTGTCGCCACTAAAACATTAACAAAATACTAGAAACAAATAAATATAATTACCATGCAAGTAATCATCACAATCCTACTTGTGCCCCCAAGGGAGTCCTGCAACATCCGAGTTAACTTACTTTCCCGGTAGGGTACACGAGCTTCTCTAGCATTCAAGGCATATAATACATTGTGTACAGCATAGAGGGATTTGTTTATCCTTGTGGCTTCAGTCAAATTGAAGCCATCACAACTCTTTCTTCTAGAATCTTCATAGCCTAATATATATCAACCAACACCACAACACAACATTTTGTTTAAACAAACATCAAATAAGCACATTTAATCATCATAATAATGGCAAAAAACGTAAGTAAAAGAACGTACTTGCCAGGTCGATAAAATTAATCTTGCCCACTAATTGAGCACTAGATTTCTCAGTTTGAGGTGACACCACATGGACAATACAACCAATGTGACTCTGGTATTTCCTCGTGTTTGTTGCTTGCATATATAGCCTTTGAAACTCTAATGTCGACGTTACCTTGTTCTAAACAATCAAAGGAAAAATACAAGTTTAAGCATCAAATTCCAAGTAATCACAATCAATCAAACTATTACAAACAACATCCCCAATCTTTACCTTAGACAAACCCTTGAGCCTAATTTTCCCTTGCGCGTCCTCAAACACCGAAACTTCAGGCCTTGCAACATCTAAAATGTCCGAAACTCGGTCTTGATACACCTCAAACACAGAAACAATGATAACTTTCCCTTGTCCTTCTGCTTGAGGCAACATAGCATCCACAGCAAGCACAGCCAATCCGAGATCGTCCTCACACCCCTACACAACCAAAAAAGCCTCAACATAAGAAAAGACTCCCAACTTTCTTTCTTATACCTTCAATTGACTTAACAGCACTCAGAGATCAAACCTGAATGGTGTAAGTCTTGCCACTTCCTCGCGGTCCGTAGGCGAAAACTGTGCTGTTCTGGCCTTTGAATAATCCAGTGATCAAAGGCTCTATCTCTTTAGAATAAATCTCTTTAGTTACTACAACTTGCTCATAACATTCATCCACTTCATAACCTTGCTTACCACTGTTTCAATTTCCAGAATTATTCACTAATTAATTCAACTTCACTCATTCAAATTCACACATTAATTTTCAGCCAATGAGTTATGTAAATTAAAATTTAAATACTTAAGAAAATATACGCTAATTCACACAACTAATGATTCACTAACACCAATTGAAATTAATTTTAGTATATGATTATGATTCATGTACATCGAATGAATATCATTAATTTCAATTATATGTAATCAAATTTACACTCTAATAGAACAACTAAATTTATACTTTATTAAGTGTGTAAATTGAGCAGCGAAAATCACAAACTACTAATCAAACCCTAGAAATTACACTAAACAACAACTTAAATTTAATTATAGAAGAACAGTTAAATTCAACGGAAAAAAAAAATCAAATACAAGTATAAAATTAACAAGTAACTTACCTAGAAGTTTGATCTGACCCGAAACAGATTTTGACTCTACTCGGGCGCGGGTTCGGGTCGGGTCTGGAAATCGAAATCCAGGGCTTCGAATTCGAAACCTCATCATAAAATTCACCGTTTTTGTTCAAATCACTCTTAATTCGAGCAACAATTCTCACTTTTCCAACCATTTTTTTTAAACTATTAAAATAATTTTTTATTTTTTTCAATCAATTCTGCAAAAAGAGTAATGAAATTAAGTTGATTATTCAAATAATTTGGAAGGATTTAGAGAGAGAAGAGTGAGATTGAGGAAGATGAAGATTTGGGAATGAATTAAAGTGATGGAAATGAATTGGTGTTTGGTGATTTTTGGAGGAATTGGAAAAGTAGCCGTTAGTAGTTTTCCTTATTTGTGATTTTGAATTTTTTTTTTATTTTCGTAGTTAGCGCTCCTCTGACGCTCTATGAATCGTATGGTAGAAGCTTTTGGAGTTTCCATTGGGGGCCCAAGGGGGGCTAACCGTTGGATCTTGGAAATAGACACCGCAAAATTTAATCGACGGTCCAAGTGTTTACTTGCTATTTATCGGGTGATAAATTTATCGGATATAACTTATCTAAGATGATAACAAAAAAGGCAAGGAAGTACACATATGAGTCTTCCGCATAGCTTGTTATATCAATTATCAAGAGCTTTGTGCACTATGTATGATCTTCAGAAAAATTTATAATACTTTTATAATCATTTGGTGGGAAAAAGCATCATATGAGTATTTGAATTGGAGGTGCATTAGAGTTGAATAGATTCCTACTTATGACATACAATCAGACATTGGTAAAATTGAACTAATTTTGGACTAAAACGTAGATAAATTGAACTATAACGGAGAAGAGTTGAGTTGAACTGAACCAAATCGAAGTGCCAAAAATTTCAGTCCAAAATTATAGGGCCTAATTTCATTTATCCAACTATCATCGCTACATTATTTTTTTTTTCTTTTTGAGAAGATCATCACTATATTTCAAACTTAATTTGGCAAAAATTAAACAATTATGAATGAAGAAATTTATCTACAAAGTAGGTGTTTAACTGTTTAAGTCAAATTTGCATATTTAATTAATTATTTATCCTAAGCATTACTCATTTATTCTCAATCTCTTAAAATTCTAAGGCGTTATTTAGATAGTGGCCTCACCTTATAAATGGTAAACTCGGGCCCAAGAAGCAAAGCCCAAAGAATAAAACGCAACAGTCCAAATTGAAAAGTGATTGTCACAAACAACCACCTGTTTGGCAAAGAAGAAGACTTCATTGCTCAAAATCTTTTACTGGTATGTCGCTAATTCACAATTTTCACTGTTCATTCATTCCTTTTAACATTACATATTTATTTATTTATCTTTTTTCATATATTGTTGATTTGTTGTTGTTCCATTTTATTTGATAATTAATGCTCAATTTTATATGATTTCTGCAAGAATAATTGATTCCTGTTCATTCATTTTGAAGATTTATATTCATGGAATTACTAGTGCTGTGCTTAATTTTTAAATTTGATTAATATAAATGGAATTGAAAATTCCTCCTGTTATTGGATAGTGGATTTATGCTTGGTAATATTAGTTTTTAACTAAAAATTACTTTGACATGTTTGATTTCAGTTTATTTTAGTAATTAGATGATGATGTTGAATGAAAACCTAAGGTTTGATGATACAATATTCGGCTTTTCGCCAATAAGGTTATTAGTTGGCAACAAGGTTAAAAGTTTTGCATCATATAGTTAGTATATAAGATCAATTGAGCTTTTGAGGAGTTTGTATGAATTGATCGGTTTGATGGTATAGAGATTGATTGTGCAAAATGGATCAAAACGCAACGAATGTTGTTATAAAGAAGATCATGTCGCCTTGCGATGTTGAAGCGTTGAAGAAATGCTTGGAGGAAAATAAAGGCGATTATGTCAAATGCCAAGCACAAATTGAAGCATTCAAGTCTTGTTCTGTTAAACCGCAAAATCCTTCTTCGTCTTCAAGTAGTTCGAACAATGGTGTCTCAAGATAGTTCGAACCGTATTGCTTTCAGTAACTATATCATTAAACTTATGTCTCTGTAATGAAGATAAGTAACCCAATTTTGTAACAATTCATCCTGTTTGTGGGGAGTTATACACTATTGTTAGAACATGAAGGTTGTAATTCTGAATTTTCTTTCATAGCAATAAAAATAACAGATTCTGTTCTAATTGCTTCCCTTTGTTCTCGAATTTTCGTTGCAGTTCTGTTTCTGTAATGCTTTAACTGTCATCTGATATCAGCTGGCTTTATACAGCCAATACAGGATACGAAAATCTGTCACCGACTCACCGATGACTAGGTCACTTAAGTAACATGATCATTTCTATTAATAAATGTTTCCATTTTTGATACATGCACATTTTAAACAAGAAGTTACAGTATTACAACAGCTGCAGAGATGGGCGTCACTGAGAAACAATTCTAACCAACTGGCCTAAATCATATTAGTATGTTAAACACTGGGATTTCGTATCACAGTCGTTCATTTTTTTGGCAAACATGACAGCTCTTCCTACAGGTTCCATAGTAATCAGGAGAACCAACCATGAATACTGGATTTTTTGTACATTCCCCGCGGGCAGCCCATTGAGGGCAGTTATCATCTTCATCAGTGCAGTCGCTCGTATCCTGTTCAGATGGAATTATCTTCTTACTTATTGGTCGAATGTGGAAGAATTTGGTAGCACACCACATTTCACCCTCAAGAATGGGATTCCTCTCATGGTTGCTATTTTTGTCAGGAGATGCGTTGGGTTGGACATTAAAGAACAAAACAGCGTTTCCTTTGACAGGTTTAAGCAAATTGTTGTTGCTACTGGAGTAAGGCCACATTTTTGTCTTCCTTGGAGAGGTTTCGGGCTGCAGATTTAAGAGCGCATTGATCAACAAGAATACATTGATGATAAAGTACCATAGACAAAGATATAAAAACGAGGAACATATTAGCAGCAACAGATCACCAATTGACTCAGATCTGTGACTTAAATCTCATTGGTATTCAAATGTGCTACCTCATAGCAAGGCTCTCATTAAGCTGCGTATTGAATAGACAGTTGCTAAACAAAGTCCCTTCATTTGGAAAAAGATGTTCTAAAAGGGTTTTTAAAAGCAACATCTCTGTTATAGGAATAATGGAATAACCTCAATTTAAGTGACATCAAACAATTAGCTTTGAGTAAGCAATAGCCATAGTTATTTCCATGATAATTATCTCAGCTTTAGAAAGATAAGCAAAGTTTCTTAGAAGGCAAAAAAACGAAGTGGTGAAATATGTTGCAATCAAAAAGTAATACATTAAAAGTGCTAATGTTAATGAGAGTTCCAATCTTACCGGTGAATCAGGGAAGGAGATCTCACCACCTTGAGAAACATTGGAAAGGAATAAAACAACAGTTGCCATCAAAGGTTCATTAACTTGCCATGCAGATTTATTTCCAAAATAGTCATATTTCTGTTTGGCCTCTTCATGCTTATACTGACAAACTTCTAATGACCTGCTATTCACTGTCAGCAACACACAATAGAGAAGATTAGTACACTAACCTTAGTATTATAAATTCAAAAATGGATTTTCTTTCAAACAATATACTACTAATTAATTTTCTAATATAAGGGAAAATACCCAAAGGAAGAAGAGTCCATGCTGAAATTCTTTCTTCTATTCTCGCAACTACCTCATCCTAGAAAGAAAAAAAATATATATATATATATGTATAAATATATGGTGAGAAATTTGACTTGAATTTCATCACACAAAACTCGGTGATATCTTAGCTAGTTTGAACAAGATAGGGGGTATTCAGGAAGATGAGGACATACTTTCACATCAGAAGCGACTAAAGATCTTGCTCTCAGTCCTTGGGTGTTACTGATCACAGAGGTGGTACCTTCTTCTTTTCCATGAGCCTAATAATGAAAGACATTAAGTCTAATTCAAGCAGTTCTATAACCAAAGATTGGTGATGGCAAAGAGTATTATAAATTACCAGTGAAATAAGATGGTCACATTCCTCTTCAGAGATAAAACCTTGGTAAACGAAGACCCTATAGAAGCGTAATACATGATATTCAGTGATAAGTTCTGTTAACGCAATGATACATGATATACAGGTAGAAGCACTACAGCGGTATCAAGAAAAAGAAGTGTTAACGCAATTCGACAACAAGTCTACTCAGATACCTGACCTTGGTATCCAAGACAGCTGGACAACCTTCGAGGGATCTATCCTGTGCAAATGAGTCGAACCACCTGACTGTACAAGATTTGTCTGGTCTGTCTCTTTACTTCTTAATTCCTTTCTGCCACTACAGAACAGCAAAAACAAATTTCCATAATTATTCAGAATCAAATGCATCTAAAATGCTCGCAACAACCACAGCAACAGAAGGTATCATCAGCTTCTACAAACAAGAGACTGAATCAAGTAATAGGCGAAATCAGAAAGTATCATCAGCTTCTACATCAGTTGAAGGCTTTATTTATTAAAATTTGAATACAAGCTTACTTTTTTTTTTTTTTTTTTTTTTTTGAAATAAGAATACTAGCTTACTTAACTAATGGAAAATCGGATAAATATCTAAACAAGGAGTTTGACTGACATTTGACACATTAATCATTCAACATCAAACATTCCCTAATTGTTAAGCGCACAAATATTAATACTAACAAGCTTTTGATTAAAGATTAGTTCAGTGATTAATCAAATGTTTGATCAAAATCTCCTTATATTTATTATACTATCATAATAATGTTGTCATAATATTATTGTTGATTAACAATTCAAATATTTGTAGCATTACAAGCAAAAATTGTTACCACTCAAAAATTGTTTAGTGATGGATTAATCAAAAGTTTATTACAAACAAAAATTAATTGTATTTGAATGACAACATAATAAGCTAATAAATAATTATTTAAATCAATTAATCAGTGCAACATAATTTTTTTTATTTTAAAAAACTTAATTAATTAAAGTAATGAATCATAAAATGACAGAAAAATGAACTAATAAAGTGTAAGAAGAAGATAATATTCAATGGAAAATAAAAACCCTAAATCAAAGAT
The DNA here is from genome assembly GCA_016808085.1 of Suaeda aralocaspica. Taxonomy (NCBI): domain Eukaryota; kingdom Viridiplantae; phylum Streptophyta; class Magnoliopsida; order Caryophyllales; family Amaranthaceae; genus Suaeda; species Suaeda aralocaspica. Next base: position 3,645,021 of record PYUH01000049.1, read on the forward strand.
ACGTATTAATGGAGGAATTAAATAAAAAATGCATCGCATAAATAAAATATTATAAACACTTAATAAAAATTAAAAATAAATAAAGTAATTAAAGGTATGATAAAGTAAAAAAAATAAAAAATCTTACATTTGAGCAGAGCAACGCGAGAAAGAAGTCATGCAAGAAAAAAGGAAAATAATTTGGAGAAAAGATGCCATGATTTATTGATTATCGTGATCAAAAGAAGATGAACATTTATTCAAGTGAAAAGTTTAAGGCTGAGATTATTTTTATTTTTGGGGGGTTTGATTTGATTTATGGAGGTAATTAATTATGTTTTAGTCACTAAAGGAGGTTGTGGTCTGTGGGGGAGGGGATGGAGGAAAGTGAGGTGGTCATGTGGGGTGGAGTCAACGAGTCGTGGCGGAGCTTGACATGGGATAGGTTGGCCCGATTTATGCTTTCGGACCGACGTGTGATTGAAGCGGAATAGGTCTTTTTGAACGCGACAAAGATATATCAGGTTTATGGTTTTAACTTGAAAGCAATTTGAACAAAACCAAATACGTAGTACTACTATTATGTTTGGAGCATGATATGATTTTATAAAGTTATAAATGTGTTATTCTATATTGATTGAACACGACATGAAAAACAAAGATAAATTTGCTCATAGTAAGTCGTTTTCTAAGATGAAGAGTGTAACAAAGCATGATATGNATCTAAACAAGGAGTTTGACTGACATTTGACACATTAATCATTCAACATCAAACATTCCCTAATTGTTAAGCGCACAAATATTAATACTAACAAGCTTTTGATTAAAGATTAGTTCAGTGATTAATCAAATGTTTGATCAAAATCTCCTTATATTTATTATACTATCATAATAATGTTGTCATAATATTATTGTTGATTAACAATTCAAATATTTGTAGCATTACAAGCAAAAATTGTTACCACTCAAAAATTGTTTAGTGATGGATTAATCAAAAGTTTATTACAAACAAAAATTAATTGTATTTGAATGACAACATAATAAGCTAATAAATAATTATTTAAATCAATTAATCAGTGCAACATAATTTTTTTTATTTTAAAAAACTTAATTAATTAAAGTAATGAATCATAAAATGACAGAAAAATGAACTAATAAAGTGTAAGAAGAAGATAATATTCAATGGAAAATAAAAACCCTAAATCAAAGATACGTATTAATGGAGGAATTAAATAAAAAATGCATCGCATAAATAAAATATTATAAACACTTAATAAAAATTAAAAATAAATAAAGTAATTAAAGGTATGATAAAGTAAAAAAAATAAAAAATCTTACATTTGAGCAGAGCAACGCGAGAAAGAAGTCATGCAAGAAAAAAGGAAAATAATTTGGAGAAAAGATGCCATGATTTATTGATTATCGTGATCAAAAGAAGATGAACATTTATTCAAGTGAAAAGTTTAAGGCTGAGATTATTTTTATTTTTGGGGGGTTTGATTTGATTTATGGAGGTAATTAATTATGTTTTAGTCACTAAAGGAGGTTGTGGTCTGTGGGGGAGGGGATGGAGGAAAGTGAGGTGGTCATGTGGGGTGGAGTCAACGAGTCGTGGCGGAGCTTGACATGGGATAGGTTGGCCCGATTTATGCTTTCGGACCGACGTGTGATTGAAGCGGAATAGGTCTTTTTGAACGCGACAAAGATATATCAGGTTTATGGTTTTAACTTGAAAGCAATTTGAACAAAACCAAATACGTAGTACTACTATTATGTTTGGAGCATGATATGATTTTATAAAGTTATAAATGTGTTATTCTATATTGATTGAACACGACATGAAAAACAAAGATAAATTTGCTCATAGTAAGTCGTTTTCTAAGATGAAGAGTGTAACAAAGCATGATATGGCATCAATGTTTCAACTCAGGTTCATCCATGCAATGGCTAATTTGTACATCAATGTTACAGCTTAGGTTCACCCAAACAACGAAAGAATTTAGAAAGTTTACAATATGCAATACATGTAACTATGTAAGTGTACACAAATACACAACTATTTGTTCATCCATTTGCCACCAAACTACTTAAAGATTAAAGACAATAAGTCAATCTAATTCATCTAGGTTTACAAGCTGATTAATGTGCCAAAAAAAAAATTATCCCTCTTAATTTCATGAATGAACTACAAATAATCTACAATGAGCCCATAGATCAGCTCATACTAACAGACCATTACTCATTAGCCTTTCAATTATTACAAATTACCGTAAACAATCTTGACGATGCTGGAAGTGCTTGAGAATAAGTCATCAACGATACATCTATCACTCGAGATCTACATTATCTCGTAACAGTAAAATATAACAAGAAACCCATAGCTCAACTGTAAGGGTGTGCAAAACTGGATATTGGAATTTTTCTGATTCGGAATGTCGGATATTTGAATTTTTGAAATAATTGAATAAAAACAATCTTTTCCCGTATCCGGTTCGAAAAATTCAAATCGGACATCTGCAATTCTGAATCCGGATTTTTCATTCAAATCTCTTCTAATATGATTCAACATCCTCTACAAAAACCGGAACGGAAAACCGGATATCCTTTTTTTTGTTTTCCTTAAAAATCCGAAATACAAATTTATAAATTCCATGCCGGTTCTGGTGTGGTATCCGATTTTTACGAATTCTAAAAAAACGGACCGAACAACCGGATTTCAAAAAATTGGAACGAAAATTTCAAAATGAAAATTTTTTTTGTTTTCCTTAAAATCTAGAATACAAATTTTATAAATTCCATGCCGGTTCCGATCCAGTATCCGATTTTTACAAATTTAAAAAATCAGACCGAATATCCGGATTTTTGGAACGAAAATTCAAAATCGGGATTGTTTGCACACTCGTACTCAACTCCATTGCTTCTACAATTCAATCTTCCTGATAGAGTATAAAATCTATTCTTAGGCCTCAACCGTCAGCTTAAGCTTTTGGTTGAAATGGTTTTTTAATATAGTATCAAAGCGTGTGACACAAAAGTCACGATTTTGGTTCTCATCCACCCCTCCTTTTTAAGTGGAATTATATAAGCGTTGGGTATAGGGTGCATGTTGCATCCACACTTGAAACACCAACAAACTGGAGAGTGTGATAGAGTATGTAAATTAATCCTGAGCTTCAACCATCAGCTTAAACTTTTATTTAAGTTGACCCTCTACTATGGTATCAGCATCATCGTAACACAACGGTCACGGGTTCGAATCTCATCCACTCCTCCTTTCTAAGTGAAATTATAAAGAGCTGGGTACGGGAGTTCATGTTGCATCTATACTTCAAACCCAACAGGCTCCTTTCTAAGTGAAATTATAAAGAGCTGGGTATGGGAGTTCATGTTGCATCTATACTTCAAACCCAACAGGCTCTTGTGTGAGGGGGCGTGATAGACTATAAAACCTATTCTTGGGTCTCAACAATTAGCTTAAATTTTTGGTTGAGTTGGTCCTCTTATACTTCCCCCTTCAATAAAACTTGCATCATAAATTTAATCACCTGTATGTAATTGGCAACATTCAGAGAAGATATTAACGCCATTTCATATGCGCCTGCTCAATAGCTTACATGCAGTTTGCTGATTTTTTTTATGTGGTAATATCCAGACATAGATGATCCACCCAGGCAGCTATGGTCATATAACTCAAGTCTACAAAAGTTTGATGTTTCTGATCAAGTTGGAGAGAAGTTTTATTTCGGGACAACAAATGGTAAAGAATGGAAAGAATAACTGACACCACACAGCATACACATGACCTTTTTAGGAGGCCTTTTTAGGAATAATATGACCAGTTTCATCTCTGTCAAAAAGACGTGCAACTATTTCATTCCAGCTTTCCTTCCTATTGCCTCCTTGAGATGATTCTCCGGTGGGTATTGTTAGCACAGATCCATCTGAAAGCTCATCTTCGTCATCGATATCGTCAAAAGCTCCATATTGGGTTGGCACAAATGCATGAGGTACTGATAATGAGACAGCCCTCTGCAGTGCTGCTTTGTGTTCCTGATTATGTTCCTTGGCTAAAGTCTGTTGTCTCACCATCTTCTGCTTCACTGGGATCTCCATTGCGTCATCTTGCTCGTGCATCAGCTGATTTCAAGGGAAAGGATTAGTTTGAAATTCATAGTTGTGATACTCTGAAGTGACTTTCTAAAACTTTAACTCGGAGGAACATACACGCACACATAATACTGTAGTAGCAATTTTAAAGCAAAACTTGAACTCTTGAAGGTTAGATGATGCTATGTTTCTCTCGCCTTAAAAAGTAAGAATAAGAAAAATAACTTCAAATAGAGGGCAATAAGTTTTAATAAGGATCAATATTTCAAAAAAATTCAGACCAAGGGATTCAAAGTTAAGAATTTGATGCTTCAGGTGAAAGTAACAGCAACTCATGTTTCATAAGGAAAAAGTTCAAAATTATCTAGAATGATATATAACAGGAAGAATATAACATAAAGTAGCTGCAGCAGCTTTTACTGCCTCGATTGTACAAGATAAGGATATTCTGTGCTGTCTACTAAGCTGATTGTTTATCTGCACTCTCAGAATAGGTACAGAACGACTAATATAGACGGGAAGGTGCAATGATACTTGCAGTGATTCATGAATCATGACCGGCCTCTGCACGGACATCTTTTTCCTCGGGAAAATTTCTACTCCGTAGCTTTTGTTATTATTATTAACTTTATCTAGTCTAGTTAAAAAGTAGATTGACAAGACAGTAACTAGTAAGCACAAGCCAAGAATCCCAACAGATTAATTATTCTAGTGCTCATTACAATAGCTATCTAATGAATCCATGAACTATAAATTAAACCAAAAATAGTTATAGCAATTCTTAGCTAGTTTATTCAGTGGTAAAGAATTTCTGACAAAGTGTGCACAGGATCCCAAACTTTTGGTTTTATAATCTTTGATGACTTTGCAAACAGAGTTTGCATTTGTTTATTGACTAAAATCACGTCACGAGGACCTGAGTTAAAATACTTAGAATACTTCTTGCGAGATTAATTTGATCCCTCGCCAAACTCAAGGACACGAGAACCACCGAGGGTTTTTTCCTAAATATAGTTATTCTCTCTATATGAAGTAGGTACAAGGAAAATAGGAGATGGTGACTAACCTCCAAAGCCCTTTTGGCTTCCCTCTCAATCCAAATGATAGCATGGTCAGAACTCGCATTACAGGAAAGTACAATGTGCTCAAATCTTCCATCTACGGGAACTGCTGTCCTAACAACCGGAGGAAACCTTCCACATCTGTCAGAACACCAGAAGATGTCATTCACTTCAGCTATGGGCGAATGAATGCAAGATAAGGCTGCCCATTATATTTAATCATTAGCCAGCACTTGCAATACTATTTACTAAATTTTGATTGATTTGGTGAAAGATTCAGATTGATTGCAGTCTTATTAGGAGTCTATAACTCTTTAAGAAGCCTCTCATATTTTACCTGCATAGTTTCCTCTCAACAATGTGATACAGACGACCAGGTGCATACAACCTCCTTGGGTCTTTGAGCTTTCTTTCCTCTGATATGCATGTATCCCTCATGCACCTTAGGCAGAGTAAGCATGGTAAACTGATGAAACAGAAGCAACGGAAAGAGGTCATAAAACAAGACAAATTGTTTCCCTGTTCACCGACTGCTAAGAAAAGGAATCTTTGAGGAATAATGAAATAGACATTAGCAACTGCCACCTCCATCTCCTATATTGGATATTTACAAGTGCAATATTATTAGATTAGTCAATCATCTAATAGAACATAAGCCTTTTGCTTAAGTAAGCATAAGCTAGGATACACCCACAGATTTTCCAACCCAATAAACATATCTAGCATGCTAAAAATATATGTGCTAGGTTTACTTATTCAATTTGAAACCTACCAATTAAGCCCAAAAGTATATTACCAGAAAAGTGATTTAAATATGTCTTCCAAGGGCGTTGCTGTCCTTGGTAAGAAGTCATCCTGGTTTACACCCAAAAAAATAAGGTTTAGATAGCTGTAGCATACAAGAAATGAAAAGGGACATGAGAAATTGAAAGAAACAAATCAGATATCCACATTATATCAGATCATAGCCTAAGCATACATACAATAGAGTCTAAAGTCTATGACTGAGTTGTTCTATAAGCAAAAAGAAATATGTTGCTTTCTCCGACATAAACATTATGGTACAAACTTTTTGTCAATAAGCAAGAATGGGAAAATATAATATGTGGTTCCAAGTAATAAGTGCATGCCCGAATCCATTTAACAAATAGACATGCTGCATGCCTGCATATGATATTGAAAATAAAAAAATAAAAATAATAAAAAAAAAAGGACTATCTAATGTAATATTCACCTGTCATTCTTATTCAGCCATCTTAAATATCGAAGATTCAGGGATTTCATGGTTGATGTCCAATCATATTGTGAATATAGTTTCTACATATTCAAATCTGTGAGTATTTTACTCTGAAAGTTTTACTTTTGAGAGTAGCCTTTCTCAAGTTCAGCATGCACCACACTTTGGTAAAGGCTGCCCATTACCTCCCTTAACAAGTGGCAGCACATCATGTCTTCCTGAATCACATGCATATCCTTCTATTTTCAGGTTGTTACTTCATTCTCTTCTTATCATGCATATTCTTTGACTTTCATGTTGCTACTTCATTCTTTTCCTACAATGCATCTTCTACTGTCATGTTGCTACATCATTCTGTTCTTACCAAGCATAAACTTTTATTGTTATGCTGCTATTTTTCAAATAATATGTAGTTCTTTATTAGTGTATTATGAGTTCTACCAGTCCATAGATAGCTAGCTCTTTATTCTGACCTTACACATTAGTTAAGCTAATTGCGACAATATCACGCATAAGCAATCACCAGATTAAATAATGCACAGAACAAAGCCAACTGACCCGCAAAAGATTCATGATAACACCACAGCTTCTCAGTTTTCAATTAAGCTATTACATGGTAGAATCAAATTGATAAACAACATGGACTCCAATAAAAGGTCAATTTTAAGCAAAAGCACAAGAGGACCTCTTCCTCACCTCCACAACCCCACAAATCTTATAAAATGTGGAAATTTTTTGCTACTCTTACAAGCATACAGGACAAGAAGAGTAATAATTGTTTAATAAACATTGCTTCTAGGGATCAAATCAAGGAGTTGTATCCACAACATAGAATATGCTCTTGAACATTCAAGTTTCAACAACATTAGCGTGCCTATCAAGCATGACATTAAAATTCCACGAAGAAATAATCCCCATGAGGTTTTGGTTCCTCAAAACCTAAATAAACATATTAAGACTTCCAATCATATGGACAACCTGCATATAGATGCATATAGAGAAGCTTACATACTGGTCACTAATAGCTAATTCATGTCATAAGAAGATAATAGATTATGGCAAACACAAACACATTCAAGAACAAAGTTTTTCGATATCTCAACAACAGAAAGACAAGTATTACTTAAAAAAATACCTGAAGCACAACGGAGTTAATGACATCCGCATATCTCACAGCAAGATTTAGTGAAACACTCCTAGCAGGTGCAATGGCATACCCCCTAATCTTTTTCCTATTAATGTCTACCAACATATCACGATTCTGCACAGCCAACATCGTCAAAAGTGCTGCAACTCCGGACCCCAGGGAATGACCAGTAAAAGTCAATGTATAATCAGGGTGCTTTTCTATTAGCTCCCTCAACAAATCACCCTCTTTCTCCAATACCCAAACAGCAGCCCTAAATAAACCGTTATGCACATAACCTCCATCAAATTCCCTCTTCCCCAACTTATTATCCAAAAGGCATGCATAATCACTCTCATTAGCCAAATGCAACCCTCTAAAGGCAAGAACTATATCTGTATGATCATGATCAATATAAATTATATACGGAGGGGCGTGTTTCTCTGTATCACTGTAAGTCCTTTTAGCTACTAAACAGTGTGGTTTAATTCCATAACCTCCAGGGGGTTCATAAAGAGGGTTTTCCAGATCATTCTCGTAAACAGCGAGAATGTACCGACACAATCGGGGTACAGGCTCAAACTCCTCAGCAGTAGCAAGCCCCCAATCCTCGCTGTCATGGCCAGCGGTGTGAAGACACCGCTTCCACGCCCAACGAGTACATCCTAGACAGTATACACACTCAAGAATAGGTACACCACACAAAATCGACATCGTCCTCTATAATGCAACAAATTTATCACAGATCATACAAAGGATATGAATATAATTCGACAAGAATACAACATCTAGAATAGTCTAGCCATCAAACTTGAGCTTTTGAACATGGTTCTAATGAGTAAACAATTCAATAGGGTACCAAAAATAGACACCTCCAAAATTCTCTAAAATTTAAGTGACATCCACTAACAAAGTGGGATTATTGGAAAAGTTTACAAATCAACTATATAATCAATCTCAAAAAAGTGCAATTATTAAACAAATTACAAGTAAATAGTTTAAAAGTGGGAATATGCTAAAGAGGGTTATTGAACTATTGATTGATTTATGATATTGATGTAATAAATTCACAAATTATATAAAAATGAGAGTTGTAATCCAAAATTCAACTCTTTCATACAGAAAATTGGGTATTTCTAAATTAAAATACAATAGAGACAGATAAAATAACAAAAACCCAGAATCAAAGATTGAATTTTGATGAACAAAAAATGGGAAATTTAGTTGTTTTTTTGTACAAATTACTCAATTTCTCAGAAAATGATGAAGTAGGAAATGCTCAAAAAATCAAAATTGATACTCTAATTTATGAAACAAAGATGGGTGCTATAATTTGACCCACAAAATTGGATGTATGATTGAATCATAAGGCAAATTTTAGAAGGAAAAAAAAAAGGAAAAATTGAGTAAAGTAGCTAACTTCCTGCAAGTCAACGAGGTAATTGGATCATCAAATTTTGGGGTTTGAGAGTTTTGTGGCTGTTTCTTCAACCATGTGAACACGTGATATGGGCACGTGGTCTATTGAACTAATTTATGTGTGAGTTGTTGGATGTGTGGATTAGGACTAATTTATTCGTAACAACATTAACTCTGTCATGGTACGAGGTTTATAAACAAACTCTTTATTGTAATCCATAATATTTGAGATTTATAATAAGGAGATGTTTGAAAATAAGAAGATGATTATTTTGGATTATATTGTGTCATGTCGATATTACTATACTTTTGTGGTAGCCTGAGTGGTTTAGACTCGGTGTATTGGCTATGTGATTGTTTTTGATTGTTGACTATACAACTATAGCACTAGCATAAATCACACATGTATATCATATTGTGTTTGCATGTTTAAGCCAAGTCTTCATTAAGCTGATACATTGTGCTTCCATATCTTATTTTGCTATACCAAGGCGTGTCGTGACCGTGTTGTACTTTCGAATAATGAATTGGCCTCGAACTTAGCCACAATCCGAGACATACACTAAAGTGTCATATCATACACTGATATCTACCTCATATAATCGTATTTGTATCATATCGTTCCGATAACAAAAAATAATTAAAATGACAACCTAACAAGTAACAACACAACACAAAAGTTTTAATCTTTAGCATGTGTACTAGTGTTACAAATAAGTAGAGCCCAAACGAAAGAATTAAAAAGCCCAACACACAACTCAAATTGACGCTAATAAAACCCTAAAGAACATTAAACCCCTTTCTTCTTCACTTCCTCAATTCTTCTCTGAAATTTCATTCATTCAAGCTTGCGATCTCGAAAATTGGTATGTTTACACTTCTCTAACTATTTTGGTTTTAATTTTAATTTTATTAATTTTGGTACCTCATTTATGTAATTTCAACTAATTTTCTCATATGTTATTTTTTTCAATAATTAGATCTATAAACTCTTGAAATTTGGTTAATTGTACATATATTATGATTTTATGACTTCCTAATTGTTCATTTGTTAATTAGATAACTCATTTTCATAATTTTTAGTTTGTATTTTAACTAAAATTTGATTTTCTACTTGTTACAATAGTATGCAATTTAATTGATTGAATTTTTGATTATTTTTTTGTGATTTTTGATGTAAGGTATTGATATGAAATTGTGAATTTGCGGTTTTTATTAGGTATTGTGTTTTATTCAGTGTTATTTATGAATTGTGGTAGTATAGAATGATTGAAAAGGCTAATATTTGATGAAATTATTAATCATAGACTTAGCTAAAAATGTTAATTTGTGGAAATTAATGTAGTTATAAATGTTTGATTGTATGTAAAGCAGAGAATGGCTCCAAAACAGCCAAATAGTGGTCTATTTGTGGGTTTGAACAAGGGTCATGTTGTGACCAAGAAGGAATTGGCACCGCGGCCGTCTGATCGTAAGGGGGTAAGTTGTTATGCTTATCGATATATGGTGTTTAAGTATTGTGTGTAGCTGAGAATTATTGGTTTATTGACATGGTTTGTTTAATTTAATAATGCATATGACTATATGAGTACACCCTATGGAAAGATGTGACCTTTAGGTTTAAATTTGATTGAAATTTCGGCGAAATGTTTAGTTGGATAGTGCATAGGACTATATGAATACACCCTATGAAAATGTGTGACCTTTGGGTTTAAGTAATAAAACTTTGATGATTGTTTTTCTCAACTGTTTATGTTTTTTCTGCGCTCTTCATTTCTCGTCGAGTGCCCGTGTTGGCCACTCCGTCCTTGGACATTGGTACGAGTGTGTGACAATTAGACTCTCCATTTCGAACCAAAAGCATGCAAATATTATCATAAATTGGACTTACTCATGTCTGGCTGTCTGCATCATAGTCAGCTGTTCAAATTGTGTTGATGTTATGAAACATAGCTTATGATAATGTATATACTGTTCTTTTGATCAACTTAAATGGTGGGATTTCTTAAACATAATCCCAAACTCATAGGTGTGGGAGTAAGAGATTGCGAAGTTGAAATCATTGTTAAGTATAATTTGTTGCATTCATATGACAAGTCATAAACTCATAACTCTTTCTTTTTTGCTTCTGTATGACATGATAGAAAACCAGTAAGAGGGTTCACTTTGTGAGGACTTTGATCAGGGAAGTTGCTGGATTTGCACCATATGAAAAGAGGATTACTGAGCTTTTGAAAGTTGGGAAAGACAAGCGTGCTTTGAAAGTGGCTAAGCGAAAGTTGGGTACCCACAAGAGGGCAAAGAGGAAGCGTGAGGAGATGTCCAATGTGCTGCGTAAGATGAGGTAATTTTCTTTTACTTGCTGCTGTAGCCTGTGAAAATTAGTTGATTTTCTGTTTTGCCTTTTGAGATGGGTATTTTTCTTTAATACAAACTGAAAAAATCTAACTTGTGGAATGTTTTTCGACAGGTCTGCTGGAGGAGCAGAGAAGAAGAAGTGAAGTTCCTGCAACCGAAGTATCTTGTAGGAGCAGTTTTTGAATACTTTAAAAGTTGGAGTAACTAGAGAGATTTTTTTTCAACCATTTTTGTTTTGGCATTGCTGTTTGCATTGGCAAACCCTCAAAACTTATCCATGTTTGTAATCAATGATATTGGTAAATGTAGGTCTGGATCGTGTGATTTTACTATGGTTTAAAATTTAAATGACATCTCTTTGATTTCGTTCTTCGGTTCTTCCCTTGCATTTCGCTTGGTGCTTTGGTAGGTTATTTGCCTATCAGAAGCCATTAAGGATTTGAGACAACATAGATACATCCAGAAATTGCACCTTCTCACCAAAAAAAAAAAAAGTTGCATTACAGAATTTCAAAGAGCATTTAATAGAATATTGTTTGCTCAATCAACTGTCTGTAGTTTGTCCAAGGTAAAATGAACACAAATCATGTTTAATAAAAAAATTGTATACAAATTATGTGCAATACTTGGGTATTATTTGTGAAATATAAAAAAATTTTGCATTACAGAATCCCAAAGAGCATTTGTAAGAATATTGTTTGCTCAATCAACTGTCTGTAGTTTGTCCAAGGTAAAATGAACACAAATCATGTTTAATAAAAAACTAGCTTTGGTTCCCGGACGTTGTCCCGAATCATTTGATAAAATTTCATTTTAAGATTTCTTTCATTTGTTTTACCTTTTTCATCAAAATATAAAATATTGTAATTTATATATTAATTTAATTTAATTTTGTAACAAACTGAAATGTTGAGTGAACAAATAGGAGTATTATTATAAGATATTTATATAATAGATAACTATGAAATATTTCCGATATAAAAGTTTCAAATAATTGCGAATATAATGTGAGTTTAATATGTTTATTGATAAAAAATATAAAATATAGATTTTATATTTGAACTGTTGAACACATGATTTCAAAAGAAATTTAATGGGTTCAAATAAAAGATCAATTGTGATATTGACAAAGAGATAAAATGAACATTTAATTATCATAAAAAAAAATGTATTCATTATTATCCATTTTTCACATGTTTTATTTATCAACGTAGAAAATGAATTATTAATTTTAGTGAGATATTACTTTTTAAGATATACATGTTATAATAGTTTTGTTGTGGAAATATTGACAATAATAGCATATAACTTAATTAGTAAATAATGTGTCTTACATGTCAAAGGTTATAAGTTCGATTCTCATTAAACACATTTTTTACCATTGAAATAGTAGATTTTCCACATAAAACATTCAAACGAAGTGTTACAGGCTATATCGCTAGTTATGCCGTTGTAGCACCCCTATCTTTTGGGCATTATTACAAACAGGGCTCTTTCAATCTCATGTACAATTACAGGCTTACAAGTTACACCTTTAATGTGAGAAATCTTGTGAAAATTTATTGGGCAACAATCTGTGTAGAAACAATGATGTTACAAAAGACTTGGGAATAGGGATACCAAAATTTGCCTTTTCATCTAAGCCTACATAGAGGAAAGACACTATGTCTTATTAAACCTTTGTGTTAATTTCTCAACACCTTCTCTGCAATCCTCAACAACACGCTTAGCTCCTTCCTTCACTGTTGTAACAAAACCAGCTGCATTTTGTTGTAATTCTTGCACAGATCCACCTACTTTTGCAACAGCAACATCTCCGATTTCAGTTGTTCGCTTGCCTGCCTCAGAGATCCATTCTTTGATGGCTGAAATGAGTGACTGAATCTTTTGGATAATCTTGTTAATTATCTCCTTGGATTTTCCACTAACTTCATTGGCCATAACTTTGAGCTTGTCCATCAAATTTTCAGCCCGGTCAGCAGTTTCTTCTACATCCAACTGCTTCCCCACATTGGTCCATGTAATATCAGCTGAAGCCTCCTCCCGTAGGTCCTCATCAACCATCACTTTAAGGCCTTTTCTCTCCCAGCGGTCTCTAGCCTCCTCCAATGCTTTCGCATGATCTTGCACTCGTTTTGCTTCATCCTCCGCCCATGATCTGGATGATAAATGAATATTTGCAATCAGGAATGCAAGCAAAAATTCATCAGGACCTAAGAATTCATGATAACCCTGTTTTTTTCTTGTTTTTTTTTTTTCAAATTTTTTTAGGGGAGGGGAGGGCGGGGTGATTTTTAGCAAGCTTGATTGCAGCAGCAAAAGCATAAAAGAAGAACCATCAAATACTTACCGTGCCATGGAAAGGGCCTTCCGCTCAACCTCTAACTCATATTGCAGACGGACAATTGCTTGGTTTTCTTCTTCAGTCTCTTTCTTGAGCTTTTCGATGCGCTCCTTCTCATATGATATCTCAACCTTATTACCCATGACACTTTGCAACTGCTCCTCTAACTCATGTCTCAATCTAGAAAGAACTTCCATCTCTGATTCTATTGCAGCACGCTCCTTCATAAGAGCGATATTTTTTTCTTCTCTCTCTGCCCTAAGCCTTTCTACTTCTTGCTTTGCTTCTTCAGCCATTTTCTGCACAGCATCTATCTTTTCCCTTTCCATCAGAAGCTCCGTTTCAAAATTTGCATTTATATCCTTTTCAACTTCTGCCACCAATTCGTTATGGGTAGCAACTGCTTTGTCAGCAATAGACTCCGCTTCAATGCGAGCAAGTTCTTCACTTACTACATCAGCTGCCTCCCCGGTTGCAATTGCAATTGCAGCCTGGCCTTTTGTGACTGGTTTGTCTGGCTGGAAAAGTCTTGTATAGCCTGTCAAAGATTATATGAACAAGCCATAAATATCAAGCTAGAAAGAGACATTTACATTGTTGATAATAGACAGGGACTAACCAAATGCAAGTGCCACAATCCCCTGCTCTGCTGATAGGTCAGCCACTAGTGCAGGACATGCATCAGGGTTAATTCTGTCAATGTCTATGAAACCAGAAAGTTGGTGTAGCGTCTGTTGTAGAATGCAAACACACAAGTTATTACAAAGCTAAAACTTACACGAATTACAATTTATAGAAAACTATACCTATCCTAACCTTTCTGTCAGCTTCTGGTAGCTGCTTCTTTTCTAAGGCCATCTTCCAAGTTACAAGATCCTGGCGAGATAAAGGACTGTAAAGAAAAATACAAGAAATATGGACAGTTGAGGTCAGTTTAAAGCGTTAGTAAAGCATCTTATCAAAAGATATAATAAAAGCAGTACATAAAAGGTGAGTAAAGTAGAAATTAAATGAGTAAATATATTTGGGGAACAAAAACCTTTTAGTATATGTTGCCTATCCGACTATCCATAGTAATTCATAATAAAAGTTACATAATCTAAAATAAAATGGAATGAGAAAAGGTCCATAAAATGATACAAGTAATATAACACAATCACCACCCAGTCACCCACCATATATTCAATTATCACACCAACCCCAAAGACACACAGGTCAGAGTAGATACTACAGTAACAACATAGCTCTCAAAACTCGACCCATATAAAACTATAAAAGCAGAGTCCTCAGAGAGTTTAGGATGGGCCTCAACTTGCCTAGTTGCTACTTCAATACTTCCTAGGCCCAGCAAAACTTCTCTTAAAATGAAAGGTCCAAACCCTTAATCAATCGAAACACAGTAAACTCTAAAAAACTTGGCTATTACTTGTTAGTACCAACTGGAAGAATTACCTATCAGGATGGAAGTAGTAGGACCCAATATCTTCATCAGGAGAAGAAAGCATATCACGCCTTGAAAGTTTGCTAGATATAAGTCCAGCTTCTGCCAAACCTGAAACACAAGGTCTATTAGCATTTTATAACACGGCGCGTCAAAACATAAACAAATAGATGTTAATCGGCATAAAAGCTTCAGTTATACCTTGGATGGATGTAAAATCAGGATCTTCAGGTGTGATGTCATCGAATGCAAGGTCGGTAAAATTTTCTATATACATAGCAGGATAGACCTTCAAGATCAAGTTTCTGAAAAAAGGGGGGAAAAAATCAAAACAACTATAATATGCACATATTAAATCAATGTAGAAAGCAATTCGAAAATCCACGCATACAGACCGTGAAAGAGCACTACTTGCGGACACCAACCAACGAGCATACTCACGACGAGTACAGAGATCCCCAGGCTGAGCATCGCTCTCAATTACCTGAGATAGATGAAAAATTGTGTCAAGAGATGCAACACCTTGGAACATAGTAAAGGATCAACCAACCAACCAACTGAATGTAACAAACAACATTTCATATCATAAAACAAAAAATAAAGAATCCTTTTAATGCTCTACAAGAAGCTTAGTGTCAAAGCCAAGCACAATTCAATACAAAGGAAGGTCAAAAATTAAGAGAAACAACTAGTCTTAATTTTGAGTTCAAAACAGCAGAGATGATAAAAACGCACGCTCAGGGTAATCAAAGAATTTTGAGGAAGTTAAACTAATATCCTCAAGTGTGAGTAGATTATTCGACAGAAAGCACAAAACACGTGACCTAAAATCTAAAATTGATATGAATAATTTTGCAACTTTTTAAAATTTACAAATCTAAACTTAAAAGTGGACACAAGCACATTTAGATTATTTAATTCTAACTAGAAGATAAAACAAGTGTACCCAACAACTTGTGTGTTGGTAAGATCCAGATGAATACGTGATTTATAATGACAGAGAGAGCCCATGTCTCAATGGATGCTTAACTTGCTGACAGAAAAAGTATGAATAAGGAAAAAAAATATGCACATAAACAACTTTGTGAGGCTCCTATAGACATGATGCATCATGTGGAATATCCTAAGAAAGTCAGAATCATCTGGCCTCTCCCTTTTACCAAGTGTGTCACAGGGCCTCAGCTTATGGATTCACCAAGAAAGCACAATAATTAAGGATGGCGCAAGTCTTATTAGTTAACTGTTTGTAAAGCATAAGTCATGTCTTTTGACCTCATGTGCGGAAGGGATGAAGTGAGGAGTTGTGAAGGGTAATGCCAAGGAGGGGGTTTGCTTAATGGTGGATTTGGTGCAGAAAACTAAAGGATGATGAAACGCACAATAGGAGAAGTAAGTTGGAGAAGGAATGAATTACAATATCCCCATGATCAGCTTTCATGCAGAACATAATGCTTCGTGCAATGGCTATTTACTGACATGAGCTTTGCGCACTTTACTAATTTCATTAACATGACGCTAGGCTATTTCTTCAGGCATACGAAGGAAATCCTAGCTTCATAGATTAATCAGATCAAAATCACACCAAATAATCACACACATGACAAACCAATTAATAGCTGTATATTCAGCAACACATTGTTGGTTGAACTAGAGAGTGACAAAGTAGTACATTAAGCACTTTAGGTCACAAAGATGTGATCATATATAGAAAGAGTCAGCAAGTATGAATATCAACTCGAAGAAATATCATTGCAACATACCTTCATTACTTGCAAAGCAGTCAAAGCTTGTGACTGAGTTTGATCAGTGACTGCAGGGACCAAAATCTTTCCAGGTGGCACCTGAAGTGCAGCAGAAATTAGTGATGGAGCAGGAATTCCACGAGAGGAATATACATTTCCTGCAGATCTGTCACCAACATCACTTCCACGATCCTGCTCATCCACTGCCTCAACATCGCCTATCGGTGTAAAATTACTTTCACCAGAAAACTGAAGTGGTTTCTGCACTTCATTGTCTTCACTAGTTACAACCCCTGGCACATCATTACTGAGCACATTATCAGTTTCTAGATCTGCGGTAGCAGCACCTGAACTATCTACATTTTGTAAATCAGTATGCATGACGATACTTGAAGATGATTCGAGTGCAGTACTGGAAGAGTATGTTTGGTCTGATGTGAGGGTTTCTTCTTGCACATTTGTGCTAAGGAGCCCAATACCACTTTCAGCATTGCTAATCACACTGTTATTCTGCATTTCTACAGAGCTGGATGACACGTAATCGCCATCTATATTTTCTATTTGAGAAAGTTCGGGGGAGGTCTGAATACTTTCTTGAGCAGAAGCATCAAAGCCAACAGATGTGGAATTCTCAATTCCCGATAGTGTCTCTACATTGGTGTCATCAACAAGTACCGTTTGGCTAACAAATTCAATGGTTTCCAATGATGAAGAAAGTTCACTATTCCTACCTGTGTCGCTCTCCAGAAATTGCCCATTCTGCAGGTTATTTTCATCCTGAGCACTATACTGTCCATCATTTTTATTCCCTTCCTCCCCATAAACTTCCTCTTCAGAAGTCAACAATACTTCTTGATGTTCAGTAACTGGCTTCATTTCTGGTATGGACTCTGCAAAAAACAGTTGAGTGAGCTACTTAACATAATGATCTAGTTCAACTTAGAAGCACTTTTAGGAACAACAACTACAAGAGAAATCAACAATTTTCCCCCTTTTCAGTTCTAACAGTTCGCCACTATGGTTCACAAAGGAGAACATTACTTACTTGAGCTATTCCGCTTGCCAATTGAAATAGCTGCAGAGGTGATTCCGGCAACAAGTAAAACACCAGCAAGCCCGGCTCCCAGAATTCCTGAAATCCAGCTACTTCAAGATCATTACTGCAACTTCATAAAGAAGCAATAAACACTAGCCACAACAGCAAATATGTGAAAACTAAATGATACTCCTGTAACGTGATCGAAACAGATGACACACTAGTTCGCGGTGAATGTATACCCATTTGTAAAGAATCAAAATCCCACTTCAAAACTGATTCAGGAAAGTATAAGCTTCATTTCTCCCACCCGAAAATCGCTTCGGAATCACAAACTAAAATTACTAAAAGGAATTCTTTCAACCTATTAATTGACACTAATCCTACACCATTCTTTTCCCCTCCACAAATTCAACCCAATTAAGGCATTAACAACAGTCCAATAAGTAATTATCAAGCTAAAATTCTATTTACCATATTTCCCAACAACATAACATAATTCCTTGTAAATCACCAAATGAACCCCACAAACAATTCATCAAGACAACAAACTACAAAACATGTCATCAATAAAAAAAACAATAATAAATGACTATAAATAGTTGCAATTTCATAATCACATATTAAACCTAATAACAGCTAAAATCAAGAACAATTTCACCGAATTCAAGAAACAAAGATACAATAAACAAAATTATAAAAAAATAAAAAAAAAAACCCATTAAAATAAAAGAACAAATCTTTCACCTGCAATTCCATTTTTGTTCCCAGAATCAGTAGAATCATCAGAATTTCCAAGCCAATCAGATAAAGTAGCATCAATCGAAGAACTTTTAGTATCCCAAGAATCCTCAGAACGACGTCGTTCTGAATTGTTACCGTTACTATTGGCTTCATTTTCTTGAGCAATACAATGAAGTAAAAGAAGATTACGGCGGTAATTAGTAAGGGTCGAAAATCGAGGATTAAGAAGGGTAAATGGGGTATTAGATTTCTTGAATTTGAAGTTGAATTGAAGCTGATATGACCATGTTGTTGTTTGAAATGGTGTTGTTAATAATGTGCTCATTTCTGAAAAACCCCAGAAAAAAAAAAAAAAAAAAAAAAAAAAAAGCCCCAAAAAAAGAAAGAAAGAAAGAAAAAAATGTGGAGGAAAATGGGTGAATTTGTTGTTGTTGTTGTTTGGTGAGAGAGAGAGAAAGAAGACTTTATTATTAATGTGAAAAATTGAATAAAAGTGAAAGTGGTTTTAGAATCAGAAATTAGGGATTGTTAAATGTTGATGATGATGTTAGTGGATGATTGAATATTATCTATTGATTTGTGGATTTAGGTTGTTGGTTTGTTTATTGAGTAAAATAAAGAGTAGGAGTTGATTTGATTTGTTTCGTTTCGTGTGAGAAATTCTTGAGGAGTGTAGGAATTTATTATGGGACTTCTGTAAAGCTCTCACACTTGACAACAAAAGGGCGGAGTAACGATGAAATTTATTGCTTATTCATTTGTGGTTTACAAAATTACAATAATTTTAACCGTTCATTTTTTAAGCGGAGGAGAACCGATTGGACTAAGTGCAATAAGAGCTAAGCAATGTGCACAAATTGGATTGTGCAAATTTTCACTTGGGAACCAAGAAGAAAAATAACCCTTTGATATTAAGAGATTATAAGATATTGTAAAATTTACACTATTAGACCTGCCTGGTTTTAGCAAAATGCAGCACCTAGACGACTTGGTAAAGCTCTGATACAACATACATATGGAGAGATCGGTTCAATCCGAAGTAAAGTAAATGAAGATACCCTACAAGCATCAACTAAGGGGGGCAAAAAATAAAAATACATGAATTTTGACATACAGTATGTATGTGCAAACTTATAGCAAATAGAACTGCGAATAAAGATAATCCCTAATCTTGTAGTATTCCTCCGACAGAGGGCCTTCAATCACAATTTGCTGATTTCCAGATACACCGCCCTACATCAGTAATTTTATAGTCAGCTTACAGTAGCTCATTTTTTTTTTTTTTTTTTTTAGAGTTGTGACTAATGAAATGGAAGAAGACAAAATAACCTTTTGTGTAGGGTCTCCAACTTTCCTTAAGGTGATAAACTCACCACACCGCAAGGCTCCTCCAGAAAATTCGGCCTGCAGATTGTGCAGGACTCTTGTAAGAAAGCCATGTCAATATAGCAGCACTCATGACAGTACAATACAAGGGAGGATTTGCAGCAATCAACAGAGAAACATACCTGGATGCCTTTACTAGCTAGATACTGTTTGATTTCAGCCATTTTAATGTCACCAACCAAAACAGACTTGTGAGCGGGTGCTTCAGTGGACAGAGGGAGCAAGGAAAGCATATCAGTTTCAGTTTTGCCAACTTCAGCATCAAGCCAAGCAATTTCATAATCTCCAAGCTGTCCAATTAAGTACGAACAAAACAAGCAAAGCAACAATTAAGATGATGAATTGATGAGCAAGGAACATCATTAGTGATGATAATATATGATACATCACTGCTAAAGCTTAATGGAATTCAAACTAATCGGTTGATGTCCTCGCTAGACAACCTGATAGACATTACTATATTCCTCAAGTTTGATACAACTTCAGCACACAAATCTCATATTTAAAGTGCTACTACAAACAATGTAGAGACGACAATGAAGAATTAAACAATTGATGTAACTTTTAGAATTTGATCAATTATTTTTGAGGATCAAAGCAGAAACAGATCAAGACCCGTACAAAAGTTATAACTTATAATTCATTATACATAAACTATTGTGATGATTACGTACCTTTTTAAACAATATATTGCTCATCAACTTTTCCGAGAGTTGCACCTATAGAAGGGCCAAAAGTAAAAGAATGTAAAGCTACCATCACTTATACATGACTAACTAATGATATTACACCCTGCAGTCAATACCTTGTAAGCACACAAATCAGAGGTGACATCAATTGACTCTTCAATTTGAGGTGCATAAACATGCGGACAAACATGCTTAGAGCAATGTTGTTTCAAGTGCTCAGTAGCCTCTGCTGACCCGTGAACCAAAACCTGAATAGAGAAGGAAACTTAAACATTATTGGCAATTCCATTATACCAATTCTACAACAAAGGCTGTGAAGAGGAAGAGTAGGGAAATAAAAGTGCTATCACCCTAAAGTACAACTTTTTTCTCAGATCATGGACAAACGATAAAACAATATTATTCTTACAAGCTTTAAAGGAGCCACATGAGACAGAATTGACTTAATTGATCGGCCATCAGAGCGGCCTTCAAAATCCATGTAGATTAGTGAACACTTCACCTGCACCTGAAACATCAAAATAAAAAAATAATTACCAATTACAACACTGATAACATTGGAGTAGTATAAAGCAGCAAGTTTTAAAAGGTTGATTTATAGTAACAGCATAGACCAAATCAAGCTCAAATAGTTGATAAAAGAAAGCGTTCTAAAGTGAGCAATATTGCAATACATGCAATTCTACAGCATGACAAAAACTGCCTCTACATGGCTCCAAACTTCTTGAAGAAAGGCAACAAACCACAGGACCACCACCTAAATTATCACTAAAGGCAGATAAGACCAAAATATGGAAATTCAACATTNGATGGAAATTCATTATTACATCATATAAGGTTTAAAGTTTGCATTGCTAAAAGAAGGTTCAAACTACTTGAAATGAGAATATGAGAAAAAAACTAGGTTAACCCTTCAGTATCTCCTTTTTTCTAAGGCAGACAGGTAAATGTGTAAAAACAAACCTGAATACAATCACCTTAACCAAGTCGCACAAGTTCACAACGATGCTTGTAAAGCTAATAATTCAAAAGAAGAAAACCACATTTGCACCACTTTATCTTGTTTTCCACTTTCTAAAAGGGGGACTGTTTAGGTAAAGATAATGTACACCTTAGGCATTCTTCACAATACAAATGAAATGTAATACACCATCACAGAAAGAATTTCACTATGTAAACTTTTGATAAAACATAAAAAGCAACAGTAAATAATAAATTCATTTTAAAGAAAAGAAAAGGATAAGAAATTCCTTACAGTCAATTCAGTGGATACAACTTTGGAAGGTGTATTATCCAGCATTAGACCAGCTGAGCCCTCATCAAGTTTTCCATTGAGATCACCACCCTATACAAAATAAAATTAGATCGAGACCATCATCTATCAAGTATGATAACGAAAAAGATGTTTCACATACTACAAATTTGATTAATGTATTTGAACATGTAAGTTACAACCCCTATGATATCATAACCAGTAATCTATCAGCCATACTAGATACAATCTATCCACTTTATGAAAGATACAGATATACACTGCTGTAATAAAACGCAAGGGTAATTAAGGTAGTCTAGAAGTGGCAGTAAAGTAATTGTTGATTACAAGGATATCGAGAAGCCAGATTACCAGCAGCATAATAAAACAATAACAATAACAATAATAATACATAAAAATAAAATAAAATAAAATAAAATAAACATGGATAAACTTAGAATTTATTTACAGTCACATGGATACCAGAAAGTCAGCAACATTTCTCTTAATATATATAAGGTACCATCAAAACCACAATGTCGTTTAAAAAACCCAGACTAAAACTTGAGGCACACTGGGTGAAACAGTTTGACAGATGACACAGAATTAACAAATCAACAACTACACAAATAAAACAAATAGATCAGATACTTTGATTAAGAAACTCTACCTGCAAGGATGATAGCTCCATATTTTCTTCCTTGATCATATAATCATCAGGGTTGATGACTTCACCAAAATCATCCCAAGCAGCAGAACTTTCAAAAAATGGAAACATTGGAGCAACACTAGTTGAAGGTGAAACGAATCCATCAATAAAGATGTCCTTATGTCCAACAGCGAATGCGCCACCTGTTCAAAGGAGCAAGAACCAGATTAACCAAGCACTTTAACCAGAGAGATCCCACGGCCACTGATGCGGAATATTAAATAATCAAAAATGTACAAAGAATAAAATCTCAAAAGAAAAACAATTAAGCTTTTGTTTTCAAGGGAAGTAAAGATACATTTCCTTCCAAATCTTTGAACACATGCCTACAGTTATTAACTTTAAGCATACAATGAACATACCATAACCACACATAAGCACAGTAAAACCATGAAACACATCTCAATCTCCCTGAGCACATAAATAAGTTAAATCCTTAAAAGACTGATGAAACGGCCCAGCAACATGTACAATTACGTGCGTTGTAGAAGCTCCTCAACAGTACAGTACATTTTGCACAGGGCCATCATTTAGAATTTTTAAAATGCATCATCTCGGAAAGGATTGAAAGTAGTCTGAAGTAAACACACAGAAGCTATCTGACATACCATCTGACAAAGCATGGGTTTCACGAGAATCAATCATCATCGAATCACCCAAATTAGGATCCGACACTTGTGCTAGCTTCACTTCTTCCTCTTTGTTTTGACTAGCTTTTAAAGCTTCTTCCTTTTTCCGGTTTTGCTCCTCTTCATATTCTGCCAACTCCTCTCCTGCTAAAGGAACCCTCTTTGATAAAGTGATTTTGACAGCTTTCGGAGGCGGATCTGCCTGCAGCATTCGTGCTAACGTGCCAAACTACATATCAAGGTAACCATATCAACATGCAGGTACATCCAATTCATAATATTATGCCTGAGATAATTAAAAGTACAAAAAATCCGGACGTACATAAAATAACGTTGAAATTCATGGAAAGCATCTAATCATTGATCTAGCAATTTATATTGATTCATTATCACCGAATTCACGAAAAAGTTGATATAAACGCTCAAGTAGGGGCTTGCAAATTGATAGAGAACATGATTGCAAGGGCCTTTGACAGTAATAATTACTAAGCAAGAAATTCCAAATACTTCAGCAGTGTGTTATTGACCATAACAGAGTTAATCGGTGTCAAAAGATAAGAGAAGACAAGGGATTACCTGCCCTCTTTCTGTAAAAAGGACGAGATTCTTAGGGTCAGTTGCCCACTCAGCAAATATATCATGAGAAAAACCTGCTTCAAGACTGGCCATGGAAGCTAGAACAATCTGCCCAATAGATAATAGAGTAAGAAAAATGATAAAGGACTACACAAGTACAAATTAAATCAAATAGAGCTAACCTACCTTTGGGCCTTCAGGAAGTTTCTCCAGTTCACTCTTATTGACCAAAAGGGAGACGTGCCTTCAAGAAATGCCTAGTAAGCGATTATCCATAAATAAATAGTTTCTTTTTGACACAAGCCATCTACAGAACTAATTCAAAAAATGAAAACAAACCAGGAGGGTTGGAAACAAAGACAAAGATTACTGGATTACAGAAAATTCTATTTTAAAAATTGTCTACATTTACTTCATTTTTTTCACGAAATAATGCCCAAAAGAAGGCTACAATCTAGAGTATCATGGTAAATCATGGGAAAACAGAACTTTTTACCTCAGAAGAAAAGCATTATCACGAGTGTGTTCAAAGGACTTCGCTATTGAGTCATTCATCCACTCCAAGAAACTTTTCACATAATCTATCGTACTTGAGGAAACATATGTGAGGAAGAACATTGGATAAGTCAAGTGATGTTGGGCCCAGTACTGCAGTTTTAAAGTTTTAAATGTGACCACAACATCAGTTACTCAACAATCAACAACAAATCAGAGTTATCAGACAGAAATAGAGTGTGGCATTTTGTACATACCTGTTCCAGAATTAAAATAAGTTCTAGCACTCGTCCTGCCGTATCGACTGGAAGTAATACCTTCCCATCAGCTCTGAGTGTTTTAACGATAGCATCTAGATTAGAAGAGAAGGAAAACGTAAGCAAATTTTCAGCTTTAAGCCAAGTAACGAAGAAATTTGTTATATACACGAAGATCATATAAATTTTTTAATACCAAGGATCTTTACACCATGAAGAGGAAGGATAAAAATAGATACAATATGTAATCCAGAGTGTCAAAAAGTACGAGTTGTAACTAATTGATGTGAAAAAATTGAGTTTGTAACAAGATGAAAACAAGAAGACAGACACTGCATCAGTGGACACTCCAACATTGCTTTGCAATTTGAATCGTTGGCCCTACTAATGGGGGTACACTTCAATATGAAAGAAAATCATGTGTACTTTGTAAATGGATGTACACATACAAGGACAAATATACACAAATCTATGTGTAGACTAGAAGGGAATGCAAGAAGGAAAGAGAAGAACCTAAAAATTCATGATCTCTTTGCCGTCTTGGAGGCTGATTATTCAATGCATTGTAAGCATCTGTTATAAGCACAGCAGGGCGTACAAATGTTTCAAGAACTGTCCCATTTAAATGCCTGGTAGGAAGTTGTATAAATCAATTGCCTTAACATATATAATCCCATAACAAAACAATAGAACAGAAGTGGATGAAGCTTAACAGCAGACAGCAAACCTTTCCTTGCGATGATTAAAATCTACAGCATAGATCACATCCTCACCGTCCTTGGTTATCTTCCACACAGCACCTCCAAGTAGATGTCCAGATACATGTGGGGCAATAACAATTCCTTCACCTTTGTCTATAATAAATTGTTGGGTTGGAAAAAATTATTAGAATTCAAGTTAAAAAGCTACATGAGAACTACATATGAAAAAACCAGATAATTTCCATCTCACTCAAAGTTATTGTTTTCATTAAAACCATATAAAGTTTAGCAGGACATTCATTATTTCTTAATCCAGTTAGCAACCAAAAGCAAACTCCTGCCTACCCCAAATATAGAAATACTCTTCTTATACATTGTCATAATTTATATTCTCTATGACATGCAAATTCAATGAAATGACTGTTACCAGATAGATGAAAATTCTGTGAATAAGTCAGTCGCGTCACATTTTGGAAAGCAGCATCAATGTCATCCAATGTAAACAAATCAAACTCAGAAACTTGCTGCAAATAGATGAATAAGAATTAGCAACTTTACAAATCACAATAAGTGATACAGAATGCAAAATCTTGAAATCAGGTGTCATACTAACTATCATGCTAAATGCTTCTAGCACAAACTTGCAACAAGAAACATGTAGGTATAGTAGAATGTTCCTAGTAGGGCCTTTTCATTTTCCTACTTCACCTACATAGCCCTGTATGAAGTATTGAAGTCAATACCACATACATAGGCACATAGTTTTCTTAGAGTTTGTTCTCGGACAAAAAATCATCAAAAAATGTGGATGCCTGCTCTTGAGCGTTGCACATCAATGCATCACAGTTTTGTATACTAAAGTTTGGTCAAAATGCTGAATGCTGAACCCCAATTATTTATAAGGATTGTTTACATAAGATAAAGGAACAAATATTCCCCATCAATACATAATGCATGACTAATTGTCTGCCCTAAAGATTGATAAGCATACCATTTTATAGCGCATTCTATCAACTATGTCGTATCTACTAATTTTACCCTCTACCTTAACACATTTCCTAAAAAACGGTTTTCAAAATCGCCTTTCGGAGGTGGAAAAAACTCACTTAACATTCACCAAAACCCTCATGGGCACAAAATCTAACAAATGCTTTTCTCTCTCATTCTTGCACTAACAGTAAAAATGCCCCACTAGGCCACTATCCATCAGGTACTTTAATTAACCCCTGCTACTAGTCTAATACCCACCTATAATCTAGCCCTTATATTTGTGGCAAACCCTATTATAAAAAGCAATTCGGGGCAGAACACATATTATAGATACATAGGAGAGAAAAAGAAGAACTCAATGTGCAAACTTGGCCAGGAGATAAAAATCAAGGGGAGCATTTCACCTTGCGCGAAAGATAGTGATCATACATAGTCAGAATGCCTAATCTGTGCACCGGCTCCGTCGCATAAACTGGTGCAGAGAGCCCAAGCTGCTTCATTGCATATGGCAAAGCACCAAGATGCAATGTATCAGGATGTGATAGGAGAACAGCGTCAACCGTAGAAGCTATCCTGCATAATACATGACACCTCAGCAATTTATTGTAAACAAAATCTGAAACCAGGAAAAAGATAACAACATAACAAACGGAAAAATAAAAAATAATAATAATAAAAACAACAAAGCATCCATGATGACATGATCCTTATACTTTGCATAAGCCATAGAAAATAATCATTCATATAAAAGTGAAACTTGAAGAGAAATAGAATTTTTAACCTTTATTAATAACATCACAAAACAAAGAAAACATAAATGGAGTGTCTAATAGGAAAAAAAATGATCGAAACAGCTGACACTCTAAATGGAAAAAGGATACTCCAAGCCAATGTCTATTCGGAATTTCGGACTTCCTCATTGAAGAAAATTAGATAATTGCCAGCCCTCCACTTATCAAAAAACTTGTAATGGTTTAAGCAATTAGAATCATGTTCTCTTACTAAGAGAAACTTAAAAATCTCTACAAAACTTAACTACATTTGACTTTCTCATCTTCTACTACGTACGATTTTTTTTTATATGTCTTCCATTTTCTAACCTAGAAAATCCAAGTATCAGCAAAATTTAACTATAGCTCCAACTTAAGGCCAAAACCGCTAGTCTAATATACATTTGCAATACGCCACTCAAGAACCACAATTCGCTACCTAATTTCGTCAAATTAGCTCCACAATCATACCACTATCCCCTATCAACAACTTAAGATTTTGTCACACGGCGGTTCGCAACAATGTATCAAATTAAATAACGCTCTTTACTCTACAGAAGCAGAATTCTCCTTCTCCGATATCGCCGCAACATACAATCAATCCAAGATAGAGTTAACAGATTACTAATAAGGAATTTGAGAGTATTTTCATAATACTTCACCAAAATGTAGCAAAAATTATACAAATCAAAAATTCAACTTACTAACTCAAATCAAACAGACAAGCCAAAAAAAATCACTAATACGCAATTAAAATAAAGCAAACAAATGCAATAATACAATAAAATCAAGCAAAATACAAAAACCCTAGAATTCCATCAAATTGAAGGAAAAAAAACGTGTAAATGAAGCGAAGAGAGAGAAAGGAAGAGACCTAGAGAGAGGTTGGAGAAGGGAAGGGTCAAAATGGTCATTCCAACCACAATCAATGAGGAACTTGAAGTCATCAATGGAAACTAAGTATGAAAGTGGGTTTTCGTTGTACACTCCACATAATGGCGTCACTTGTACCGATGTTCCCATTTTCTCTCTCTAACTGTTTAGTGTGTGAGAAGGAAGAAGGGATTTTGAAGAAGAAGAAGAAGAGAGGTTTCGTTTTTAATCAAAGAACGTTTTTTCTGAGATTTTGAGAGGGTTTTGGTTTTGAACAATTATATTTGGGACGACGTCGTTTCTTAGCATCTTTACAAGTGTTAACAAATATCTTGATATTTCTTGCGTAATAATAACAAGTCTCTCGTAACACCAACTTAAGTATTGCAGATATTTTTAACTATTGTATTGATTATTTTAATAATTAATATGTTTTTTAAACTAATGATTTAGGTGGTCTTATCAAATAAGGTCGTCTTATAAGTGTTTTTGAAATGAAACAAATTTATTGAGCATTGTTATAAAGAGGCTGATCAAGTGGCGGATTGGTTAGCAACTATGGGGTGCGAACCGTGCGATTGGAGCAATCATTCATCTCACTAGAGGCGATCCTAAGGGACCTTCATGCTATTTCATTGGAGGATTGCAGTGGAGTAGCTTGAGCTTGGATGGTTTCTAGTAGAGGTGGCCAATAAGTTGGGTTAATCCAGCCTAACCCTAACCTAGCCCGCTTGACCCACGACCCAACCTAACCCAACTTATCAACCATGGCAGTGGGTCATGGGTCATGATTTTCCAACCCAACCCTTACGTTTAACCCAATCGAACCTGCCCTAATTCACCAATCTAGCCCGCCCTAATTCGCCAAAAATTCCCAACCCAACCTAATTCAATTCGCTAAACCAACCCATAACCTAACCCAACCCATTGTAAATTTGCAAGTAATTTAATATCTTTTTTTCCCTTTATCTAATATTGTATAATTTATAATTTTTTTATTTTATCAATGAATATTATTTCATTATTCCATCATAAAACCTAATACAATATTCTGATTAACTTCATTAGTTACAAAGTTGTAAATTTTAAGTACATCAAGTTAATTTTAATCTTTATATTAACAATATGTGAATAAAGGAACTATAAAAACCTAATAATCCATGAAACCAACCCAACCCATCGGCCCATAACCCAAATCAACCTATCAACTCATACCCCAAGTCCCCAACCAACCAGACCCAATCCGCTAAGTGCCTGTTTATTTTAGCTTAAAATCAGCTCGGTTCGGCTTAGTTCTGTTCAACTCTTCTTTTATTTTGCTACTCATTAATCCTTCATAAAAAACTTTCAGTTCAGTTCAACTGTTTTCAGCTGAAATAAACAGACCCTAACCCATGACATGACCCATCGTACCCTAACCCAACCCATGAGCCCACCAACCCAACTCAACATGCTCCCCAATCGCCTCAACCGACACGAATTATGCCGATTTACCAAATTAGTGGGCTGAATACGATTTATAATTTTCTAACCCAGTCCGCCTCCCAACCCAACCCAATTCACACTTGACCACCTCTAGTTCCAAGTCCTAGGCCTGCGTAACTTGGCTTTGTACGAAGTTCATTAGCTTTTCTTGTTAGGTGTTTTATTTGGCTTTTGTTTCTATTTTTGTCTTTTCTTTTTCTTTCTTGTTGGTTTGGTACAATATTCTCGTTTGTTCTTGACTTATTGGGCTTTTCTCCTTTGTTTTAGCCAAAAAAAAATTGTTGAGATGGAGGGAATATAAATCTAGGACAATCCTTGTCAATTAAAAGAATTCGAATGACCCTCAAACTCTGAATCAACCCCCCAACAAATTAAGTTATTTCGAATATTCGATTGTTTAGTATAACATATATGCTACATTTCTCTTTTTTATTTGTGTTTGAATATTTGCTACATTTTTTACTGAATAAACTATTAGATAACACTTTCAAGTTAGGACATTTTTGAAATAGCACCTTTTAATTTTTATTATTATTTTTTTGTTGTGAAATTACACCTTTAAAATTAACTTTTATTTAAAAGTAACACCTTTCCACTGAAATCTATTGGAACAATCAACGAAAATAGATTTGATTTATTCACTTTCCAATAAATTTGACATTTGTGTTTCGTTTGCATTGAATTCATTCTTTTCTCTTCAATTTAAAAGAGTCAGATTCACCATAAAATGAAGGAGTCAAACTTATTTTTGTTGATTTTTATATTATAATTTTACCAACAAAATAACATTTGTTTACATACATAATACATTCAATATATATATATAGTTATTTGTTCAGAGTGGACCATCAATTTTTTTAGCCCTGTGGTTGGGCCCTGCTCGCCCCGCCCCAAGACCAGCCGTGTTCACAAAATGATCTAATTTAAAGGTGTTTTCAAACAATCTTATTATTTTTTTTTTTTACTTTGAAAAGTGTTTTCTTCTTACTTTTAATTTGTTTTACTTTATATGCGTGATGGAACCTTTTGACTAAAATTCATGACACCAATACTTAATTTTAGTTCAATTTCAATCCAAAAGGACACTGTCTAAGCTAGTAAAACTTAAACAGAATTCCTTACACATTTGATTCCCCCAGTTTTGTGTGCATAAATACGAATTTGCCATATTGCAAACACTTGAGAAAATAGGAGCATAACTTAGCTACGTTATTTTCACAACCAAAATTTATTTCAAAAATGTTTTTTTTTCTTAAAAGGCAATAATTTAGAGAATATCTGATGTAAGTTTTAGTTACAATCTTTATTAAAAGCAATTAAGAGTTTATTTACGTTTGCCGAAAACAAATGAACATAAAGTCATATATACACATCACACGGAAACAATTGATATTTAAGAGCACGAATTCATATATACATATCGCATGAAAACAAAATTGGATGTATGCTTTAGAATCAATGCACATGAAAAAATTGACAAGTCCATGTCACAGCCTCACAGGCTTCATGGCTATATTAGAATAGGATGAATGTAACCTTTGTCAATCAGCACATCATCAATAAATTTGGAACATTTTCACAATAAACATAGTAAACATTTTTGTTAAATTTAATAGGTACTTGCAGGGTCGTTTCAGACATTTTAGAGGCCCGGGGCAAATTCAAATTTAAAGGCCCCGTAAACCTAAATAAAATTTATAGGCCCGCATATAATATTAAGTTTACAAAAATTAGTAATTAAAATCAATTTCGTAAAGACCTAAATAACATGAAATTCGCTATATAGTATAGATTATAAAGTGTTTAGGAAAACAAGCTCTTAGATAATGTTGAGGTTTGATTTATGAGGTTATTACAAAATATTAGTTACATAGAGCAAGAGTAACAATGTTGACCTTATCTAATATAGTGGACTACAAATGCTAAAAATATGATTTTTAACACTTACCATAATCAAGTAGATCAATCAACTACAACTAATTATAATTTTATATTTTAAAAGTGCAATGATACATAAGAACTTGTATAAAGTACATTAATGATACATTGATACGTACATTCTAAATAGAAAAGACATAATTTGAAATAGAATTTCATTAAAAAATATAAATATAAATAAAATAAATTTTAAAACTAGAAAAGGTGAATACAAAATTTCAAAGAATTAGGAAAAGAAAAGGTAAGTTGTATATTGTTGGAGTCGAACCCAGCCACAAGGGAACAAAATGAAAACCAAATTTCTGAATAGTTTATTACCAGCAAGTTATCCTTGTTCTAATGATTTTAGTTGCAAATAAATGTATTTATATTATTTACTAAGAATAGAAGGCTTTTTAACTATGGGCCGTGGGCGTGGGCCCCGCTCGCCCTGCCTCAGGGCCGGCCCTGGGTACTTGGGGTATGTTTACTTCAGCTTAAAATCAGTCCAGTTCAATTCAGCTCCGTTCAGTTCAGTTTAACTCTTTTTTTTATTTTGCTATTCATTAATCCTTCATAAAAATCTCTCAATTCAGCTCAGCTCCAATCAGTTCAGTTCAACTATTTTCAGCTGAAGTAAACAGACCCTTGGTTTGATTGTTTGATGGTGTGCCATTGTTTGGTCATAAGTTTCCGATAAATTATCACATGGTCCGACTACAAATTAGCATGACAAAGAATCAAATACAATAGTAATATACGACTTATACAATTAAACATATAAAAAAACCCTATTTGAATTTAGGGATGAGGGTCAAACTCTTATAATTGATTTTGACCAAATTTGTTGACAATATGCTAATTTTAGTACTCTATAAACCGTAGTAATTACTAAAATAAGATGTTTGTTAACAAAAAGTATAAAAAAGGTTCTATCTTTCATCAACGCGGAGCAAATTTTATATAAATTTTTGGTAAGTCAGATGCATAACATCACAAATCACAATAAAAGTTACAATTATCGGATGTATAAATTTCGAATCATTAGTAATGAAGGTCATATTAATAATACATTTACTTCAAATTAAACGTAATATATGGACCCTAAAAAAAACGTAATATTTGGACAAAAAATAGAGGGAAAAAATTTAACTATTGCACTTTAAGGCCCTGTTCTTTTGAACTGAAACAGAGCTGAGCTGAACTGAACTGAACTGAAATGGGCTAAACTGAACTGAAGTGGATTGAAATGAAAGAGTAATTATAATGGAGATGAACTGAACTGAAATGGACTGAACTGAGCTGAGCTGAAATGCCATAAATTTAAGTCAAAAAGAACATAGCCTAATTGAAACATTTGTACTCCCTCCTCTCTAAAATAATTAAACCACTTTATTTTTTACAACGCATAAAGTTAATTATGCATATGTAAAGTTTTATCGAGATATAAAATAAATGAATTTTATGAAACATAAAAAGTTATTATATTAATGATTGCGAAAGCCCCCTATTTTTACAAACTAAGAAATTATTTGCAATTTTATACGATCGTAAATAGTGTCAAAAGACGATTGTAAATAGTGTCAAAAGGCGAGTGTTTTGGAGCGGAGTCAAAGTATTAATGAAGTAACCAACTAGTTGGTGGGCGGTTAGCCGGACAGATACCATCCCACATGTGTAACGTGCGACTTTATACGGTGGATACACTAACATGAACATGTACGCAATTGCGTCTGTATTTCATTTTCATTGAAAGACAGATAATCTGAGATTCTTTTACTTTGTTTGTGTTTGGGAGAGAAGAAGAACAAGAATCCCAAATGGATTCAGCAGCAGCTACTACCACTGCTGATTCACTTCCTTCTTTTCAAAGGTGAAATTCAATCACAAATTTTTATGATTTGATTTTAGTTTCTGTGTTTTTTTTTGTAGCTTAAATATGATGAATGAAATTGGGTTTTGTTGATTTATGCTGAAAGTTAATAGATTTTTAGTTTTTGTCAGTTGGGATGCTTTGTGTAGTGCCAAAATTGAGATTTAGTTGTGATGTAGAAAGATTGGATTTTTATGAAAAACATGTATTGAAATTGGGATTCAGTTACTAAAATTTAATATAAAATTTTGATTATATTTCAGTTATCTGGGGTTTTAATTTAGTTAATTTATGTTGATTGTTTTGCACTTTGGAGTTGTAAAGTTGAATTGAGGCTTTAGTGTTTCTAGTGTTGGTTGAAACTGAAACGCTATTCGCCAACCAGAAAATCTTTACTATCGTCCAAAATGCAAAATATAAGCTGATTTTTCATTTTTGCCCTTATCCCACAAACCACTAAAGCACCAACCACCACCGAACCACCACCCACAACACAACCACCTAATCACCACTCGGTCACCTCAAAACCACTACCAACAAAATCCACAAAAAAGAAAATATAATAATAATAATAATAATAATAATAATAATAATAATAATAATAATAATAATAATAATAATAATAATAATAAGAGGTGAAACTTGCGTTTGGATTAGGCGTGTGTTTCTAAGACGCAGGTTTCACCTTTTCTAATTATTTTTTAGATGACACCTGTTTTTAGATTATGCACAGATTGTCTGGATTTCCTAATCAAGACGCAGGTTTCATTTTTGTAAAAAAATAAATTTGTAAGGTGCTGGTGGTGGTGGGCGAGTGGTGGGTAGGTGGTGCAGTAAGTGGAGGTAGGGTGATGGTAGGGATGAAATTGGTGTTTGTGATCGAAGGAAAAATAGGAAGTTTAAATATAAAGTTGGACGATAATTAGGATTTTCTGGACGATGAATAACATTCCCCTAGGTGTAATTGTGGAATGATGCTTGTCAAGTTGCTAGTTAGTATTCTGTATTCAGGCATACATGTATTAGATAATAGAAGTTTTAACTTCAATACAGTAACATTTTTAGGCAGTAGCAGTTCTTTGATTGATATTAGACTTGTTCTTCTAGTGGGAAGTTTGGGTGGCTTAGTACCCTTTGCTTTTCCATTAGTATCCTTTTGCTTCACTGATGTGATTTTGATATGTTTTGAGTTAACGATCGCCCCACGATAGTCGACAGTAAATTGAGTCTAAGAACATTAGGGAGAGTGTCTCCACTATCCACCAAATTCTTATTTGTCCCAAATGTTAGTGTAGATTGTATGAAGGGCTCTTGTATTTTCCTCGGTATTCCATCGTTAATGTAGGATGTTATCAAGAATTGGCTCATTATGGTATATGATTTTTTTTCTAAATCAAAAGTATATTAGTCTTCCCTTAAATTTCTTCTCATTTTCGATTCCACTTAGACTCAGTTTGCCATAAAATATTCTCATGTTATTTTGGCTATTTCCTTGAATCTTTTCTTAGCACCATTTTCAGTAGTACTAGCCAAATGTTGCCCATTTCTTGGATTGTTTCCCATTTTTTGCCTTTTATATTTTCTGTTTGAAAAAACAATATTTCTAATTCAGTGAAAAAGGCGGCATAAACCTGCTAATAATAGTAGTCTAGGGATTGAAGAACTGATACCAAAATCCTAATCAAACAGACTAAGCTTTGTTTTATGAAGAGTTGGAAGGTTTCACTTACAATAGTCATCTTGAGTTTTTAGATCAAACATGTTGCTTTTTGGAGGTGAAGCAATGACTTTTGACTTTATTCTCAGCTTTTGACAGCCTTTTCTTATAATTTTTTGTGGAGTCAAAAGTTCAAAATGACTGATGTTACTTTTCTGGGGGCCGTTCTGGGGGGTTGGGTAGGGGGTGAAGGAGGTGATGCTTCTAGCTCAGAATTCATTTATGTGGTGGAGTTTGTGGATCATACACCATGAATTATCTTTGAGAAGTAGAATGCAGTTTTTCGCATCAGATTAAGATTCAAATAGAAACAGCCTCTTTATTTTTGCAGGGTAAAGGGTGCAAGGCTACGTACATCCGTCCAGTCCTCTTTACCTTGTCCAGTGCAGAGGCTTCTTTATTGGGGTATTGATGTTGACCATTGTTGTTCTAAATGATTGACAAGAAACTTGTCTTGTACGACATTTTTCGAGGTTATAGGCCTTTTGTTTGATATTAGCATTCTGGGAATATACTGAATGTTATTCAGTGTTGAGGCTGTTTACTTTGGCCTTGCTGTCTAAGCCTTTAAGGACTTTTAGATGACACGGTTACCATTAAATAGACAATCATGTTACAGTTAGATGTGTTCCGTGGCCTGCTNTGAAACTTGCGTTTGGATTAGGCGTGTGTTTCTAAGACGCAGGTTTCACCTTTTCTAATTATTTTTTAGATGACACCTGTTTTTAGATTATGCACAGATTGTCTGGATTTCCTAATCAAGACGCAGGTTTCATTTTTGTAAAAAAATAAATTTGTAAGGTGCTGGTGGTGGTGGGCGAGTGGTGGGTAGGTGGTGCAGTAAGTGGAGGTAGGGTGATGGTAGGGATGAAATTGGTGTTTGTGATCGAAGGAAAAATAGGAAGTTTAAATATAAAGTTGGACGATAATTAGGATTTTCTGGACGATGAATAACATTCCCCTAGGTGTAATTGTGGAATGATGCTTGTCAAGTTGCTAGTTAGTATTCTGTATTCAGGCATACATGTATTAGATAATAGAAGTTTTAACTTCAATACAGTAACATTTTTAGGCAGTAGCAGTTCTTTGATTGATATTAGACTTGTTCTTCTAGTGGGAAGTTTGGGTGGCTTAGTACCCTTTGCTTTTCCATTAGTATCCTTTTGCTTCACTGATGTGATTTTGATATGTTTTGAGTTAACGATCGCCCCACGATAGTCGACAGTAAATTGAGTCTAAGAACATTAGGGAGAGTGTCTCCACTATCCACCAAATTCTTATTTGTCCCAAATGTTAGTGTAGATTGTATGAAGGGCTCTTGTATTTTCCTCGGTATTCCATCGTTAATGTAGGATGTTATCAAGAATTGGCTCATTATGGTATATGATTTTTTTTCTAAATCAAAAGTATATTAGTCTTCCCTTAAATTTCTTCTCATTTTCGATTCCACTTAGACTCAGTTTGCCATAAAATATTCTCATGTTATTTTGGCTATTTCCTTGAATCTTTTCTTAGCACCATTTTCAGTAGTACTAGCCAAATGTTGCCCATTTCTTGGATTGTTTCCCATTTTTTGCCTTTTATATTTTCTGTTTGAAAAAACAATATTTCTAATTCAGTGAAAAAGGCGGCATAAACCTGCTAATAATAGTAGTCTAGGGATTGAAGAACTGATACCAAAATCCTAATCAAACAGACTAAGCTTTGTTTTATGAAGAGTTGGAAGGTTTCACTTACAATAGTCATCTTGAGTTTTTAGATCAAACATGTTGCTTTTTGGAGGTGAAGCAATGACTTTTGACTTTATTCTCAGCTTTTGACAGCCTTTTCTTATAATTTTTTGTGGAGTCAAAAGTTCAAAATGACTGATGTTACTTTTCTGGGGGCCGTTCTGGGGGGTTGGGTAGGGGGTGAAGGAGGTGATGCTTCTAGCTCAGAATTCATTTATGTGGTGGAGTTTGTGGATCATACACCATGAATTATCTTTGAGAAGTAGAATGCAGTTTTTCGCATCAGATTAAGATTCAAATAGAAACAGCCTCTTTATTTTTGCAGGGTAAAGGGTGCAAGGCTACGTACATCCGTCCAGTCCTCTTTACCTTGTCCAGTGCAGAGGCTTCTTTATTGGGGTATTGATGTTGACCATTGTTGTTCTAAATGATTGACAAGAAACTTGTCTTGTACGACATTTTTCGAGGTTATAGGCCTTTTGTTTGATATTAGCATTCTGGGAATATACTGAATGTTATTCAGTGTTGAGGCTGTTTACTTTGGCCTTGCTGTCTAAGCCTTTAAGGACTTTTAGATGACACGGTTACCATTAAATAGACAATCATGTTACAGTTAGATGTGTTCCGTGGCCTGCTTCCTCTTATTATATAAGCGAACACTCTGGATTATAAGTAGTGGTAGCTACAGAGTGAAGCAGTATACTAGAGTAGGGTGCTTAATGAGCTGAGTAACTCACGAGCAGCTTGTGTTCGACTCGGTCAAAGCTCGGTCAAAACTCGACTCGAGTTAGCTCGAGCTCGCTCGAATGAGCTTGAAACTCGATAAGATACTAATATTTTGCAATATATTTGGTGTTACCCTAGCAAAGCGAGCATGATTAACAATTATTTTCAAATAAATTGTCTTCAAAATTGATAAATACTTTAACATTGAATTAAAATAAACTTTTCAACTATATAAAGAATAAAATTTGTAAAGAAAAGAAAATATAATCATTATAAGATTAGAAGCTAAGATAAACCGGTATTCTTAACGAGCCGTTCGTGAGCAACTCAACTCGGCTCGAAACTTAACAAACACGAGTCGAGCAACTCCTAGCTCGTGATCGACTCGCTCGATAAGCACCCCTTAGAGTTAAGTCATGCTCAATTAGACTCCTGGAGGCTCTTGGAATTGCAACTTGGCAAATCATAACACTTCTTATAATTAGATAATGGAACGAATCTCAGTGATTGTTTCCACTTGTTAACAATAAGCTTTGATAATAATGATGAGAAAAAATCTTGTTACTGACTTTTGCTTAGTGAATATAGGTTTCTTGTGGAAGCGAAAAAGATTTCATGCCTTGTTTGATCTTGAGAGTTTATGTGATGATTTTATCCCATTACTTACCTTGTTACTAAAGCTTCTGTTCTTCCAGGTTAGTTGGAAAAGTGGCCTTGGTAACTGGAGGAGCCACTGGAATAGGAGAGAGCATCGTTCGTTTATTCCACAAACATGGTGCAAAAGTATGTTTAGTAGATATTAGTGATGATGCTGGTCAGCGCCTCTCTGATTCTCTTGGTGGTGACACAAACATCTGTTTCTTTCACTGTGATGTCAGTAAAGAAGATGATGTGAGGCGTGCTGTTGACTTTACAGCTGAAAAATTTGGCAGCCTTGATATTATGGTGAATAATGCAGGGCTTTCAGGCCCTCCTTGCAATGACATTCGTAATGTGAACCTGTCTGATTTTGAGAAGGTATTCGACATAAATGTGAAGGGTGTCTTTTTGGGGATGAAGCATGCTGCTCGAATAATGATCCCATCAAAAAAAGGCTCCATAATTTCTCTAGGCAGTGTTTCTGGTATCATAGCAGGTTTAGGCCCGCATGCCTACACAGGGTCCAAACATGCTGTTTTGGGCCTAACGAAGAGCGTAGCAGCTGAACTAGGACTGCACGGGATACGTGTTAACTGTGTTTCTCCTTATGCGATTGTAACAAACTTGTCCATGGCCCATTTACCTGAAGAAGAGAGGAATGAAGATGCTGTTGCTGGTTTTAAAGCCTTTGCTGCAAAGAATGCCAATTTGCAAGGGGTGGAGTTGACTGTTGATGATGTCGCGAACTGTGTGCTTTTTTTGGCAAGCGACGAATCTAGGTATGTAAGTGGGGATAATCTTATGGTTGATGGAGGGTTGACAGTGGTAAATCACTCCCTAAGGGTCTTCAGATAATTAAGTGGTTTTGACTTTTGATCATTTCTGAGTTTGTGATATTGCTTTTAGATTTGACTGCTACTCACAGACTGGTGTTGTAAATAATGATTCAAATGTTGGTAATGAAATTTGAGAAATTGTACGGAGCTTTTTTTTTTTTTTTTAATATTTCGAATAATGAAATTTGATAAACTGCATTTTGAATTTTTCTTTCAGGGCGTGTGGCAAGTGAGAATGAGAATGCAGGGAATAGAAGATGGGAGTGGGAGTGGGAGTGGGAGTGGGAGTGGATACGTCATATGTGGGAATTAAAAAAAAAAAAAATCCCAATTCCATGTTTAGTGTAGGTAGAGAATATATGTGGGAATAGATTGGAAATAAATTATATAATTACTCAAATACCCCTATAAATATTTCCACCAACCTTTTTTATTAATGGTATTTTTGTCATTTTACCTCTAATTATATTCCCTCCTCCTATCCCTAAATAATGATTCAAATTTGAGAGCAGGGGATAGCTCAAGTGGTTAGAGCTTCCCTCCGGTTCCAAGAGATCTTGAGATCAATTCTCATCTCCGCCTTTGTGGCTCTCTACACACCAAAAAAAAAATAATGATTCAAATTTTGGAGATGAAATTTATGAAATTGTATATTGATGTTTCCAATATTTGGTTGTTGCAAATCTTTCCCTTGGTATAGAAAAGTAGGTTTTAGAAACGAAAATTAATCGTTTAAGTTAACACTTCTAGGTGACAAGTGACTCAATAAACACATGAAGTCCTGTATATTATTAGCCAGGATACGGCAAGGGATAACTCAAATGGTTAAAGTTTCCCTTGCCATTACATTTAGCTTACTGAAGTCCTCAAACCATACAAAATCATTACATATCTTCATAATTTTCCACGTAAAGTAAGCAGTTAAATAAACTTTCAAATTGCAATCTTAGGCTCTTACCTGAACTAGGCTATTGTTCTTTGATTTACTCCAAGCAATTTACACTAGTAAGAATTCTAATGTTGATGAAAAGTTATTTGATCGACTTAAGCCTTGTTCTCTTGAGCTTATTTTCGGGTTAATTCAGTACATTTCAATTCAGTTCAATTCACTTATTTTTATTTTAAATTTAATTTTTAATTTATATTTTATATTTTATATTTTATATTTTATATTTTATATTTTATATTTTATATTTTATATTTTATATTTTATATTTTATATTTTATATTTTATATTTTATATTTTATATTTTATATTTTATATTTTATATTTTATATTTTATATTTTATATTTTATATTTTATATTTTATATTTTATATTTTATATTTTATATTTTATATTTTATATTTTATATTTTATATTTTATATTTTATATTTTATATTTTATATTTTATATTTTATATTTTATATTTTATATTTTATATTTTATATTTTATATTTTATATTTTATATTTTATATTTTATATTTTATATTTTATATTTTATATTTTATATTTTATATTTTATATTTTATATTTTATATTTTATATTTTATATTTTATATTTTATATTTTATATTTTATATTTTATATTTTATATTTTATATTTTATATTTTATATTTTATATTTTATATTTTATATTTTATATTTTATATTTTATATTTTATATTTTATATTTTATATTTTATATTTTATATTTTATATTTTATATTTTATATTTTATATTTTATATTTTATATTTTATATTTTATATTTTATATTTTATATTTTATATTTTATATTTTATATTTTATATTTTATATTTTATATTTTATATTTTATATTTTATATTTTATATTTTATATTTTATATTTTATATTTTATATTTTATATTTTATATTTTATATTTTATATTTTATATTTTATATTTTATATTTTATATTTTATATTTTATATTTTATATTTTATATTTTATATTTTATATTTTATATTTTATATTTTATATTTTATATTTTATATTTTATATTTTATATTTTATATTTTATATTTTATATTTTATATTTTATATTTTATATTTTATATTTTATATTTTATATTTTATATTTTATATTTTATATTTTATATTTTATATTTTATATTTTATATTTTAATTTTTAATTTTTAATTTTTAATATTAATTTTTATTAATTATTTTAACAATAAAAATACTATTTTAAAATATAAAATTTATGAAATAAATAAATTATAATGAAAAATAATAATAATAATAATAATAATAATAATAATGATAATAATAATAATAAAAATGATAAGAATAAAAGTAGAAATAAAAACAAAAATAAAAATGAAACAAAAATAAAAATAAAAATAACAAAATAATAATAAAAAATAGAAAATAAATAAATAACAAGTAAAGTTCTGTTTAGGGCCTTTCGGTTCAATTTCGTTCGTCAAATTCAATTCAGTTTACTTCCGTCAAAATAAGGTTAAAGGAACAAGGCCTTACAAGGTGTTGGTAAATTTGATGCTCCTCCCTCCCAATATACTCCTCTCACTTGAATATTCTTCTCGAATGCCTCCTTCATTTGTCTCAATGTATAGGCTATAGATTCGTAACGGAAAATATAGTCA
Source organism: Suaeda aralocaspica (assembly GCA_016808085.1). Lineage (NCBI taxonomy): Eukaryota > Viridiplantae > Streptophyta > Magnoliopsida > Caryophyllales > Amaranthaceae > Suaeda > Suaeda aralocaspica. The sequence continues at coordinate 3,686,455 of PYUH01000049.1, forward strand.
TATAAAATTTTATTTAATTCTTGATACATCTTGTTTAGCCTTTTTACCAACTAACAAAAGATTGAAAATAATACTTTTTTTGGTTATATTATACGAAGTATAAAAGTTCTAATTCCATCTCTTAGCAATCTGGATTAGGTGCACCCGGAGCACCTTCCTCTAGGTGCTCCGGGTATAAAACGCCGTGTTTTGCGCAGTTTCCATAAATCTCCAACAACCACTGCTATATATACGCAGCAAATTTTTTTTTTTAAGTTCATCCTTCATTCTCTCTGATTCTCTCTCTTCTTTCTCTCAAAATCAAAAACAATTCTCTTTCTAATTTGAAACTCTAGAATTTCAATCATGACAGATTCAACAAAAAATCAAAGAAATACAATTCAAAACAACACAAAAACAGACGAAGATCTACAAGAAGTAATCAATGAAGATTTTACAAAAAATTGTAAGCTATAATTTTCGTCAAATTTTTCATAATTTTATTTAATAAACGTTCAAAAAGTTTCAATTAAATTTTAGAAATTATTGTTCTAAAATTTTGCATATATGCTGATGAAGATTCATAAATGTTCAGAAAAAATGAATTAATATTCAAAAAATAAATTTCTATATTAATATGTTGTTCTGAACTTTTTCATAAAAATTCTGAACATTAGCGAAATTGAATTGTTGTTCAATTTCTCTTGTAATTGATGTAATCATATTTCTGAACTTTTTTTCTTAAAAATTCTGAACATTCAGAAAAAATGAATTGTTGTTCGGTTTTCTCTAGTAATTGGTATAATCTTATCTCTGAACTTTTTCATAAAAATTCTGAACATTCAGAAAAAATGAATTGTTGTTCAGTTATGTTCTTCTAATTGTTTGTACAATGAGTTAGTGTTCAGCTTATTAATTTTAATGTTTTTAATTTTTGCAAATGATTCAATCCAAATGATTGTAAATGAAGCTAATGAATCTGAATTGTTGAATGTATAAGTGAACAATGATGAAGAAGCATTTGATTTGTATAACAAACAGTTATTTCTCTTGTAATTGATGTAATCATATTTCTGAACTTTTTCATAAAAATTCTGAACGTTCAGAAAAATGAATTGTTATAGATGGTACACGAGCTCTTTTGGATCTATATGTATAAGTTCAAATTAATATTCAAAATAATAACATAAATGTCCAATCTTAAAACAATAATGTTCAAATAACAACATTAAAGTTCACCAAAAAACTATATGATCCAAAAAACATCATTGTTCAAGGTAACTACACCAATGTTCAGTTCAAAAACATAAATGTTCAAAATAAAAATAAAAATATTCATTTACCTAAGCACTGAATTAATGTTCAGTGAAAAAAAATTAATGTTCAAAATAAAAACATAAATATTCATTTTACATAAGAACAACATTAATGTTCAGTTAAAAAACATTAAATTTCAGAACAAAAACATCAATGTTCATTTTACCTAAGCACTGGTAGTTTTTCCCCTGTTTTTTCAGTAACAACTTCCATATTACCAGCAGGTTCACCAACTTGTTCTTCTTCAACTTTGTCTTTTTCCTTGGACAAAACATGTGAAACAGACTGAACAAGCTCACTCTCAGTCAAACCAAAATCTTCATCCAAACCAACCACATTCTTTTGCTTTTCACTATCAAAGCACCTGACAACATCATCAGTATTCAGAAAAGTAGGTGTTGCCAATTCAAGATTGATGTTAATATTGGATTTTGGAGAAGAAGGATCAACAAATTTAACAGAGGTTCATTTTGGAGAACTAATGATCATCACTTTTAACAAAATGAACATCAGTATTAAAAAATGAACATCATTATCAATGCCAAAATAAATACTAAGTATTATAAAATGAACTCCAGTGCTAAAAAAATGAACATCATGATAAAAAATGAAATTGAACACTAAAGATAATAAAATGAACATCAGTATCAAAAATAATGAACACTAATAGTAAAAAAATGAAAATCGGTTTCAATAAAATGAAATCCTTATAAATAAGTAAACTAAAAAAAATAAATGAATAAAACAAATAAATAAATAAAGCAACTGACAAAATAAATATAAGAGAGAACAAACAGTTATTTGGGATAAAACTCAATTTTTGAAAAAAAAAAACGAAAAAAAAAATTCAACTGTCGTGCGTGTTTTACACGCACCCGGGTGCACTTAAAAATGTTCGATCTCCTAGAGACCAGGAGAGATTAGGATTTTACAAACACAACCGTATAAAAAGGAGTCAAACAAAGAAAAAAAAGGTGAAAATTAAAATTAATTATAATATTGATTATAGAGTATAAATAAATCGTAGCATCCCACAAAAAAAAGTCGTGGGGTTTGTTTCGTTATTCCTTGCAGCCAGTCTCCCTCGACCGCAAGTACGGTGGCGTTGTAGTCCAATGGTTATGGTTTGAATTAATTACATCCTTATTATTATTATTATTATTATTATTATTATTATTATGGATGATCAAACACGAATTTTCCTTACCAAGTGCAGTCTCAATCACCACTACACCAATAATCAATTAATTGATATTTGTGCATTTTAACAGAGTAGCATTTACTACATATGTAATTTCTTCAAGTCCTAGTGACTAATACAGTTCATAGTATTGGTATACCAGGGAAATAAAAAAAAACTTGCCAAACCTAGAGTTACTATTTCGTAGCGGGAATTCTTTTAGTTATTAGAGATGGATGTTGGGACAAATATTCATAAAAGATGTGACATTCATGGGGGTGATTTTGTATTCTTTTTGGTATCGTGTATAATACCTGATTGTTATCAAGTATTAATGGGGTTAATGACCTTTATTGATATATAGGTAGTAACTCGTAAGCGAAATAACCTTGAGTTACATGATAAACACCTCCTGACGATTTGGAGACATTATTGGTTATTATAGGGGAGGGAGATTTTAATTTTGAATTTTATTTTTGCGATTTTTTAGAAAAAGGATTTCATGTTTTTTTTGTACCTTTCACGGTGTTACACTATATGCAGACGTTTTTTGAAGAGTCTAGTATAATACTTGTAAGATGCACGACTTCCAAATTATAATTTAATTATTAACATTAAAAAATGATTGTTTTATATTTAATAACCATCCAAAGTTATATTTCTATCTTTTATAATAACTATAAATTATATAATAAATTATATCTTTTTAAAGACTATCGACTTATGATATTACCAAAGTGGAAAGCACACATCGTCATTGGAGGCACATTATGTTTTTGTTGTATAAGGGTCATAAGTTATTTTGTTATTGAGGCATATCCGTTTAATAAATATAGCGTTTTCCAGCTGGTATATGAGAAGACTACAGAGCACTGAAACAGATTGTCGTACGCCTTTAAAAAATAACATAACAACACCAACTAATATAGTTAGGGAAGTAGGGATCGAATCCTCATGGAAGCGATTAAACTCTATTAGTTCTAAAAAGTCTAAATTGTATAATGGACCTTTGTGGAAATTCTAATAAAACTACTAAAAACTAAAGAAAAATTAAAACTAAGGAAAATAACGGGAAAATTGCGAATTAAACTCCAATAATAGAAACATAGGGCGGTCGGTTTCACTATGAACAATCAACAAACTCATAAATCATTTATTAAGTAACTCATAACTTTCGTTGAACTAGGGCACACTAATTCTCTCGAACTTAGGCTCCCTCAAAACTCCTTTACCGGCTCTCGCTCGCATAATTAAATTCATTTTTGCCTATTATTCAATGGTCTTATTGTGGTAAACTTACCTCTCAAACTCGATTTCGACAATTACCTAACTCACAACTAAATCTGGCCACAATTTAATTACAATCGAATAAATTAATAATAGGAATTCAACTGATAATTAAGAATTGATTAACAAACATAAAACTAATCATAACATGTTCATAGATCCTCTAGCCCTAGAAAAGAAATCCACTCACTCATGGCCATGAAAACAAGAACAAAAATAAATTTAATTAACATAATCATAAACATAATTAAATAAACAAGAAATTAAAGCTAAGCTAATTACTAGAAACTTAAACTAAAAAACTAAAATAACCAAATAATTTAAACTAAGCTAGAAAATAACAAAACTAAAATAAATATTAAAAGAATTGAAAAGAGAAAAGAAAAGAAATTACCAAAAGAAACTTGAATTGCATTAACTTGAAATCGAATCTTGATTAACAAACTAATCTACTTTTAATTCTACAAAGAAAAAGAGTTTAGGATTCTAAAATCTTAAAAAATCTTAGAAATGCTTGTTAGGGTCGTGCCCCACTAATCAAGACTATTTATAACAATTGGACTTTTTAATTAATAAAACTCACGAACCAAATCCGCACAGAAAAACCACACGGACCAAAAACTAGGCGTCATGTGCCCGCAGCGGTCAAAACCGCTTCATTCCCTGCGCCCGCGGCTAGCATATTTCGCGAGATCAAAAGAGCCTGATCTATAATGCGCCCGCTTAGATCAACGGTGATTAATGGGCTGCGCCCGCAGATAATTTATGCAGCGATATTTTGACGATCTCTTTATTTCTTCGCTCGATTCCTTCAAATCTCATTTGTAGCTTCTCGTACCTTAACACGCATCCCGAGGCAAGTACATTTTCACTCATTTTAGCTTCTAGTGACTTCATGATTCCCTATTACGCTCCTGTAACATATAAAGAAAACCGAAAACCGCGTGTAATAAACGAGGAAACATAAAATGAACTTAGAAAGCTCTATAAATTAACTAAAACTGCTAAGACCGCTCCAAAACATAACTTAACACCAAGGAATGATATTTACTCAAAATAAAGCCACAAACTCAACCAATAAGCATAAAAATCGACCGAAAACAAAGGAAAAAATGCAATATAAAATAGGGGTGAAACTAATTCGGTCTAAAACCGAAAACCGAACCGCACCAGACCGAAAAACTAATTTGGTTCGGTCTCGCATTTATTCTGGTGCGGTTCGGTGTGGGAAAATTCAGAAATTCGGTGTTCGGTTTGGAGCTAGAAATTTTCGGTCTAAAACCGAACACCGAATTTGTGTGTGAATAGGCCCAACAATAAGTGGCCCCAAAAAACCCTAAACTAGTAAACTCTCACAAAAAACAGAAACCCTAAAAATTTCCCTCTCATTCTCTCTGAGACTGTCACAAATTGAAACCCTAAAAAATTTCTATCGTTGTTTTCCTTTACTTTCGCCTCTCAATCTCTCCTCTCAGTTTCACTCACGGACTCACCTTCACTTTTTCGACATTTTTGACGAGGTAACTCAAATTCTCTCTGAAACGTTTTGTTTTTGAGGTTTTCGATTTATTTGGTGAATATTTGTATTTATAATTATTTCCTGTTTTATAATTGTAATTGTGTTTAGCTGTTTTGGATTATATAGTGATTCGATTAGAGTGAATTGATTGGTTTTGATGAATGTAGTTTATAGTGAATATGAGTGGTTGAAATTATTGTTGCATCGTCTATTTGGGATGATTAAGCTAATGCTTAATGGCCTGTTTGATGTCCAGTAAGGTATTATGGGAATTGAAATGAGTTTTTAAGTGTGATTTATTTAGGAAAGCCGCGGTATACACTTCATGTGACCACAATCTTATACCTTAGTTTGTGATTTGTTTGTGTTTATTCCGTTAGGATTCGATTAGATTTACATGTTTCTCAATTAGGATTGTTCTATAGATTCGAAAGGTTCATTTTGCATTGAGCATTTCATTGCTCTTTGGATCGACTAAAAAGTACCTTAATTTGTTTGATTGACCATTGGAAGTAGACCTTTCGCATGAAATCCCAATACCCACTGAGGATCTTACGGTTTTCCTAAATGGCCTGATTGTGGGATTATATTCCCGTATTATGTTCGCAATAGATGTTTATCCATCTAGTGATCTAGTCTATAGATAGTATCTGAATTAGAATTATGAGATGAATAGGTGAGTAAAAAGAAGCCTATGATGAGTGTGTCGTTTCTCTTTGGAGTTCNATACTGTCATTTCTCTTTGGAGTTCCTACTTGCTGCTTTGGTTGGCTACCTTTTATCCTGTTTCTTGGGTGTTTTATACATTATACCATACTACTCAGCATTCTTTATTCACCTCAAGTGTGATGCTTTGACACAGATATAGTAAAACTCGTTTTTTGACTTAAACACTAAAAGCAAGCCAAATTAATTATGAAAATATATAATGCAGCAGGTTATTCGTGTGTGAATCTTAAAAGTTGTCTTAAATTAATGCAGCAGGTTTATGATACTGTTAATTGTTCTCTTTTTTTGTGTGTGAATTAGATGTCATCCAATGTTGGCAATCCTGAAAAAGCAAATGGCACACCATCTGAACAAGAAATAGAGGATGGTGAGGAGCGGGAAAGTGTCTCTGCATCTGGCTCTAAAGGCATGACAAAGAGGAAGAGGATGAAGGATCTTTCAGAGGTGTGGGAGCACTTCACAAAAAAGGAAACATCCCTCGGATTGCGAGCTGTCTGTAAGTATTGCAATATGGAGTACAAATGCAATCCAAAGAAGAATGGCACAAGTGTTTTGTGGGGTCACCTTAATAGATGTCGTAAGTATCCTTATAATACTCCTAAAGATTCTAAGCAAAGTCTTCTTTCTTTCAAGGGTGCTAAGTTAGGTGATGGTACAAGTGGTTTAACTTATCAAAAATATGACCCTGCTAGTATTAGAAAAGCATTGTCTTATATGGTTATTGTTGATGAGTTGCCTTTTAAGTTTGTTGAGGGAGTGGGGTTTAGACATTTCTGTAATGTTATTGAGCCAAGATTTCATGTTCCTTCAAGAATTACAGTAGCTAAAGATTGTTACCAAACTTATTTGTCTGAAAAAAGGAGGTTGAAAAATGTGTTAAACAATTGTAATTCAAGGGTTTCTTTGACTACTGATTCATGGACCTCAATACAACAAATTAATTATATGTGCCTCACTGTTCATTTTATTGATAATAATTGGAAATTACAAAAAAGAATTCTTAATTTTTGTCCTATCTCAAGTCATAAAGGTGAGGAAGTTGGAAAAGAAGTGGAGAAGTGTTTGCTTGATTGGGAACTTGAAAAAGTATTTTGTATAACTGTTGACAATGCTAGTTCAAATGACACAGCAATAGGTTACTTGAGAAGGAAAATTAATCATTGGAAAACTGGGGTACTTAAGGGGAGGTTTCTTCATATGCGTTGTGTTGCACATATAATTAATTTGGTTGTTTCTGATGGTCTAAAAACAGTCAATGAGTCAGTTAGTCGTGTTAGGCATGCTGTTAGATTTATCAAACAATCTCCTGCTAGGTTGTTAAAGTTTAAAAAATGTGTTTCAGAGGAAAAAATCACCACAAAGAAGTTGTTATGTCTTGATGTGCCTACTAGGTGGAACTCCACCTATTTAATGTTGAGTGCTGCCATTGATCTTGAGGGTGCTTTTGAGAGGTATAGTGAGGAAGATCCTCATTATGGGATTGAGTTGAGTGAAAGGGAAGGGAATGGTAGGCCTGATTGTGATGATTGGAGTACTGTTAAAAGATTTTCTGAATTTTTACAAGCATTCTATGATCTTACCTTGCGTGTATCTGCCTCTTTATATGTCACTTCCAATTTATTCTTTCATGAGTTAGTAAATGTTGCTTTAATGTTGAAAGAGTTGGAATCAAATGAGGATCATGAGATGTGTGTTATGGCTTCTAAAATGAAGGAGAAGTATGAAAAATATTGGGGTGATCCGGATAAAATGAATATGCTAATTTTTATTGCTGTTGTGCTTGATCCTCGTTATAAGCTTGATTATGTTGAGTGGATGATAACTGAAATTTATGATTCCAAAGTTGCAAATGCATTGATTCATAATTTGAAAGAGGTTTTGAATGCTATGTATGAGGAGTATCGTGGTTTTTCATCAAATAGTGTTTTGAAGGAGGATGTGTCATCAAGTAAGGATCCTCAACACTTTTCACCTAAACACAAAAAAATTGAAGTATTGAAGAGCAAGTATAAGAAACACAAGTTTGAGAAAGAGGGAGATGCTAAAATTGAGTTAGACAAGTATTTAGAGGAGGATACAGAGGATGATGCTGAGGAGTTTGATATTTTGGGTTGGTGGAAGGTCAATAGTGCTAGATTTCCAATAATAGGAACTATGGCTCGTGATGTACTTGTTGTCCCTATTTCAACAGTAGCCTCTGAGAGTGCATTCAGCACCGGTGGCAGATTTCTTGATGTGTTTCGAAGCTCATTATCTCCAAAGGTTGTGGAAGGACTTGTTTGCGCTCAAAATTGGTTGCGTGCTTCTCCTTTTCCAAGTGTTGAAGAATGTTTAGAGGAAGTCGAGCAACTTGAAGAAGGTAATATTATAAATATAAAAGCAACAATCATAAGCTATTCATTTTCATACATAATCTTATTCATACAAATATAATTATTTAACTTGTTTGTATTCAATATTTGTTTGCTAGACTTGGAGAATATGGCACTTGGTGATGATATCGATCAAGTAGTTGTGGATTGATGAAACAAGGGAATTACTATCGTTGTTCATACGCCTTGCTAAGCCTGTACTAGTGTTCTTGTTGTTTTGTACTTCTATTGTTGCTCTACTAGTAGTCTATTTACCCTATTATCTATGTATCATTGTGGATGTATCATTGAATTGTTGTATTTGTGTGGTGGTTTCATTAAAACTCCAGTAATTGTGGTTGTATAATTTGATATTTTACTATGTAAACTTTAAACTTTGAAGGTTTAAACTTTGAAATTTCCCAACTTGTTAACTTATTATGTAATTATGTTAGGCAGATTGTTTAATAGGTATTAGATAGTAGCAATATGTATAGCAAAATTAAGCAGGATGTGTGGGAAGAAAAGCAGAAAAAATTGTACTTAAAAAGTATGGTTCGGTTTGGAGTCAAAAGCGGAAAACCGAAATTTTATGGTCTGGTTTGGTTTGGATTATAATATATTTTGGATTGGATTGGACTGAAAAAACAAAGACCGAAATATAATGGTTTGAATTTGGAGTTGGTCAAAGTCCAAACCGCACACCGAACTTTCACCCCTAATATAAAACATGTATATCAAGCACACACTGGAGTTGGTTTTGGTGCACATGTCACAAAATTATGCTCTTCAAGGCGAAAAGAAAATTGCTGTCTTAGAACTAAGAGGCAGGAGTATACTTCTTTTCTTTGAAATTGTTTATAAACGGGAGCAATATAATACATTTTTAACATGGTATCATGAGATCAAGGAAGTTGGTTTTTCCTTTGAAGTGGTTTCTGTCCACCAATATAGAAAGGTTGCTCCTATAGCAAAAGGTGTTTTATTTACACAAATCTAATTGCACAAATAACTTGGTTAGTATGCCTCTCTGACCCTGCTCACTCAAATTTCTCGGAGAATAACTTCTTCACCGAGGCATGAGGTTCTATGACCCCCTTGTCGAGTTTGATAAAAAAAATGGCAGGGTCTGTTCATTTCTTGTTCAAAATCATCAATTCACTATTGGACCGAAAGGTTTCCCATTTGGCAATTCTCATCTACGGCAAGAAGTCATTGATCATCTTTGTATCTAATTTAAATTTATGCAAACTCCCTAGTATAATGCTTCTTTTCTGAATGAATGATGAATGTTAGTGACCTGATGTTTGCTGGGAATGAATATGTTTAGTTGATTTTAGTTCTGAACAATTTAAAGTTTTTGCTATTTTCCTCTCTATTTTGGCAAACATATAGGCATTAAGCTTTAGATCAAATGATCAATCATCACCCCTTCTGTGTGGTCACCCAAGAAAGGTAAGTAATCAGGCAATCCTGCGCGCTTTTAAAGTTGAACTTTAAAAAAACTCCTGATAGAATTGAAGGGAGGTTTGTCAAAGGAGTATATCTACACGATAAAGAATACAATAAACAATTTCATTGAAGAAAAATAAACATTCATTATCGTTACAAAAGGTATTCTTCCAAAGAAACTAAACGAAAACAGTGCTACCCCCATAGTATCTTTACAATTTACCAAGCCCTCAATCAAAGCATTATAATTAGAATGGGATTCAAGTGATAGATCATGCCTCAACCGAATGGAGTTTTTCATTCAAATTTGGCAATGAACCTTCCCATAGTTCCAAAAGCTCGCTTCTTATCCAAGAAATTACAATTATTGGACCTAATGTTGATGGAACCTGAAACAACAAAGAAAAACTTCATTTCAGCGATGACCAATTTTGTTGATATACGTAGTACAATATAAGCACATTGTTCAAGTTGACTTGAATGATAGTATACCAACTCCTTCAAGTGAGAATTTCTCTACTTCAAGATAGCAGTACCAAATTACTAAGGTGTTGGAGTTGTGCAACTTGAATCATATCACCTCCTTAAACTGAGAAATGAGTTGAACTCAACAAAAAGACAGGGCCTAAGACTATGCACAGGTTTCTTACGCAGAACTAGGATTCGCAATATAATACTCCAGAGTCTAGATGCAATATAGTTAATAGAATCACGTGAACTCGTGAATATACTGTGCAACCATCAACGTCATTTGGATATCGCCATGAAGCATACGAACACTAATGTACAGGATCTCAACAATTGTTAATGATTCAAAGTCACTTAATCAAAACAAACAAGCATAGTCATACTATAACAGCAAGTTACCATCCCGATAAACATAAACATTTTTATAATACTGTCCGCATAATAAGATATTCACAGCATGTATATTGTTGATCCAAGCAGCAAACCTGGTCATTTTCCAAATTATAGTATCCTTTAATCCATTCAGAAAAAATAACTTACCAAGTACAAAAGGGCTGGCTGCGGCGAGTGAGTCAAAATTCCAGCAGCCAAAGCTGTTACAAGGCCAATAGCATAACCAGAAGTGGCGTACCATATATACTTATGTCCTCTAGAGGATGCCAAATCTAATGGATTGATTGTGTCTCGGCTCTTTCTGTGATCAAAGCAAAGAACTAATGCCAAAAGCATAGCAGGGATGGCCTGAAACCAAAAGCATTCATAATCAGATTTATAAGTGCAAAAAAAGAAAAGATGAGAATTGCAACACCAAGAAAACCTATATTCACAATTCATACGAAAGAAAAGATGTGAGTTGAATACAGAATAAGATTATTTGCCAGTGTCGAAGTCTGACATTTTATACAACCTGTGGAGAGAAAGTTGGCAAAAAAAGCTTACAGTAAAAGCATGCTGATATCCAGAAAGCTTGCTACTACCGAATTACCAATTACCAATTAAGTTTCAAATCAATCAATCAAAGCCTTAGTCCCATAATTGAGGACGGCTACATGAACCAAAGTTAATCATTCCATGCAGTCATACACATAAATTTCAAAAGACATCTCCAAAAAGATAAGATAAAACCAACCTCAATTATATAAGCAATTACAGTTGGTAGTCAGTATCACCAAATCTGACAATCACAATCACATTCAACTCTAGTATGAGACATGTATCAAAGTGATCAGAATATTAGCTAAATAGAGGTTTCATTGGCAAAGAACTGTCAGTGAAGTTTTTTAAGGATTGCAAGTAAGTGCATACATTACTAACAATATAATTTACTTAAACTTCAAGGAAAGTTGTAGGCTCCTCGGTACATTAAGGCCTAACACATGCCAAAAACAGAATGGTAATCTATCAACAACCATAGGCATGATAAATGATGTAATGAAGACCTTGCACAAAAAAATCAAAATGCAATAATACTACACCAATCAGTCAATGAATTTAGAGATGGTTAACTCTGAGAATTCTGTACCATATCTCCGAGTCCAAGCATCATAAAATCCACTGCGTGTTCTCCAGGAATAACTCCACCTAGTAGATTCCTCGGGAAGACAATCTTCACTGGAAGCTCCAGTTTCTTGGTGATCATTTGCAAACCAGGAAGACTTAAACTATGAGCTACAGTATGAACTGGGTTAGATGCTTGCTGAGTTGCTACAGAGACCATTACATTTGCACCAAAGAATCGCTCCGAGTAAAAAACCCAAAAGATGTCGTACATAAACAAACATGTGAGAAGCATCGCACATACTTTTATATTTGGAAGCCGTACATGACTAACAAATGCAACACAAATTGAGATCCCTAACAAGTTATTTAAAATCCAGTGTCCTGAAACAAGCCAAGCAGCCACTACAATGATGCATGAAACCAAGAGAAGCCCTTGAATCCTGGTAACTGACTTAGAACAACATCTTGATAGAAAAGGGTCAGCCAACCCAAGTTGTGACTTCATACGATTGACGTAAGGTGATAGGCAAAAGAAAAGAGAAGAGGCAGAGGCAATTGCTGTAAAACCGGTAAGCACTTGTGACACAGAAGAAAACAAGTAAAACATCATGATCAAGCTGAAAGAACTCATAACTGGGATCATAAGTGCTTGAGATCTGTCTAAGGTAATTGACGCTTCTGAGAAGTCACGATTACGTTCCATTTCTTTTCCATGATTTAGAGCTCGAAAAGCAGATCCGAAAGTCACAGCAACAGCTGTTATAATAAGAGTAATAGGGGCAGGTTCTAACAAATACAAAAGCTTCCACAAAGATTCCATAGCTGACTCCACATACAAAACACTCCGATTCAATCAAAATATAACTAAGCGAAACTAAACAAGCTGTGCCAACTAGATAATTCAAAGCCAAAGCTGCAGCCTTTCTCCGGTATAAACTGGAGTCGCTTGGCCAGAGAAATTATGCAACCTGAAAAAAGTAACATAAAATGCAGTGAGTAAGAAATTCAAAATAAACCAATGAAACCCGCTTAAGTCAAATGAACAACTCTTCCGTTGCACAATATAAGATGATCAAAACTTGGACACATTGATACACGCTCAATAAACTAGACACACAAATCCATCAAACAGCAGCAGCATCTCCACTGCGATATAACTAGCACCCAAAAGGTCCTAGTGAACAATTGAAATCTCTAATCTAATAGCTTTGACTTCAATTGTACCCCGGTATTGTATACATTCCCCAAATTACTAGGAAGAGGGAAAAAAACTGAAATACATGAACCCGCAAACTAATTACTGATTACATAAAAGAAGCTCAATCTTGCTAACATTCCAGTGATTACACACCAGACAATTCAAGGCCACCGAATTCGGGACATATCCATCAACTATTATGAATTTATGGATTTCTTTATGCTTTCTTTCTGTATAGCTGACTATTACCAACAATCATTTTTGAGGATTAATTAAGAAATATAATTTCCCTAAAATCTCATAGCAAAACCTTGAAGTATACTCAATTCACTTGACTTTTCTACTCACAACACTTCAATTTCATTATTAAAACTACTAATCATTCAAATTAATGCTTAAATATATTCTCTAAGTAGCTATAACAAACATCAAATAGTATAAACCACACACATTTTCAAGCTTAAATTGAATTACCCTGTACAATCAACAGAAATCAACCAAATTAAAACCCCAACAAAATAAAAGTAACAATGATCAACATTAACATTAAATTCCAACATACCCAACAAAAAAAATCCATCAAATTACAACCTTTATTGAAGAAAAATGAACAATTATTATAACCAAAGTTAATCATTTTCAATTTAGGGATTGCAAATACAAGAAACCCAAAAATAGTTAACTTAATTAACATCTAATTTTTCAAAATCTAAGATACCCAGATCAAAAAGGTTGGATCTTTAACTATAAAGATTGAATTTTGATTAATTTTAATGAAGAAATTAAATTAATAAGCTCATAAATTGGACCTACCTTGGACCTGAAGAAGGGGAGTTTGAGAGGAGAGTGGAAAATAAAGACTTTCTAATTTTTGTTTCTTGGGAAGTGTTATACTCACAAAATTAAAGTAAAGTAGTCAGACTTCAGAGTTTCATATTTTTTTTATTTTTTTATTTTTTTTCTTTTTTTTACACTTAAATCCCTGTTTTATCTAATATTTGCAGCTTTATACTTGAGTTTTTTTTTTTTTTTTTATAATTGCATAGTATTGGGTTTAGATAATGGGCCAGTGTAATGCAGATCAGAGGATTGGGTTACAGTTTAATGGGCCATCTCATTTGGGCTGAAGTCATGAAATGGGTTACACTAAGTTCGACCCATCTATCAAAAAAAAAGTTTGACCCATTAAAGATGTTTACGTTTTTGTATTTTAATTCACTTTAAACTGTTTAAAGATTAAAGATGTATATTAAAGTAATTATTTATATTGATCAACTTTTTTAGATGCATACAACCTACTAAAGTAATAAAGTATACCAATAGAGTGAGGTTGAAGGTTCAATCATAAGCTCATAAGTCATAACCACCCAACACAAGTAAAACAATTAAAATCTCCTCAAAAACAAAGGTAAAACAATTAAAATGTTGTATTTAAGTCCTTTTCAAATGGACCCTAATTCACATATGATTGACTTCAACTATATTCATCATTTGATACATCATTGTACAATTTTATTTTTATTTTTGAAAGAAACTTATATGTTAGTTGGTCCGCATTCAATTATATCAAGAAAATTGTCTTGGTGATCTCATCGGCTCACCATATAAGAAACTGGTTGTATAAAGAAAATTGTCTTGGTGATCTCACCGGCTCATCATACAACCATACATGTAAAGTTTTTACTCATTTTGCTAGCGAGGAGTGACCTGTGGCTCTAGAAACTAAGCTAGAAGACTGAGTAATATAGTTACGTTGCTTACATAGTATGAGACCATGAGTACTTGCTGTCTTGCTCATCATACAACCATCTTTAGTATTGTTGCTTAGCTTCAAAGGTGGTACTTCAAGAAATGCTCCCCATTCCTTTTTTGAGTAGCCAATTTGTTGCTCATTTAGTTTGTGTTCTCCTCTGCGGATGACCCAATGCAAGAGCATTACTTATAAATTTATAATTCAATATTTGGAACAAATTTACAATATTTATACAATTAGTTATTCAATTCATTTCCTAAAGTTAAAAAGTGATAAAAAACATTTATCAGTTTTATATGAACAAGAACTTTGACTATGACGTGTCTTGCCTCACCTTGCCCCATTCCATAACTAAGTGCTTAGTTAGGAATGAAATAGTTTTGAGTATAAACTTTAAACAACAAGCTCTACGTTGTACTTTAATTTTTAAATGGTTAGTCCAAATATTATTAATTTAGCCTACGTGTTTATTATATGTATCGGGATTAAAATTGATGCGTCTTATCTTGCTTACTATATTGAGCTATAAATCTATAATATAACTTTTCTTTAAAATAAAAAGTACATTCTTTTTTATTTTGACTTGTGACTTCACAACTTGCATTATCGGCCCAACATTCCTCATTTCCCCTATCTTTATTTAGTTTTGAAATTTGAAAGTTTCTAAACCTTCTAATAACCTGGCTCAATATCATGCATTAAGCTAGTAAAATTAGGGGGAATCCTACTATCTATTCTCAAATCAAATGTGAATATTGAGCTAGAAATCTTTGAAAAATGAGCGGCAGTCACGGGAGGGATGAAGTTAGGCAAGACTTCAAGTCTTCAACAAATCAACCTATAATGTTGAACAAATATCCGATTTTTATTTTGATAGAAATAATGGAAAAAAAAAACCAAATTGATATGATGAGTTAAATACTTTTATGGTGAAAATTGGATCATCACATTATTGCTTGGTATTTTAGACTCATGGCCTTTTTATAGCCGGGGCCGTAATTTTAACAAAACATTAGTCTGCTCATAATTGTATTTCGGGAAAAAAAAACTTATATGTATAATCTTTTAAATAAAACTTTAAAATCTATTTCGTATTACATATACTACTGTACACTAGATCTTTTTGTATTTCTTAAATCATCAAAACTTTGTTCTTATCCTCTAATAAGTTATAACAACTCATATCACCAAAATATGAAGTCAAAAAACTACCCACAAACAGAATATAACACTCAAATTAAAGGGATATATACCAAAAATATAAATCAGGAAGATTTTAAAAAAAAAAAGGAAAGAAGTCAGAAAATAAAAATTCTAAACATATTAACACAATCACACCATTTGGAATTAGGCCCCACATTTTAAAATTACCCATTTTTCACAATCTCACTTTCTCAAAATCTCAAGTATATATATAAATCCACAGATTCAACACCATATTTCCATTCTCTTTCACTAAACTCTTCATCTTCCAATTCTTTCTCATTTCCTTCCCGCCCATTACACACATTAATGTTATTCTTTTGAGAAAGAAAAAAAAAATACATTTGAACCTTTGGTTATCTATCCTTTTTATTTTTGGGCCGGGTAGTCATTTAACGCGTTAGCTACAACACTGCACCAGTCGATACTCCATACCCGTACATTAATTTTTTGTAACACGAAATTAAAGTACATGTACATGATGATGTTACGATTAAGTGTAGCTGTGTTATCCGTGTTGCTAGTAACGGGTGCACCATGGTTAGCTAACTCACAGCTACCCCCTCGGCTTTTGGTAGGCATGACTATGGTTAAAAACACCACTGCCACGGCTCTTGGTGCTTGTAAGTTTAACTTCTATGATCTTACACAAATGAAAATTCGTACATTACTGCCCTCAGCTCACTTTTTGGTTATTGTATAAATTGGTTTAATTGATTATGGTACTTTTCATTTATTTTAATGAAATTTTGAATTCTTGGGTTGAAGTTTGCTTGGATGGGAGTTTACCTGCATATCATTTTCACAAAGGATTTGGTTCTGGCGCACGGAATTGGCTTTTGCAGTTTGAGGTATTTCATTTACTTTCCGTCTTTCCATATATACATTATTGTCCCGTGTCGAAAAATTAGCTAATGCACGGATAATAACTAATAATTGATTCATGATTATATATTCGTTAATAAACGCGTTAGAAACGGTACTATATAAGATAATTAAATACTCGTAGGACAAAAAATATAAGATTGGTCGAAAAATGATTTAGCTAAGCTAAGCTTGTTTACTAAGTAAAATCCAAATATTTGGCAATGAAAATAGGAGGATAATTTGAACAAGATAGTAGCTAGAGATTCTGTTTGTGATATTTTGTTGTTTCCTATAGTTATTTCTCCAACTTTTACGTAGTATTTGGGCTAATCAACAACATCCTAAAAAGACTTTATTCGTTTGGCTTTTATGTCAAATAAGCTTAAATAATATTCTTACATCATAAATTGTCAAAAAGAAACATCGAGTAGTTAAACCAAACGTCGCGTGCCCACTAGTGTTCATCATTTCCTAAGGTTACGGCTTTAGAAAAGTACAACTAAATAAAGTTGTTAACTTGTTACTATACAACTAGAGCTAAACTAATGTTAGTACGGAGTACACAAAATGTGGGATGATAGTAAGATACTGATACCGGTTTTCTGATTTCGACATCGGTGACTTTCACACTCAAAATGTTCTACTGATAGACGTTAGTATTATCTGTTGTATTATATTAGTTCAACACTTTGACATATAATAAAAAAGGAAAAAATATCAAATCGTTGCAATTATTATATTACAGAGATAGTATAATGCGTAGATGTCTAATTTGGGCTTCAAATAATAGCACAATGATTGATTGATTCACTATATATACATATGCTGTAAGTCTTTTCCATCCTTGGGAGGTGAGGGAATTGGGAGGAAGAGAAATGAAAGGAATTGTTCTTTTCCATCCTTGAGCAACAGATCCTTCCAAAATTAAAAAGATTTGGAAGGAAATTCACATCATAACCCTTCTCCACCACCACCACCACCACCACCATTGTGTCTTCACCCTCCCTCACTCTCTCTTCCTTTCCTCCCCAATCCAAATAAAGGAAACAAATTTATTCTCCCACCCCTTTCCTTCACCTCCCCTTCTTCCCTTTTTCTTCCCCTCCCTTTCCTTCTAAAAAAGTTATTCAAACAACCTGTTAAAGAAACACTGACCTAGGATTTGGTGATGTTAATCATGTTGTATAACTATTGGATATTATTATGTATCATTAAGTTTTTTTTTGTCTACACTGAGTTAGTATATGCCAAGAACGCAACAAACTCCCTATTTAATGGTTGATTGGTGATATATTTCGTATCTTGCATGAAAATAATATAAAATTCCACGTAAAAATCATCACTCTATTCACTTATAAGGAGAATTATCTCATTAAGCCGTTAAAGAATGATAGATGGTAGGTTCGTTAAAGTATGACCGAGAAAATTCTAGACATCCAAAGGGTGAAAGATCTCAAATGTTAGTAGCTATGGAGTATACGTTAGCTTAACTCCTTACTTTCAGACTTTTGGACTTCGAGAGTAACTATATTACAGTCCTCTGTTTTTATTTATTTGCGACATTAGATCAAAATATGTGAGAGTTTTTTGGTCCATATGTAACATGTAAAAAAATAATGAAGGGAGTACATAGTATTTGTTCTGGACTTATCAGTTATTGTATATTTGTATAGTTGTGTAAATGAATCAATTGAATAAGTTTGTACGCCTAAATTTGCGAGAATCAATTCGATTGCGCAAAATAGCCAAACTTGTGGACCTGCCGCCATTCTTACGATTACTGATTGTTAAGGTAATCTAACTAGTGGAGTAGCTTACTTGCTTAGATAAAATGATTGTATTCCTGTGTCATTTTTAAGGATCAGGACCATTTCCATTTGATCATCCTAAGTTTAACATTAATACAGTCTATTTCTAATGGTTTAGAAGAAATGACTAATATAGCCATAATCTAACAATTAATACTTCATGAAGGTTTTAATAATTAGTTTTTTATATGAACAAAGCCACTTTATTAAGTTAGACTTTAGGAGGATTCACATGGAAATTTTTAGTTCATGTCCGATAATGATAAAATTGCTTATGTAAAGCAATAAAACCTAACATCATGTTGCTCACTAAAAGCAATAATCTGTCTTTTTTAACAGTCGTTTCACTTTGACTTTTGTACTATTTATATATATAAAGCGACCATGTTTTTAACAAACTCAATCGGGTCGGGACCTATGATGCTTCATTAGAGGTAGACATAGAAATTATGCTTGGGATCTAGTTTTCAGCTACATGTGTTATTATCATCTGTTTTCAAAAGTAAATAATTTAGAAGACAAGAAAAAGTGGCTTTAGTTAAATTTTTTGTGCTATATGATTGTAACTTTGTAACAATACAATTAATAAATTAAACAACAATTGATTGAAAGAAAGTTTAGCATGAAGATTATATGTAACTAATATCATGATTATGATTTATATGTAGGGTGGTGGGTGGTGCAATGATTTGAAATCATGCTTAGATCGAGCAACCACACGCCGTGGCTCCACTCACTTAATGACTAAGGTGGAAATCTTTTCTGGGATTCTAAGCAACAATGCAACACTCAACCCAGGTTCATACATATATTCCTTTTACTTCATTTTTGCTTAGTTTTTAAGGAATGCAAAAGTTTTTGTTACCTTTTCTCAATATGTTTCATCTATCTCAACCATGTATGTACATGTTATGGCTATTGGCTAGTTATGTTGTGCTTCGTCTCAAATTAAATCAACTTTAAATAGCCTGGCTTTTTTGATCAACTTGTCCTTAAGAAACAGTGATTACTTTCTCTATCAACACATTCAGTACAGTAGAAACAATTAGTTAGCTAATGAATGCGTATATGCTGATATTTGCATTCATTAGCTAATTAATCAATCGTTAGACTTTATAAAAGATATGTCATGGTCGATCAAGANTAAAAAAGTTATTCAAACAACCTGTTAAAGAAACACTGACCTAGGATTTGGTGATGTTAATCATGTTGTATAACTATTGGATATTATTATGTATCATTAAGTTTTTTTTTGTCTACACTGAGTTAGTATATGCCAAGAACGCAACAAACTCCCTATTTAATGGTTGATTGGTGATATATTTCGTATCTTGCATGAAAATAATATAAAATTCCACGTAAAAATCATCACTCTATTCACTTATAAGGAGAATTATCTCATTAAGCCGTTAAAGAATGATAGATGGTAGGTTCGTTAAAGTATGACCGAGAAAATTCTAGACATCCAAAGGGTGAAAGATCTCAAATGTTAGTAGCTATGGAGTATACGTTAGCTTAACTCCTTACTTTCAGACTTTTGGACTTCGAGAGTAACTATATTACAGTCCTCTGTTTTTATTTATTTGCGACATTAGATCAAAATATGTGAGAGTTTTTTGGTCCATATGTAACATGTAAAAAAATAATGAAGGGAGTACATAGTATTTGTTCTGGACTTATCAGTTATTGTATATTTGTATAGTTGTGTAAATGAATCAATTGAATAAGTTTGTACGCCTAAATTTGCGAGAATCAATTCGATTGCGCAAAATAGCCAAACTTGTGGACCTGCCGCCATTCTTACGATTACTGATTGTTAAGGTAATCTAACTAGTGGAGTAGCTTACTTGCTTAGATAAAATGATTGTATTCCTGTGTCATTTTTAAGGATCAGGACCATTTCCATTTGATCATCCTAAGTTTAACATTAATACAGTCTATTTCTAATGGTTTAGAAGAAATGACTAATATAGCCATAATCTAACAATTAATACTTCATGAAGGTTTTAATAATTAGTTTTTTATATGAACAAAGCCACTTTATTAAGTTAGACTTTAGGAGGATTCACATGGAAATTTTTAGTTCATGTCCGATAATGATAAAATTGCTTATGTAAAGCAATAAAACCTAACATCATGTTGCTCACTAAAAGCAATAATCTGTCTTTTTTAACAGTCGTTTCACTTTGACTTTTGTACTATTTATATATATAAAGCGACCATGTTTTTAACAAACTCAATCGGGTCGGGACCTATGATGCTTCATTAGAGGTAGACATAGAAATTATGCTTGGGATCTAGTTTTCAGCTACATGTGTTATTATCATCTGTTTTCAAAAGTAAATAATTTAGAAGACAAGAAAAAGTGGCTTTAGTTAAATTTTTTGTGCTATATGATTGTAACTTTGTAACAATACAATTAATAAATTAAACAACAATTGATTGAAAGAAAGTTTAGCATGAAGATTATATGTAACTAATATCATGATTATGATTTATATGTAGGGTGGTGGGTGGTGCAATGATTTGAAATCATGCTTAGATCGAGCAACCACACGCCGTGGCTCCACTCACTTAATGACTAAGGTGGAAATCTTTTCTGGGATTCTAAGCAACAATGCAACACTCAACCCAGGTTCATACATATATTCCTTTTACTTCATTTTTGCTTAGTTTTTAAGGAATGCAAAAGTTTTTGTTACCTTTTCTCAATATGTTTCATCTATCTCAACCATGTATGTACATGTTATGGCTATTGGCTAGTTATGTTGTGCTTCGTCTCAAATTAAATCAACTTTAAATAGCCTGGCTTTTTTGATCAACTTGTCCTTAAGAAACAGTGATTACTTTCTCTATCAACACATTCAGTACAGTAGAAACAATTAGTTAGCTAATGAATGCGTATATGCTGATATTTGCATTCATTAGCTAATTAATCAATCGTTAGACTTTATAAAAGATATGTCATGGTCGATCAAGATAAAGATATTCTACTTTGTTACTTCTATCCTAATTTTTTTCTTCCGAATTTAAGGTACGGAATACCTTACAAAAACATATATAAATTAAATCTTTGCTATTCTAAACCAATTGTCACTTTTTGCAAATATCCTAAAATAACACATGTTGATAAGATTTGGAAAAGGGTAATCTTGGTGAAGAGTGGTTAAAGACAGGACAAAAAAGGATGGCCAACTGGCCATGCTAATACAAACTGTGCTAGACATGACAGACTGGATAAATTGTCCATTTTTAACTAACATCATGTGCTAAAAGTGCCATTTTACTGTAACTGATTAAACCTTGAGTTTGATTGGTTTCACTAACTCTTATACTAGTTATATTAGCTAGCTACCATTGACTTTAGCTGCTGTAGAGTTCTAATCCATCAAATCTACTGCTATATCATGGAGGCCTATGTCTTCTGGCACTTGACCATGATTGATGTCCTTTTTCCTAATTTTGTCTTGTATTTATCGTTGCTTTAATTCAACTAATATGATCATACTAAAGTCACAAGTTGAAAATTTGCAAGTGTCATAGTCTATGTTACCCGTTTTTCATTTCGTTTCAAGTATCTTTATAGAACACTCGATCATTGGACATTAATATGACAACTGGACACTTCATTTTGAACCAAAATCAATCAAATATTATCATAAAACAACCTTGTCCGACACTTGGACACCTACCCGTATCCGACACTTGTACAAAGTCCAAGTAACAAGAGTCATAGTTAGTAACCTGTCCATGTCCATGTTCATTTCATAATATGATTTGTTCCTTTACTAATTATAGGATTTTCATTCTTTCTTCTCATACCTAGGTGAGAAAGAGTGATGGAATGAGATTCTTATCTTATTTAGCAAATTCATTCTATAAAATCTTAGCCATTATATGCAAAGATGCCGAAAATGAGCCTTTTTTTTAAAATCTTGTTGCACTACCATATTTTTGCTAGTAGGTACCCTACATCTTTATTAAAATAATGGTTTGTTCTTATCATCTTATTTATTTAGGTATGACGTTTGAAGCAAAGAGTATTATTTAGGGACGAAGGGGTATTATACAAGTATTGTTCTTTTTTGGGTTTGAAATTAGTTTGGTAAATCCTTCTTTTGGTTGTTAGTGTCACATGTATATCAAGAGTTGACTATTTAAGAAGGCAACAACACTGACTGTCATATCTTTTATCTCTGTTTAGTTCATCAGCTTATATAGTGTATATTGTCTAGTAGATGTGTTTGGATCAGTAAGCATAAATTCCTGCCGACTATATTCTCTTCAATTTACCTTGAATTTTTTGTTTTAATTTGCGAAATTTTAGTGTTAATAATCCTTGATTAGACCTTTTCGGCTTAAGGAAACCTCAGATACTACTCTTTGTAGTGTTCATTGTTGATGGACTGATGGTATGCCTGTCTTACTAAGTTGCAATAAGAGATCTAATTGTATTGTATATCTGCATTGAACTAATGAATTCGCCTGCATAATGCCAGCTAAAAACATATCTGCTACACTTTCCAAGTATATGCAGTATAATGCTCCAATGTGCATGATTGATTATACAAATTTTATAGATAATTTCTACATTGTAAATTACCTAGGAAACCAATTATTCCAATTCTAAAATTGCTTCCTTGACTGTCAATAACAGACTTCTACAATTGGAATCGCGTCAAGCTTAGATACTGTGATGGTGCTTCCTTTGCTGGTGACTCAAAGTTTGACAATGGGGTAAATTACTCCTTTTATAAACCTCTCTATGGTCATTATATTTGCTATTTTTCAGGTAGACAGGATTTATATGCCAGTGGCACGACTAAATTACATGCTGATACCTTTCTTAATCTGTTTGTAATAATATTGGACAGACCTCGGTGCTTTACTTTAGAGGGCAAAAAATTTGGCAAGCGATGATTCTTGATCTTCTCCCTCAAGGATTGGGACATGCAGAGAAGGTAGATTTTCTCATGATCAAATCCGATGTATTACAGATTCTTTTTGTATCTTATCAAATGTAGCAAATCCTATTCTATACTCTCAGCATATGCAGGATATGACATCTGCTCATTTTGTGCACTTCTGCAGGCATTGCTGTCTGGCTGCTCAGCCGGAGGTTTAGCAGTGTATCTTCATTGTGACAATTTATCCAGGTTTTTGCCAAGGAATGCCACTGTCAAGTGTTTAAGTGATGCAGGATTTTTTTTGGACGCGTGAGTCTCTCTTTTAGTTTCTTGTGTCCTCAGTCATAGGTCTTGGGTTCTAAGCCTAAGCAATTAAGCTAGTTATCATTTACAGATTGGATTTTCATCGTTGTCATTCTTCTTGCAGAAAAGACATAGCCATGAGAGACACGATTAGGTCTGTTTTTGGAGGTGTTGTTACTCTTCAAGGTGTAGAGCAAAATCTTGACCTTAACTGCATCAACTCTTTAAATGAAGATCCTAAGCTGGTTTGTTTATGCAATTCGCTTGAAATATCAACCATAATAAGTTTTCTTTTGATCAGAAATTAACATTGTTTTGTTCTGATATACTTCACTGCTTTGGTTCAGTGCTTCTTTCCACAACATGCCTTGAGCTACATCAGGAATCCTTTTTTCATTTTGAACACGGCGTATGACATATGGCAGGTATAGTTAGATTTCTTCATTACTGATTTACTCAAATCAATAATACTTAAACATTAGATCGATAACTTCTAATCTGTTGATGACTTTGGCAGTTCCATAACATCTTGGTACCAACTGCTGCTGATCCAAAAAGAGAATGGAAACATTGCAAGTATAACGTATCAGCTTGCACTGACAATCAAATTCACACACTGCAAGGTTTAATTCAGCCTTATTACAGATTTCCTATCTTGTCTTACCTTAGCTAATACAGTTCATAATTGATGCACCTAAACTTTTGCGACATGTGATACAGATTATCGACTGGAAATGCTCAAGGATCTATACTCTTTCTATAGAAATTCACCAACCGGGGGAATGTTTATAAATTCATGCTTTGCACATTGCCAAAGTGAGTCACAAGGAACTTGGTTCGCTGTTGACTCCCCTAGAATCCTTAAACAGGTACTTGAACACT
Source organism: Suaeda aralocaspica (assembly GCA_016808085.1). Taxonomy (NCBI): domain Eukaryota; kingdom Viridiplantae; phylum Streptophyta; class Magnoliopsida; order Caryophyllales; family Amaranthaceae; genus Suaeda; species Suaeda aralocaspica. The sequence continues at coordinate 3,711,158 of PYUH01000049.1, forward strand.
CGTATCTACTAATGTTTCACTCCATAACTAATTTAATGCATACTCACATTCCCCATCAAAGGTATTTGTTGCGAATGATCATGTTGACGTTGATACTTAGCATACTGCGGAGTATTATTGCTGTTTTTGATGCTTGTATGCCTATGTGAATGCACTGAAGCTCACCAAATACTGGTTTTATGTATACTACAGACTATTGCGGAAGCTGTTGGTGATTGGTATTTCGAGCGAAAGGAGGCAAAGTTGGTGGATTGTCCATATCCCTGTAATCCTTCTTGCAAAAACATTGTACCAGCATAGCACAACTTATAGCTGATGGAGTTATTATACACAACTTATAGAAAGAAGCTTTATACTTCTTAGGTGAAGATTATGGTAGTACACAAAATTCATTCAACAAAAGCTGATGATTTATTTTACTCATAGATAAAGATTAATAGATAAAGCATAAGCTATTTTTTTGGGTTTACAAATTACTGTAATTTTTGTGATGATTCATTGATTTGTACCCAGAGTATAATATATTCAATTAAATTTATTATAGTCCATTTTTTAGCTTCATTTATGTTTGTTGTGTTGTTAACTTGTTATCAAAGAGATGAATCAATGCCTTTTTGTTTATTACTTCTAAAGTTCAATTGAAAGTTTTTTTTTGGTATACTACAATGGCTTACTATCATTAGCACTCATTAACTCAAATTACAAGATAAAGATTGTAAGACAAAAAGGAACTACTTCAAGTGTGTATTTATACGTAGTATTTATCTATGGTTTTGTTGCTACTCATATCATTCTCGTATTATATGGTATGGACTAAATAATTAAGGGTTCGTTTGGTTAGGTGTAAAACATTTTCGGATGAAAATTGTTTTTCATGAAAATCCTTTTATATTAGAAAACTCATTTTCAAGAAAAATTTCTATTATTTGGTTGCATGTAAAATGATTTTACATGTTAAGCATTTTTCATTGTTTGGTTGAATGGAAAGTCAAGTATATTAATCGTAAGGGAAATGTTTTCTTTCAAAGTTTGATGGAAAATGTTTTCTTCTAATTTGGAGAAGATGTTTTCAACACGGTGGAAAATCATTTTCCAACCCAAGTTTTTCATTTTCATATTTTATTCCAAACCAAACAATGTAAAAAGGAAAAACAGTTTTTGGCGTTTTTACGTCATATCGAACAGACCTAAACCTTGCTTGTGTTATTAATATGGGTGTAACAAACTGTTTTAAACACACTTACATACGACATGGTGACTTGGCCGTCTTGGTGAGAGTAATGTTCCTAATGTATGAATTAGTTTTTCTTCATGCGTTAGTTGATCTCGAATTGAACCTTCCGACCTCATATTGAAACAGCCCATCAAGTTTAATTGAGCCGAGTAAATCCATCAATTTAAACAACACCCACCAACTATCCAACCCATCAAAATTAACTTGGGCCGTCCAAAGCCCAAAACACCTCAATCCACATCACACTAAAGGACATAATCAGTATTTTCACACATCTCAAAACCAAAAATGGCAAATCCAAAACAGCCCTCCAAAAAAAAAAAAGCTAAAACCCCCAAAAAAAACCTCATTGGCTACTCCTCCGTGGCGTCTTCCACCATCCACCACCTGTCACCACCTTCGACACCACCATCGCTCCGCCACGTCAAATTACCAAACCACCCCTCAACAAATTAAAAATAAAATAATCCAAACTATTAAAAACTAATCAATTAAATGCAAATCTCATTATTAACAAATGAGTCATTTCTGACTTGTACAACCACTACTACACTCAATCTCAGTTCTTCTTCCTCTACTTTAAAACTCCCAAAACCTTCATTTTTCTCATTTTCAAACCTCCGAAATTTTGGAAAAAAAAAGCGACGAAAATTCAACTTTAGTTGTGTTAGGGCAATGCCTGTTACTTGTTCTTCCTCCATTGAAGCAGCCACTGGTGGCAATCTTCGTAATTTTAAGCATACTGAAGCTTCTTTTCTTGCGTCACTTATGCCTAAGCGTGAAATTGGCGTCGATAAATTTCTCGACGCTCATCCTCACTACGATGGCCGTGGCGTCGTTATTGCTATCTTCGGTAATTTTTTTTTTTCGACGGTTATTATTTATTTATTTTGATGACGCATGTATGAATTGATGATGTGATCGATTTTGATCTTATAAAAGTAGTTTTATATGATGATTTGTTGATCTGCGATGATTTGTGTTTGATGATTACGAGGAATGATTTTTGTTGCTTTTTATAAATTATGTAACTTGTTTTTCTTTGCCAAAAAGTTGATTAATGATTTGATAAAGGTGAAGAAATTGCAAGTATAATGTGATAATCATTTGTTTATAGTTAATTACTAGTAATTAATTAATAGTATTTGATTATCAAGCGTGCTTTCTAAGTTTTTGATTACAGTTATGAAGTTATGATTTTCTAATGATAGTGATGCCACTGTGAATAGATAATGTTATACTGAACTTCTGAGTGTTCTGACTGAGTAGTTAGTTTTCGGCTTTTCGCTGCGAAAAAGGTGACTGTGATTTGAAAAAGGCAAATAAGGCACATCATTATATTTTTTTTCAGTAGAATATCAACTTGTATAAGTTTTATAGTATCATATATGTTATGCCTAAGTGTTTATTAAATTTAATTAAATCATGATTAATGATGTTTCTTGCTTGTCGAGCATGCTTTATATTGATAGTTACCACTACCTTTGTCTCAATTTGGCGTTGCCACTGCTGCAGCCTTCATAATTTAGAGTATACCATTTCTTTGCTAAAACACTTTAAATCATTGCTTGGCCGTTGTCGCACTTTTGTGAATTTTGAACTAAGTGTTTGAAAATTTTCCATGCTTACGAATGTAAGTACAATTTTGATTTATTGTATTGAAAGGTTGCGTTTTTGTTTAGATTCGGGGGTGGATCCTGCTGCCGCTGGTTTACAAGTAACTTCAGATGGAAAGCCGAAGATTCTAGATGTCCTTGACTGGTATATCTGAAAGCTTGAATGAAGAATATGCACTTTGAGCTTGTTTTAGTTCACTTTTTGACTTGGTATTACGGTTTTTTTATGCGGATGAAATGAAGCTCCTTTATTTATGTATGGTTGGTGCAGTTGTTTATGGGGAAATTTGTTGATCAATACTTCAATTTCTACAAATTTAGTTGATAATTTTGAGTATTACTGCTTTTGAAAACCTTGATTCTCCAATGACAACTAGAAATGTGTATTTTTTCCTTTTTATTGCAACTGATTCAATAAAATTTTCATTTTCGCAGTACTGGTAGCGGGGATGTTGACACCTCCACTGTGGTCAAGGCTGACGCAGATGGCTGCATTTGTGGAGCTTCAGGTTATTATTTAGTCATTCGTATTTGACTTCCGTAGTACACATTTTAAATTTCTGTTACATATATATATTCAGCTTAAAATATCTGGTTAAGCGTAACTTACCTTTTCCATTGTGTAAAGTATAAAAGTTGGTAATGCTCGTTCCATGTTCGGGGTTTTAAGATGAATTGAATTCAAGTGACTAATACTCTGTAATTGGCATTACTATATCAATGTAACTTAAATATGAAGCTATAATGCTTGCATTGGAAATTAGAATTTGTTATTTAGTTTAGGTTGCATAAGACACATTTATAAATTTCATGGTAATTGTCTATTAGTCTAGCTCCATGTGTTGAGGAGAGAACGTTTGGAGTGAAACCTGTATACATCTTAAAACCGCTTGAGTATATTGTTAGTCTACTCTGCAGTAAACTACCGTGACAACTTCCAGCATTTGTGATTCATCTTTTGAAGACTTTTGATTGAACTAGTCCTTTCTATGATGATGTTATATTGAAAGTTGTCTACTGTATTGATATATAAATAGGAGCACCTTTGGTTGTTAACTCTTCGTGGAAAAATCCCTCGGGGGAGTGGCATGTGGGATCTAAACTGGTTTATGAGCTATTTACTAAAGATTTGACATCCCGTTTGAAGGTAATTGACTAGTGTGAGCCTTTTTTCTTCCTGGCAAGGTCTAATGTATATCTAATCTTCTGTATTTGACTTCATTTTGCATTTAGAGCAACATTCTAAATGTATTTTATGTTGTGGACAGAAAGAGAGAAAGAAGAAATGGGAGGAAAAAAATCAGGAAGCAATAGCTGAAGCTGTAAAGAACCTCACAGAATTTGACCAGGTTCTTTCATGTGACTTGCTTCCTTCTTATATGAGTATTAGTCTTTGGTTTTTACACTCTGCATGTATAATCGAGGGAAGCGACTAAAAAAGTTAAGATTATTGTAAGAATTGTATGGTTAAAATTTCAAGTGCAAGGAAAATGTAGCTGCTTCAGAAGCTAGTGGGTGATTTCACTGATTTGATGTGTGATCTTCCATGTATTAAATTGCTTTTTCTTTCTTTTATGTTCTTTATTATGTATGTTTGTCTGGAGTTTTTGGGCAAGCTAACCGCTTAAAGCTCTTACAGAAACATACTAAAGTGGAAGATTTACACCTGAAAAGGTTGCGTGAAGATCTCCAGAGCAAGATAGATCTCTTACAGAAGCAAGCTAATGTAAGTTCAAAAATTCTTTTGTTTCTCACTGCTATTAGTTCCATTGATAGCTTTCTTTTGATTAATCTTGTAATGTGTCCAGAGTTACGATGACAAAGGCCCTATTATTGATGCTGTTGTATGGAATGATGGGGAGTTATGGAGGGTTGCTCTTGACACTCAAAGTCTTGAAGATGAATCCGGGAAGGGAAAACTTGCAGACTTTGCTCCCCTCACAAACTATAGGTATTTATTTTTGTTTCTCTATAACCATTTGCGGTATTGACTTAACAAAACACAATTTATTTTTTTTGTTAGATGGTTTATTGCACGCAAATAATATTATTAATGTAAAAGAAGAGCTTGTACAGCACTGTGGCCCCTTTTTGACCACTGAGTCAACTAATACATTTTTTATAATATACATTATCTTTTCTAGATTGTGTGTAATTTCTGCTTATTTCTTGTTGCATATTGGGAGGTTTCTAGGTCACTATCCTAAAAGTCTAAGACTACTCTTGTACTTCAGGACTGTCAAGTATATTAGTTGACAAAATGACAAACACCATGATGGTGCAAGAAGCACCAGTTTTTTCCTTGCAATGACTCCCATGCTAGAAAGTTTGATCATATGTTTCTATCAACAGATCTATGTGATATGCTGTGTAAACTTAAATCATTTCATTGCTTTTCTGAATTCTGATGACAGGATTGAAAGGAAGTTTGGTATATTCAGCAAACTAGATGCTTGTTCATTTGTCACAAATGTGTATGATGAAGGAAATGTTTTAAGCATTGTAACTGATTGCTCACCTCATGGAACTCATGTTTCCGGAATTGCCACTGCTTATCACCCTGAGGTTTTTAATCTTTCTCATGTCACTAAATCAATGATCACTTGCCTTTAACCATCTGATTGTGACGAGCTATTTACAGGAGCACTTGTTGAATGGAGTTGCACCTGGAGCTCAGATAATTTCCTGTAAGATTGGTGACACTCGCTTAGGTTCGATGGAGACAGGGACGGGCTTGACTCGAGCTTTAATTGCTGCTGTGGAGGTGAGCTTTGTATATGCTAGATCAATTTGTAGAGCTTGTGTTCTGCCATCTTAAATGAAAGGAAATGAGGAAGTAGATAATTGTTTCTTATTTCTAGTCATCTGATGCTAATGAACATACTTGTAAGTTATGTCCCCTTATCTTTTTTTTTCTTTTCTTTTTCTTTTTTTTTTTTTTTTTGGATTTAGGAGAGTACTATGGAATCGTAAAATTGGGATATCCTTACTTCTCAGTTCTCATTGGGATTGGAATCCTAAAATTTGTTATCCATTTTGTGTCATTTCTGTATTTTTGTGTTTGATTTATTCTTCTGCCATTTATTGTCATTTTTCTGTATCAATGACCATTCATTTGGATCTTTGCAGCACAAATGTGATCTTATCAATATGAGCTATGGTGAACCTTCTTTACTGCCAGACTATGGTCGCTTTGTTGACCTAGTTAATGAGGTCATTTATTCTACTTGAACTTGATGCTTACAATTTATTAGTTGCTCCAGTTCATCTGTTATTCATTTCGGAATACGAGTTTCTGACAAGTTTACTTTCTTCTGATGAGCTTTTAATGTTTTTGTTTGCACGTCTAGGCTGTCAATAAGCATCACTTGATATTTATTAGTAGTGCTGGAAATGAGGGGCCAGCTTTGAGCACTGTTGGAGCACCAGGGGGCACAACGTCAAGCATAATTGGAATTGGTGCATATGTTTCTCCTGCAATGGCAGCTGGAGCTCATTGTGTTGTTGATGCTCCAAGTGAAGGGCTGGAGTACACATGGTATGATCCAAAGATATCACATGCTTTTGCAACAGTAGCTGTAATAATTATCAAATTATGTATCTAAGTAAACTACGTGGACTGACTTGTTTCGAATTTTTTTTTAAGGTTTAGTTATGTACCTGTATGAGTGTTGCAGGTCTAGTCGAGGGCCAACTGCAGATGGAGATCTCGGTGTCTCTGTAAGTGCTCCTGGTGGGGCTGTAGCTCCAGTTCCAACATGGACCCTTCAAAGTCGGATGCTTATGAATGGAACCTCAATGTCATCTCCATGTGCTTGTGGTGGAGTTGCATTACTAATCAGTGCAATGAAGGTTCTTAGCATGCATTAGTTTTCTTATTAGTCCATATCTGAACTCTGAAGGTTTTTTCTCTATTGTACTGATCTCTTGAAAATTCTCTTTCTTTAGGCCGAGGGTGTTCATGTTAGTCCATATGCCGTGAGAAAGGCTATCGAAAATACTTGTGTTCCCATAGGCAATTCACCAGAGGATAGACTAACCACAGGGATGGGGCTCATGCAAGTTGACAGGTTAATACCTTCACTTCTTCAGCATGAACTTGCAATCCAATTAGCATTTTTCAGATGTTTATCATGAATCTTCATTTTTTCAGGGCAATTGAATATATTAGACAATCACGTGACATTCCTTCTGTTTGGTACAATGTGAAAGTCAATTTGTCTGGAAAGTCAAGTAAGGCTCCTTGCTGTTTCTTCTCAATATTTTCTTAGGACAAGAGTTTTATGATTTTTCAGGACGAATATTTCAAAATGTTCACACTCAACTGGGAGTGAGAAACCTTTTGTGACAAAATTTTCAATATGTCAGGAAACGAAAACTAGCAATTACTAGTCTGGCCGAATTATGGAGGATACCATGTACAAGGAATTTCTTTAATAAAAGAAAAATGATATTTGTAGCCCTTAGGACTACAATTCACAATCATTGTAAATTTTTAGTACTGCCAACTATTATATTGGAAGTATTACTTGTTCCATTGGTTATTTGCTCTCTTCTCTCTGGAGTGCTATATATTGCTGGAAAAACAATTGCAATTATTCCACAGTTAGCGGCAAAATTAAAGCATCTAGGCTTCCTGATCCGTCCTACAGGCCGTCAACATTTTTGTGTAGCTTGTTGCGTAGTTTTAAAAAGCTCCCTTTTACTGGTCACCGATGCTACTTGAGAATCTAGGCCAGCTCTCCATTTGCATATGAATTGAGATTCCAAAGTCATAGAAATCTGTCTAGTTGCAGCCTGCAAATATGCTGCATCTGTGATTTAAATGTTCACTTTCATATAATTGTTAACTAAAATTATTTACACTCTTTAGTTTTAGAAATTCTGTGCTAGATATATGTCCTGCTTTGTTGGGTAAAGTAGTTGGACTCTTGGTGCGAAAACTTTGGTTTCTAAATCATTTGACTTTGCTCATGCAATGTTAATCTTTTATTTTCAGCGCCTACGTACCGAGGCATCTACTTGAGAGAGGCTAGTGCATGCCAACAGGCTGCTGAGGTGAGCCAATATTGGTTGAGAGATTTGTTTATTGTGCTGTGCTACTTTTTGATTGAAATACACACTTGGATTCACATACAGCTGCCACCACAGCACTAACTAGCATAGATTTACCCAGGTTTAATGATGCTATTTTTCCAGTAGTTTGGTCTTGCCTATTAGAATACCTAGGTATGAGGTAGACTGGTAGAAAATGGGCATGGGCATGTGGTATAAAGACACACTTTGTAGAAATTACTTGCTGGCAAAAAAGGGTCTGAACTGATGTACTGTGCAGCTGTGCCCCTTTTAATCAAATAGCTAGAGTACAGAATAATGGTTTGATAATTGGAATACTTCTCTAAATGACACTAGTACGACTGCTTGCTAGTGTAACTACTAGGAACAGCCTTGAGTCACTCCACTCATGGGTTGGCCCAATTAGGACTTGTTGCCTAAATTAGCAACAAGACCAGTTCTGGCCACCTTTAGCAATCAATTGATTAACTATTTTTAGCTGTTACAAAAGGATAATACATGCGGTATGCAATATTATGATGCTGTTCCCTGCTTGCATAATCTTTTGCTTAAGTTGCTGTAAAATGGATTATTTTTATAATTGTTATACTAAATTTTACTCCTTTTAACAATTCGGACAAGTAGGCGATTACCAATGATGTTGTTGAAGTTTATTAAATCTTAGAAGAATATAACTTGGCATAACTTGGATAGCTCAAAACTTATGGAGTTATAGACACACCTTCTTTTGTTTGTTTGTTTGTGTAGGAATATGCCTTAAATCTGTACCAGCCCCCACTTCACATTAACATTATGTGGGCCTTTTCCTATTAGAGCTTACCGAGTATGATGTAAACTCCTTATTCTTTAACCTAGCGTAATTATGTATTCTAGAATTCTTAATCTAGTTAGCATAACCTCTCCTTTCCAGTGAACGTAGCCAAAACAATAAAGCATTATTGGTGAACCACATTAAATTCTGTCTGTTCTTGTTGCTCTTTACTTTTAATCTTCTGCATTTGTTACAACAGTTTGCTTGTGTTCTTTAATTAAGCATTTAATATTTTATGTGCTTCATTCTTTTAGAATATAACATAGTTCTTTTAACAGTGGACTGTTCAAGTTGCCCCAAAATTCCACGAAGATGCAAGTAATTTAGATGATTTAGTTCCATTTGAGGAGTGTATTGAGCTGCGTTCCAGTGATAGCTCAGTTGTCAAGGCTCCTGAGTACCTTCTCCTGACTTATAATGGGCGTAGCTTCAAGTTAGTGACTATCTTAAACGTTGGATCTTGTTTTTCCCTTCACTCTCTGCTTTGCTTTTGATTTATTTCTCTTTCCCTACAGATTGTAGTATAGATTGCTTGTATATCAGCCTGCTGCTGGGTTCTATCATATTATTCTAGTGTTTTGTCCTTTTTTTCATTCCTGTTTTTGCATTAATTTCGTATTCAGGAATGTATATTGTTTGTGAGACATGCAGTATTCTGTTATTAATTTATATGATGAACTTGGAATATATTCTGCACTGATATATAACTGTTGGATAAGAAATATTTGTGGCTGGCTGTTGGTGTGCTTCTGTCCAAACAACATCTATCTATAACTAATTACTAAAACATCTATAATCTTCTAAATTCTATATCCATAATCTCTAATTAGTTATAAAACAGGCGATGTTGATGTCATCATTTGACACATGGCACGCCGTCAACTATTTTTTTTTTTTTTTACAAAAACATTGATTTACAACTTCATTTTTTTCCTACAGGAAGCTAATCTAGTACAAGTACATTTTATCTTCATATTTACTATTCCCATCTGTGTTGAAGTTGCAATACTTTGACTGCTTTTCTGTTGCCCTGTCCATTGTTTTCAAGATTGGTACATCCATTTCTCTGCTTGCTTGTATCATTCGGTCCTGGATGGGTTTCATATTGGTTTTTTTTAGTAGACTGCCCAAACTCCAACTGAAGCAATCGATTAATGTGTTGAAAATGCTGTTATTGGTGTGTGTGTGTGTGTGTTTTGGAGAAGGGGGGGGGGGGGAGGG
>PYUH01000049.1:3726510-3736775 GCA_016808085.1 Suaeda aralocaspica
CCCCCCCCCCCCCCCCCCTTTCTCCCTCTCTCTCTTCCAATGTTCATTTATAAATGTTTTAAATATGTGATTTTATTTGTGGGTTGCATTTTTTCAGGTTAGAATTCCGTTGCGCCCAGTGACAACTAAACTCCATACGCTCTCTTCAAATCGGGATAGATTGCCATCGGGGAAGCAAATTTTAGCTTTAACATTAACGTGCGTATTACATTTGTGTATTTGTACCATCAACTGCCATGTGGAATTTGATGTCATCGTTTAATATCTGTTCCTCTATGATCCCACAGCTACAAGTTTAAACTCGAGGATGGTGCTGAGATAGAACCTTATATCCCTCTCCTTAACAACAGGGTATATGACACAAAGTTTGAGTCTCAATTTTATATGATCTCAGATGCAAACAAGGTTAGCATTCAAATTCTATCTCTGTTTGCTATCTGTCTGTGTGTACAGCCAAAGCTAACTAATAAAGAATGGTGTGGCTTGACCCATGGAAATCTAATGATAGAATTCTAATTCTTTCTTTTCCATTCAGATTCTATTCATTTTAGTGTTCAAGCCACAAAACCTTGATGTTGCTTTGAGAAAAAAAAAAGTTTCCTATACTTATTTTTGAATTTTGATCATTGTATATCTTGTTATATCATATTCCCTGGCAATGCTTTCAATGTCTGCTCTGGATGCTTAAGGGTTTATCTCGGTTGACACAATGTCGTCTGTGTATTCTTGTGATCTTTGTGTATCTAGCGTGTTTGTGCCTGGGGCGACATCTATCCAAAAGCTACAAAATTGCCAAAGGGTGAATTGACCTTGCAACTGTTTTTAAGGTAAAGAGTGAGTTTCATACTGGGGTGTAAATGAGCAATTTCTCTTTATAAAACCTTGTCATTCACAATCTTTTGAGCTGAATTTGTTTAAAATAATATCTTTCACATTGTTATCATTCTTGCTCAGGCACGACAATATGCAACTTTTGGAAAAAATGAAAAATCTGGTGATATTTATTGAGAGGACATTGGAAGACAAGGTAACGCTCCATTTTTATCCTCTCTTTTTTGAGTTCTTTTTGTGAGTGACATATCCAACATTTTGTTGCCATAATGTTGCTTTAGTTTGCATGGATGTCTGCATTGGTGGTTTGTTACCATATTTCAGATGCAAAACTATTCCTGTCTGAGATGCTTGCTTCTGGTTTTCATTTTAAATCAGGAAGTCATTAAGTTGAGCTTTTACGCTCAACCCGATGGCCATGTGATAGGAAATGGCAGCTTCAAGTCTTCAATCTTAGTTCCAGGGTATGTTTGCTCTCTGAAAGGTTCTCTTCAGCAGTCTTCAGGACAATTCCTTCATATTCTGTATTTTGTTTGCAGATCTGAAGAAGCCTTCTATGTTAGTCCACCAGCTAAAGAAAAACTTCCAAAGGTTTGAATTTTAAAGTCTCAGAGGTGACGTGATTGTATAATCTACTATATTTTGCTCACTGATCAATTTCGGCAGAATTGTCCTGAGGGATCACTGTTGGTTGGAGCAATTTCATATGGAAGGGTATCTTTTGCCAAGGAGAAAGATGGAGGAAACCCTGAAAAAAACCCCGTTCCTTATCAGATATATTATGTGGTCCCTCCCAATAAGGTTGTTATGTGCATTTTTAATGTAGATTCTAAATGTTCTTAGTATTTAATGAAGGCAATATCTTAACTTTTCTATTATGATTCTCTTATAGCCTGGTGAAGATAAAGGAAAGGATGTTTCTACATCAACTAGCAAGACTGTAGCTGAGAGATTAGAAGAAGAGGTAACTATGTTTAAATCACAATGTCTGTAATTGAGAAGCACTGTTACTTTGGAGAACTATCGCTTATTGCAGTTATCATCTTATCAGGTTAGAGATGCAAAGATAAAAGTTTTAACAAGCCTGAAGCAGAATAGTGATGACGAGCTTGAAGAGTGGAAAAAATTATCTGCAACTTTGAAGGTAAGCTCTATTAATTTGTGATTGCTATATTCTATCTGAAGCTGGTATGGGTTTCAGAGGTCCCATAACTTGTACAAGCTATGCAACAAAAATTGGTGATTATAGAATAAAATAATTTTTAAAAGTGTATTCTCTTTTCGTTTATCTAGACTTTCGTGCAAGTTAAATCATCCAAAGCGGCCAATGTAATTGTTGTTCGGAAGACTTCCGTTTCATTTATTTATGTCTTTTGCTCCTTTTCTATCTTTTTTCATTTATTTAATGTAGTCATGTCTCTAATGCTATCTACGGATTTTCTTTGGTCTGACTACCCCCTTCCTGTCTTCCACATACAAACTCACATTTTTGCTAATAGAATTGAGGAGAAAAAAGCTTGTTTAAAACCTCATTTCCACGGTTGTGATTAATCGTGCTTAACTTACTCAGTGACCTTGTGGCCAGGATTAAAATTACTTAGCTACGATTCTTCTGATTATACTTCCTTCGTTTTTATTTACTTGCACCATTGAAGGTGGGCACGATTTAAAGGAGAGGAGTGAGATATAGAGAAGTAAAAAAAGGGGGCCCATGTGATTGGATCGAGATAGAAAGAGTTTATTACCCAAAAATGGAATGGTGCAAGTAGTTTGCAACTCCTAAAATGGGAATGGTGCAAGTAATAAAAAATAGAGGAAGTATATGATATAGTCTTTTAGTTGATATGAATTTTACAACGCTATATCCATCTGTTATGACTAATAATGTGTTTGTCTGAGTAAACCCAGTCTTCTCTTCCCAAGAAAGAAACAAGCAACAGTAGTTCTCTCATTATGATTCTCTTAAAATGTTTTTCTCAGCCTATGATTATTTAAAAATTTATGTGGTTTCTGTGTTGCTTGACAGTCTGAATATCCAAATTACACTCCGTTACTTGCTAAGATCCTTGAGGGCATCCTTTCTCAAGATAAAGTTGAAGACAAATGCTGCCATTTGGAAGAGGTGATATTATCTGCTGGAATTTCCTTCCATCCAATTGCATATAGTTCCTTGTTGCTTTATTCATTTAATGCGAAATGATATCGTTGCACATTCCTCTCCCTAGCTCACAAACCAGGTCATTCTGAGAAATTGAGTTCTGATTATTATGTTCTCAATCTTTATTACTCTAGTTGTTAATAGTAACATGTGAAAATTATCTCTGTTAGAGAATGATAGAATAGGAAGACCCGCGTCTGTAGGTTTAATGGTTTTTGGTGATAAATTCTTCAATTATTGGATTTCATGCATCTATTTCAAACTTTAGAGAAAGATGAGCCTTGTGCTTGCTACATAATTTTTGTATGTAGTTCTGGCAGCTTGCTTGACTTTTTTTCTGCTTTAGCAGGTTATTGACGCAGCCGATGAGGTGATTGATAGCATTGATAGAGATGAACTGGCTAAGTATCTTTCTCAGAAAAGTGTTCCAGAAGACGATGAGGAAGAGGTGTGTCTTGTGTTGAAAGTTGAAACTGTCAACTTTGAACATAAATAAACAGTATAATATTGGAAAATTTTTTTGTGGTATTGTGACCCATAAATTTCCATTGGATTGATCAGTCCTTGCCAATTTATCTATCTATTTATTTTATAAATTTTTTTTTTGAGAAGATTGTCCCTTACCATATCTTGTCGTGATTTTTCTACATTGGTATCAGCTGCGTTTGTCAATTTTGTCTGCGCAAGACTATTCACCTATTTCTATTTCTTATGCTTTGTTTAGTCGTGAACTTATTCCTTTGGATCCTTTCTGCCTGCTAGTGCTTGCTTTTCTTATGTTTTGGTTATATGTGATCTGGTGCATTTCGGAGTATGGTTACATATTATTTCTATGCATTTGCTTACGTCATTGATTTGAAGTTGGAAATATGTCATTACATGGTGCAGAAAACCAAGAAGGAGATGGAGACAACACGAGACCAACTAGCAGAAGCACTTTACCAGAAAGGATTAGCTTTATCTGAAATTGAGACATTGAAGGTTTTGAATGCGCTTTTACACTTACACTATATTTGGATAACAACATAGAATGGAAAGGAAATGTGAGGAGGGAAGGGGAAAGAAGGGGAGGGGGAAACTGGAATTCTATTTTCCCTCCAAATCTCTTCACTTTTGAAGGGATAATGTTTATTAAAGGAGGGAAAATGAACCCTTCCTTCTCCCTCCCTTTCCTTCCCTAACCATGTATTCAAATAAGGGGATTTGTTCCCTTTCCTTTCCCTCCCTTTCCTTCCATTTCTTTGTATTCAAACAAAGGGTTAGCTAAAAAATACAAAAAAATATATATTTGCATTAGTATATCGCTTGGTTTTTGAAATGTTTATTTCATTTGCAATTGTTATGATTGCAAAAAATATTTTTAGTTGCAGTATAATAGGGTTGAGTCTTTAATTTATCATGTCTAACTGAAATTCATCAATCCAACAATATCTAGGCAATATATTCTTTTTGGTTTATTTTTATTTGTACTGAAAAGGGTATTTATTTGAGCTTGCAGGCAGAAAAGGCTGCAGCGGATTTGATGAGTGATCAGATTGGTACTCCCTCTGATGTGCAACAAGATTTATTCGAAGCAACATACAAAGAGTTGAGAAAATGGGCAGATGTGAAGTCATCTAAATATGGAATTCTCTCTGTAATTCGAGAAAAACGCTCCAAAAGGCTGGGAACAGCTTTGAAGGTCTGCTGCTTGATCTTGTTAATTCTTAGTCAGAGATATGCTTAAAAACTCTTAACCAACTTTGCCACTTATTTTAATTTGTTTAAGTAAAGATGGCTCAAGACAATAATGGTGGTTTATAATTCATCTCTCTAGCTCTCTTTCATTTTGTGTTTTTTTTCTTCTTTTGTTTTGGGTAACTGAGTCCATGTATCGATGGAAGGGGGAGTTTAGACTGGCTGGGAACACCTATCAAACATATATTAAAAAAATTGAAAAATCAAAAATTTTACTGCATGTGCCTGTGTGAAACATGGCAATAAACCAAGCGTCAATTAAAAGGAGAAATGTTGAAATGTATAAAGCTAAACAATGTAAACATGCCTAGAACAGAAGTGGGTAAGCCTTTTTCGAAGACTGCTATAAAGGCTATCTAGTGAACTGGAATTGGCATTTTGTTGTAGGTGAATTTTGTCCTAACTCCTATTAGCTGTGCTACTGTTCTGTGTTGGAAAAAATAACATCCCGTTTGAAAACAAGATTTGTTATGGATGATATATATTTAATGTTGTGGTTCATCAGGTGTTGAATGACCTTATCAATGATGACGGACTTCCTCCAAGGAAGAAGCTGTATGACCTCAAGCTATCCCTGATTGAAGAGATTGGTTGGGAACACATAGCTTCGTATGAGCGACAGTGGATGCATGTCCGCTTCCCATCAAGCTTGCCTCTCTTTTAACTTCTGATATTGTTTACTGTTGGGTAATATGTTGTCCTCTTCATCCCCTTCAACTATTCATGGAAATCGCCCTGGTAAACGCTCAAACATGTAACATAGTTACATTCTGCTTCATAAATTGATTCAATAGTACTTTGAAAATAATTCTGGTAATGTTATTACTATAATTAATACAAATTCGTTTTAGACTTCACAGCTTTCAAGGTCAAATTGTAAAATTTTCCCTACAAGTACATGTGTAAAATCACTGTTATGTAAGGTACAGTTAGTTTTTGTTTTGGATGTGTTTAGAAAACAACTTTGTATAAATTTTTCTAGTATGTAACTTCAAACACAATTAAGAAGCACTTGGAATTTTTAGATAAGGGAAGTATAAGTGTTTTATTTAGATATGAAGAGTTTGTGCGAGCCTGCATCATATGATCTGATATAATACACTTCGAATGCCTCTCTAAATCATTAAAAAGGCATTCCTAGAAGGTGATGACAAGAAGACAAGCACAATTACAGTAATACCAATCAAGTTGATTACCTTTACTTTGCCTACATTTTTTTCATGATACTTCGGTGAGTGTGTGTGTGTGTGTGTTTTTAGCATTTTGGCGAGTGCAGACGTGCATTACTGCATTGTTTTCAGCTTTATTTCTGAGGAAGAATGATACAGAGTACAGACAGGGCAAAGAAGCTAAACCAAGACTGATAAAGAGGACGTGAGTACGCTTGCCAAGTTAAAGCTGCTTGGCGAGGACCAACTCCTATCAAATTATAGGAAGGTAATTGGCAAGCATGGAAGAAGCCCAGTTGAAGACTTAGAACATTTTCGAAAATTTCATAACACTAGGGACTGCCATTTTTAAAAAATAGGGAGCTTCATTGGCTTTTTTGGTAAGTGTACAAGTGCATGATTTGAGCTCATAGATTACACTGTGATGACTTGACTTAGCTCAACTATTAGACTAACAAACTACTCAGTATTATACAACTATTCATCTCCTTCCCAAAATGAAGGGAAAATTGCAGCATAACTATGCTGTCCAACCCTAGTGAAGCTTTCGAATAGGAGCTATATCAATGAAGGTTGAACAATTTACAATGGTTTAACTATTAGTGGCACACCTGAACTAGGCCTAAATGAGAAAAAATAAGTAGGAGAATGATGATATGATGGTGCAATCGAAAATGAGAATTTTCGAAGAATCAATGACATCACAATCTTGTATTCCATTATAGCATAGTTCTTGCCAATGCACATCCTTCCTCCAAATCCAAAGGGCATGTAACCCATCTTGTGCTTACATCCTCCATACAAATTCCCATCAAATCTCTCCGGTTTAAACTCATTAACGTCATCTCCCCACAATTCTCGGTCGTGGTGCATGCCAACGACGTCAATCCATATGTTGGTACCATTAGGGATCACTACATTCCCTACTTGAATGTCACTTCTTGCTTGCCTTTGTGCATTTGGTGATGAAGGATATAATCGCAATACTTCATTCAACACCCATCCCATCTGCAACATTAAAAAAAATATATCTATTAGTCTCGAAATATAATTTTCCAAAGTAATAAAATAAAACATAAATAGCGCATTTCTTCAAGTTTTACTTAATTTTGCCCTCCTACAGTAAATTATTAGTAGCTAATAACAAATTAACAATCAGGAGAAATTGAAAATATTGCCAAATTTTTGCATTTTGCATGTAAAATTTTAGTACATGATGTTTCAGATTATGTTATGGAAGTGGTGTCTTGTATTGGGCCATGTAATTGTGCACAGAATGGTTGACCATATAGTAGTACATAATTAGATACGCAACGAGTGAAGTTATGTGTAGTGGGCCGTGTAATACATTCGCGGACGGTTACGACATTCCGGCGCTAAATGACATATTATATGATTGCAATCCATCATCACTTTGGTTGGTGATCACACCTTTTACTCCTTTGACCAAATAAATTATTATGGTTGACAAAAAAAACAAAAGTAACACTAAAATACATTTGTATATTATTGGATTAGATGATTTGATGGTCAAGATTCAAATGGAATAGGAGATTTTATAGGGAGTACTTAAATTATCCAAACTCTTTATTTTTATTTATTAATTAAAAAGTTTAAGAAAATATAATATATTTAGAAAATGTATTAATCACTAGAGAAAAACAAAAATTAAAAAAATGTAGTAATTTTTATGGACGGAGAAATACAATCATATTAAAAATTCATTAAAAATATAAAATTTTAGATTTAAAAGTATTATTAAGTTTATAAAAAAAAATGATGACATTTTATTATTATGTATTTAGTTTGAATTTGGTTAATGAAAGGGTGAGGAAATACTCACTAAAAAGATCAATCATTCCATCCACATAACACATAGTAAATTTATAAATCCCTACAAATAAATGTCATAGCAACTTATATTTATAAATAAGTTGTTATTTGGTTAGATTGAGAAATTAAAAACATCAAATATGACATGCACGTAGTAATAAGCTCTTTTATGGAATTCTAGGAACAAAACTTTTCATTTCGAAGCTTCAAAGGACCCTAAAAAATGCAAAGAAAAAAAAAAAAAAAGAGAAGGGTGCATGAATGTAGGTTGCTATATAAGAAAATGAATATGCATTGATCATGTTAGATATATATTGAGCATAGAAAAAAAACATAATCATGTGTTATATGGTGTCAAATCTCTTACCTTCTTGAGTCTAGCAAGCATGGTGAAGTCAATTTCATCTTTCTCCCCAATCACTTGCTTAATTTCTTCTCTTAACTCTTCTTGCCACTTTGGATACTTTGCCAAAATCATTAATGTCCATGTCATTGCTAATGCAACTGTCTCATGACCTCCAAAGAAGAAGGTCTTACACTCATCAATTAGTTCTCTAGTTGTCAATTTCCTAACGAATTCGCCGTTATCTTGATCTTCACCCTCAAGTAGTAATCCAAGTAGATCATGTTGTGTTTCCACACCAATGACCTTTCTTCTTGCATTTATAATTGATAATAGTATGTCATCAATCTCTTGTCCTAGCCTCTTGGCTTCCAAGGTTTGTCCCATGGTTAAGAATTGGCCATAAGGAACTCCTACGTAACGTGTGTGTTTGAACAAACTAATTTGCATTGCTCTTAGCTTTTCAAACAATATGTTTCCTGACTCACTATTGATTCCGAAGTTAGTTTTGGCTATTATTTCACCGGCTAACATTGTCACCTCTCTTTCCATATCGAGTTCGAGTGTGTTGGAGTTAGCCAAGAGAGCAGTCCATTGGCTTATCATCTTGGTTGTGGATTCTACCATTGAATTTGCCATGCCCTAATAAAGTTATAGTGATTTCATCAATAAACAATAATTAGCTATATTGAAACAAAACTAAATGTATTACTACGTAAATATTTATTTATGACTTTACTATCTCTGTTCCAAAATAGTTTACACGCTTTGACATTCTTAAAACACGTCTTTTTAATAGTATATAAATGATAAATGCATGTTACTTATTGATAAATGTGTCAAGTCATAATATGCGTGTAAACTAACCTTGGACAGATTAAGTAATAGTTTAGCGGGAAAAGTAATTAATGATGTTAAAGATCATATTGTGTACATACCTTGAGGTTGGTAGAAGAGAAAGCCGGAGTAATAATATGGCGATGGCGAACCCAAGTAGCACCTTCAATCATATTAAGACCATATTCTCCAAACATTGGAATTCTATCATTTTTAAAAACATTTGGTTTCCCCCAATTTTTCGCCAGTACATTTCCAGACATTTGCTTCAGAAACTCCGCATCTGCTACATATAAAAATGGTTCTACACCCATCCAATATACAAACACTTTTCCTGAAAAAAAAAAATATAACCATAAAATACAGATTATTAGTTACATGCAATAGTTACTACGTCATTCATTTTATATATACTATATTCAACAATTGGATAATTTTTCTAATACACAAATTATTCGATTATTGCATATAATATGAAACAGAGATACTATAATAATTAAATTCATTGTTAACTGTTGATAACATGTTATCATATGCATGCAACTCTTATAGAAGTGTTTGCATGCATGAAATCATATATATATTTACTTACCATGCAATTTTTTCCATTGAGCAAAATAAGGAAGAGAAGAAGAATGAATGTCATGAGAAATAATCTCAGATAATAATGATGATTTAGCATTAATGATCATCTTCTTCATATGACCAAGATTTCCTAAAGGAAAGCATGGAGTTGGTCCTCCTAAACCATTCTTAAGCAGCTTTCGTCGTATTCGAATGGGAGATATGAAACAAGCATTTATCAACTTCCATAGCACCAACAAACACAACACAAACACAAGATTAATAAGAAGACCCATTTCAAACTCTTGCTTAATTTTCTTTGGTATGTATGTATATATGTGTGTGTGTGTGTGTTTGCTTGCTATTGAGTGATTACTTACGTTATATTTGTATGTGTTTAGTGTCTTTTATTTGCTCACTAAAAACTTATAAGAATGAAGACTTTAATTTCTCTTTCTATTGTTCAGAAGAGTGCATTTGGTGAGTATATAAGAATAGCAAGCTTAGGTATTTATAGGAGCAATGAAAAGAAAATGACAAAAAAAAAAAATTATATTAAAGTAAGTTTTTGGATTTTTTTTTTTTTTTTTATATAAAAAAAAAGGGTTTATAATGGGTGGTTTGACCTTGGACAAGCAAATGTACAAACCCATATCTTTTTGACTTGAAAGTTGGAATGCGCGGTTACAGGGAAAACTATTTTGCTTTTTTCTTTGCTATTATTGTTACATCATGGTAATATGGTACGGTGCAAATGGGCATTTTTTTTTTTTTTTTTTTTTTTTTCCTTTTT
>PYUH01000049.1:3737683-3792675 GCA_016808085.1 Suaeda aralocaspica
TTTTTTTTTTTTTTTTTTTTTTATCCTTTATGATTTTCGTCGTTCAAATCGTGTAGCCTTGAATAATTTGAGGATTGGTAGAGCTTCTCCGCTGAAAGTCTAATATGATGGTTTGGGAGATATATATATATATATATATATAACAATGTATTTTGAGTATAATTTTTCACCTTTTATATTTTATTATTCGGAGAATATAGTTTATCGCATTTTATTCCTTATTTGGATAAACATATTGAAATGACTTGGTCGGAGTTTTGTCCAAGGTGAAATTAATGTAATAATATAATTAATGTGTTGGGTATAGCTGTTTAGGTCATGCTTTTGGCATGACTGTATGACACAAGAATACAAGACTGTCTTAAATAATAGGTATGACAAAAACTAATGTGATAAATTTTTTAAAATTTAGTTGTGTGGCATACATGGATGACAAATCCATCACATGCATGGATCCAAATTTTGTTCAGCGTTATTTTAAAATTTTAACACGCATAGACATGTTAGTAGTTATGCTATGATTTTAGTATGAAGCACATCACAACAACATCATACAATTTTAGTCGATAATAAAACAACGTGTGAAGACTTAAATTTAAGTGAAATTAAAATTGTAATTACTCTAGCTATCTAAAGTACTTGTTGAACTTAATAATTTCTACAAACCTTTTTTGGGTCAAATGGTCAATGATCGTAAGTTGTGATGAGATTTTACCATTACGTATGATATAGATTTACAAATTGTGATCATACCTTTGTATTTGATGAAAGTAGGTTCGTACTTTCTAAAATAGGATTGTGCTAGAAGTAAAAAAGGATTAACATAAGATTTTATTGATGTGATTTTATAAAAAGTTAGGCCATGTTCTCGTCAACTTATTTTTACTATACTGAACTTATTTTTGTTGAATTGTACTTATTTTTACTTATCTGAACTTATTTTTGCTGAACTGAACTTATCTTTGCTGAAATCATTAACAATTTATTAATGATTGAAAATTATTTTTGTTAAACTAAACTTATTTTTGCTGATTGATCTGAACTTATTTTTGCTGAACTGAAATTAATTTTGCTAAAAATAGGTAAAAATAAATCGAGGAGAACACTGCCTTAGTTTTCTTATTGTTGATCAACTTTTGATTCTTAGCTATTGATTTAGATTCATGATAAAGAAATGAAAATAAGGTGAATTGGTACTTTCCATATAATTTACTTGCTCTACTTTTTTGTTTTGGATTTCAAATTATATTTTTTTAGGGCCTATTTAGGGTCTGTTTACTTCAACTTAAAATTAGTTCGGTTCAGTTTAATTTAGTTCAAGTCTTCTTTTTTATGCTAATTATTTGTTCCTAATATTATTTATTCGTCATATTATTTTTATTGTTGTTGTTGTTTACAAAAAAATTATCATACCACATAGGTAGATTACCATTCACAAAAAATATGAAGATGTACTACTGGTTTTTATTTCATAAAATATAAATTACCAATAACGTTTTTTTTTCCGTTTAAAAATTATTAGTAGATTAATATCAAATTTATTACTCCCTCCGTTCCCTATTTTTCTTTACATATGCTTTTGGGATGTTCCATATTTTTCTTTACCAAACAACTTTATTAGGTTTATAATATTTTTTTATTAAGATGGACCCATACATCATCCACTATTAGTTGTAAGTTGTTTCTCTTTCATCAATTATTACCCCAATTTGACCCCACCACTATTATTATGTTATATATCAAAATGAGAGGGTGAATAGTGAACGACAGGAATAATAGGGAACGGAGGGAGTACTACGTCATTACTCCATAGTTAAAAATAATTAATAATCCGTAGTAAAAAAATTAATACTCATAGTCAATCTATAAAAATCATAGTAAAAAAATCAATAATCATATTTAAAAATCAATAATCAATAGTTAAAAATCAATAATCCATAATTAGTAAACATTAATCCATAATTAAAAAAAAAAAAAACTTTTAGTTCGGTTCAATTCAGCTCCAATCAGTTCAGATAAGCTCAGTTCAGATAAGCTCAGTTCAGTTGTTTTCATCTGAAGTAAACAGCAAATCATTTAAGTTTAATACACCTCTTCTTTAAAAACCATAGTAAAAAATTTCAGTTCAATTCAATTGTTTTCAACTGAAGTAGCAGACTAACATGCTCTTAGTGTATTATTTTGATGGTAACTTATTTTCTCCACCTCATATATCTCTAAAGTTAGGTACCAATTTATTCGAGTTCAAATCTGTTGCAACATATTTTGTGTACCACTTCCGTGTCAGTTGATCTCTTTGGTTGATTTTAAAACAAAGTTCTATCACTTTTAAATTTAAAAATAAAAATATAGTATTAATGTATTATAAACCAAATAAAAACAATGATACACAATTGGTACACGATATTACAACACTAAAAAGTGGAGAAAATATTTGGTACGCAAAAAGTGAGAGGACAACAAAATTCTTTTTCCATTTCTTCAGTGTGCAATAATCCAAGTTTATGAGGGTCTATTTTATTAAACTATTCTTTTAATTTAAATTAAATCAATTTAATTGCAGATGTATCAGTAACTAAACTACGAAGTACTCTGTATAAAATACGAAGTAAAAGCTCCTCTAGCCGTCTAGCGAATATGTAAAATACGTTGATTCGTATACGTATGTACAATATATTGTATTGTACGCGTACGGGTGGTCAAACTTTTGTATATATATATATATATAAAAATAAAAAAACATGAAACATCTGGGACTTGGACGGTACGGTCAACTCATGTTATTGACAACGTCTAATTTAATTTAATTTAATGCTTGCGTTATGCTTCCCCTTTATTTATTTATCCACTTCCACTGACTTCTTAATACCTATCACTTCATCAATCATCACTATGGTTTAAGGAAATTACTACTTACATACAACTATATTCTAATAGAGTATACATGGTTAAATTGTTTGCAGAGTATTATTTTTTTGACGTATTTCGATTTAAAATGAATTCAAATTCATTGTATTTCTTGGCAATCGCTAGTCAGCTTGTGATTCTTTAAAAACCAAGCACATTCTTCTTTATTATTTTTTTTTTTTTTTGAGAGAGAAAAAAAATCAAACACATTCTTAATCTCTATTCTACACTAATTGCTTTATCAAAACTCTTGGGGAGAGTCATTCTTCCATGCAAATCTCTCCAATGAAGCCAATTGGAAAATTTTTGGAGAGAAGCCAGCAGTGTATGTTGACAATTAAACGTCTTGCTATACATATACTACAGAGTATTTTATTTTTCTTCGAGGGTTGTTTGATTAAATAATAATACTACCGTAATAATAATATTGATAAAGCTATGTATTTTTCAAAAAAAAAAAATTACTACACCCTCAACACATTTTTAGTTGCTACATATGGATTTTTAGCACTATTCAAGTTGCAACTTTGACTTGATTTAGTGCTTGATATGTAACGAAAAACATATTCATATGAGATCTTATTTGATTCGTCTCAATGTATACTTTCCGAATGTATAATTTTTATAATTTTTTATTTTACCAAATTCGAGATATTAATTTTATAAGTTGCGTCTTGGGAGATGTGAAAAAGCAAATGTAGCAACTAAAACAAGGCGGAGGTAATACATATATATATATATATATAGTGAGATGCATATTAGGCATCTCACATATCAAAATTGTAATTACATGCAACTTTGAGGATAATATATGTATATTGTATATATAAATGTTATACGTACATGTACAAATATCATTAACATACATATACAAATACAAAAAGTTAGGTCAATGTGTAACATTGGATAAGCAATAGAAAATTCCAGTTCAATTACATGTCTGTTTACCTACTTATATCATTAGATGTAGGACATAACATACTTCCACAGTTTCACATATACTTTCTAACTTTCACATACATGTAAGCGTAAAGGCGAGACAATTAAACATATCTGCAATTTAACATAAACACCAATAGGCCATGCTGAAATAGTGTCCCATTTTTGTTTTGTTTTGCTTTTTTTTTTTTTTTAATTCATATATTCTTGTTGACAAATTAACATATGAAATTTAACTAAACCAAGAATGTATGCCATCATATATATTTTACTCCCTCTATCATTTGAAATACTCTACTTGAAACCCGCAGAGATCTTGAATCTTAATATTAACCACAACTATACACGCACAATAATACAATATGTATGCATGGTATGTGCGTGCATCTTTATAAACTGGATGCCTTCTAATATTGTATTTTATATTTATTACATTTTATTTCAATTCGGTTCAGTTCAGTTCAACTTAAATAAAATCAATGAATAAGGTGTAAGTGTTGGCGAGTCGTCACATTGACATGTTCCTATTGAACAATTAAGTTGCGCTAATGAGACTTTGACCAATGAGAAACTGAAGTGGGTTTAATTTAAAAGTAATGTTTAATAGGAAGAAGACAAGAAACTTGCTTGTTACGGTTTGTCTATGCTTTATTTAAAGGTGAGAGATTAAAGGGTAACCTAGACTATTAACAATACTACGTGTGTAGTTATTTATGCAAGCATACAAGTCTAGGAAGTTATGCAAACTATAAAAGATATTAGACTTATGCATTCTTTGAAGACACAATGTCCGTTCATATTTGATCTTTCACACACTTTCTTCTAATTAATTAGTCTTCAAGTAATTCATCAATTAAAATCTCTACTATATATAGTGTAATATTATATAAAGTGCTTCTTGCATTTATTATAATATTATAATTATAAGTCAATAATCAAATAAAATGCATGGGAAAGCATAGGTCAATGATCAAATTTTTATTTCTTATTTCATGAAAAAGTCAATGATCAAAGCTTAGAATATCATAGGAAATTAATTAGCAATACTTACACGGTAAAAACTAAAAACACGAGTGGTTATAATGTGACCCTATGAATTGAATTTATGCGGCTATAATTCATTCATAATCAATAATGGCCTAAACTCTGTATGGTCTAATTTAAATAGTTCTTTTCCACTTTGATGCTATGTTGAAATTGCAATTTAAAAAAAAAAAAAAAGAGTTACTAGCTAAGAGTGAAACTGTGAAAGTAAATAGCACATGTGTTTGAGAAATTTATGTGTTGCAACTTTTTATTTATGCCCAATAAAAATTAATCAGTACTTAGCGGTAGTACACGTTGCAATTATTTGGACAAAAAATAAGTTTAGTTGTACCTTATAAGATGCAATGCAAACCAATATGAAAATTCGAATATTATTTTGAAGATACTTGACGTACATATTTGGTTGCTGAAAAATAAAAGATGTAGTGTGTGTGATCGCACACTTGCACATTATACGTATTGAAAATATCACATAATCGTATAATAATAAATTAACTTTCAAGGTTTTTTAATATATTAATTTTTAGTATTTTGTTGGTCACACTTTTATTTATTCCGTAATACACAAATGCACTTATATATATATATATATATGTTTGTTGTGTTCTTACAACTAATTCATAAACGGATGGTCAGACTATTTCGACATAAAAATTTCTCATATTGAATCCAATGTTAGAGATGCCTTTGGATCAAACCTAGCTAGAGAAACTTATACAGCCTCAGCTCAATCTATATCTCTTGTGCTAATTGCGGCATTCAAGCAAAAGGAAAATTTTCCATAATTGGAAAGAAGGCCATGGTACAAATATAAATGTGTCATGTTCATTGCTTTTGCAAACTTATGTAAAACTTCGCATATTTTGATATGCCCTCAACTAAAACGTGATTTTTACAGCCGAAAATTTTACTTAACGGTCGATTGTTACGTCTTTTCTTGCGGCCTTATCATATCAGTCAAATTTTCATCCATCTTTTCCAGATTAATTCTTGACAACATCCATTAATCAAATCGTATGTTAGAAACTTTACTAAATTTAATGATTATTATCACTTTGCATGGAGTTAATATATCAACTATCTATTCAAAGGTCATTTATGTGGAATATCATAACATGGTTATTTGATCAATTGGTACGTATAGTATCATTATATTGGTTGGTCTTTTGAATTTAATTTACTTCCTAAATTAGGGTGGGAACTGGGAAGTGTGGTTGTGGAGATTGAACAACTTCATTTATTAGATCAATGGGTCATCAATCCAATAGAAATGAACACAATACATTAAATGCTTATAAATATGTTTAACGCTTATAACCATTAGTACGTCCATTAGGGTTATAAATAGCAAAATAGATGTTATATGGTACAACCAGTTGTACCTTACAAGAGTTAAATTATATGATTGAAGTATTATTGATAAGTATTGTAATTCAATATATTAAAACGCTCGATCTTAATCAAAGGTCAATTCAACCATGAGACTAAGCCAATAGTTGGTGTTTGGGAATCTGTTTTATATGGTAGCATACCCTTTATATATATGAAAGTAGTCTTTGGACTTGAAGTGTGGATACAACTTTGGACTCATGAATTTTTTGCCACATTAGCTCCAATACAATAAATGACAAAGTCAACCAATAAAATCGTATAATAGTGATGGTTGAGACTCAAGAATATATTATATACTCAAGAACATAGCCATAATATGACCGAGTGAAGCCTAATAATTTGTTAAATGGTTAGCCTTTCAATAAGTATGTGATAATATGACCGAGTGAAGCCTGATAGTTTGTTAAATCGTATCATTTTAGTTGCATGCGTCACTTAATAAAAATAAATAAAAATGTGGTTTATGCATTATCACTTTATTCCTTTTTAACCAAAAAAATACGTACAACCCATAATTTATACAAATGATGTTTAATTTTTAAATTATAATGCGAATAAAGTAATTACTACAAATTCACGACAAGTAATCCGCATATAAAATGTACTCGATCGTATAGTCATATATAGCTTAGGCATGCTTGTGGACTGTGGTGGCCTGGTGTGAGACGTATGGTAGAACGATGCGTCAACATCGAAGTGTTAATAACGACAATAAAGCTATGAGAGTTGAGAGTTGTGAGTTGAGGCATTCAATTCAGTTCAAGAACTGAATTACTACGCATTTGCAATTTTGCACCGTCATCTTACTTTACTAAGTTAGCTACGTTTATTCGATCCTCTTTCGGTCTTTTCCTTTCAAACTTTTTTTCCAGTGACATCAAAGTTTTTTTTTTTTTTTAATTTTTTTTTTTTTAAGAGTAATGAATACAAAAGTCAAGTCCCTGTCTTGCAAATTTGCAAATCCAGGTAAGTGGATTTCAATTTTTGTTATTATTACAAAGATGATTTTCTCCCTCAGTCTTATATTAGGTCATGTCGAAAATAATTTTAGCACTTCTTTTAGATATGGCTTTGATTAGAGGTGTGCAAAATCAGGTCCAGATTGTAATTAGACCTAGATCGGACCTGAATCTGGATCGGACATGATATTCGAGTCCGATTTTCGGTCCATAAAAAACACCGATGCCGGGTTTCCGGTCTTGGACCTGAATTTTCATGTCCGGACCGGATGGACCGGGATATTTATATATTTTTAAAAGGAAATATGCAAGAAATAGGTCCGATAGGTCTAAAAAAAATAGGTCCAACGGGTCCAGAATCAGGTCCAAAAATATGTCCAACATCCAATAGGTCCGGAAACGGGTCCAACAGGTCTTTAATTGCATTTTTACAAATAAAAACTATCAGACTAAAAGATCAAGTTCTGGACCAGACATGGAAAATCAAGTCCGGTCCGGTCCAGACCTGATTTTTCCGGTCCAATCTCCGATCCGTAGAAAACCCAATTTCGGTCCAACAAGGTCCGGTCCGAACCTGGACATGTGCACTTCCCTAGCTTTAATCATTAATATTTTACTTATATATCAAATAATTAAAAAATAACATGAAACCTTATATTTAAAGAAAAAAATTGTATAAAGTCTGTTTATTGAAATAATAATAATAATAATCTCATATATTTTGCAGTTCTCTTCTTACTTACGTACTTCATTAGTGTTTTATGTATTGAAAGGCCGTCAAAATGTTGCAAGTAATTGGAACATTATTGATGAATCATTGTACTATACTCCATACAAGATTACAAGGTTAGGTATTCCAACCATTACCTTACGCACCACCCCTAGGCCCCCTCTCCACCGTACCTCATACAAGTAGAGCCAAATCACTAAGCAAGTTGGGTATACTTTTGGTAAAGAGTTTCTTATTAGATAGGTCTTCAAAATCCAGGTTACAAATCTATCAAGGTTAATAATTTTGGCCGGTAGGATTCCGATAGATCATTACCTTTCACACCCCGTTCCACCCTTTTAACCCATACAAGTAGAGCCAAATCACCAAGAAAGCTAAGCTAGTATTTTTGGTAAGATTTTCTTATTACTTGTATCTCTGGAAGCCAAAATCGAGGCTATGAACTGAAACTATCAAGATTAGGTATATTGGTCGGTAGGGATTCCGACTCTTACCTTCCACACCCCCTACCCTATGTGAGTAGAGCCAAATCACCAAGCAAGTTGGTACATTTTTGGTAAAGATTTTCTTATTACATGGATCTCCATAATCTAGGCTACAAATCTATCAAGGTTAGGAATTTTGGTCGGATGGAATTTGACCCTTATTTTCTGCGCTAACCACCACCACCCGGGGGGCGGGGGGGCTACCCTGAGTAGAGGCAAGTCACCAAGCAAGTTGGTACATTTTTAATTAGTTAAGATTTTCTTAATTAAATCTCCAAAATTTAGAGTACAAATCTATCAAGGTAAAATTTTGTGGCCGGTAGAGTTTCTAAACCTTACCTTGCGGCACGCCCATACCCACCACCACCTCCCAAGAAAACGTAAGGAGGACAAATTGAACGAGAATAGGCAAGAAATTAAAACAAGTGCTCCGTAATTGGGTTGTGACTATTGGTATTATAGTATAGTGATTAGCAAACTAGGTAGCTAGTGATGAGTGGGATCAGTGGAGTGTGTGCTGTATGTAGGGTGTGTGTTTTAAGAAGTCATTTTCAAAGTACTTTTTTTGGATAAGAATCATAAACCTTTTTATTCTAAATATTATTACCATACATTCCCTGATTTTTGGAACCTACTATTACTATATATACTATACTAATGACTAATGAGGCTGAGGTTGACGCTGTAATTTCAGCAGTAAACTGCACTTTCACATCTCATCACCCTTCACCTCACCTCTTTATTCCTTTCTACTTATGACTATTTATTTCTACTTTCTAGTGCTTGCCGTAATTTTTTACTCATTGGTTACTCATAATTTTTTTAATTCTTTTCTTTTTTTACCTTTCACATTTTTAGCACACTTTTAACAATTACTCTGGGTATTAATATATTTAATAGTGCTGTTGAGAGAATAAATCTACATATGAAACTTACATTTAAGAATGATAGACAAAATAACTAAGATACAAAATTAAAGGGCTACTCGATTCTCATGCTACCGATTGGACGATTGGTTTTATGATGAGATCCCTTTAAGCTTGTCTGTGGTCATTCTATCTTCCGTTGTAGGTGACTAGGCCCAAAGAAATGTGTCAAGTATGTTTATTTTTATATTTATTTTTATTAGGAAAGAAAACTTTTAGTATTTCAAAGATGACCAACCAAACTTATCCTCGTGGACAAACTTTTTTATTAATTTTTTTTTCAAACTCATCCAACTGCTCATAATAGCAAGTTTTGCATATGGTGATATGGTTATATTTCATATGTTTTAAAACATGCATAGGCACTCTTAAGTAAGTAAAGTAACTAACTACAACCAATATAGGTATACACAGAGACCATAAGTCCATAAGCATATTACACTATATTCTGTTGCATTGATTTGAGTTGAACTAATTAAAAGAACTTAATCGAAACTTTAGCTCAAATGCAATTGATTTGAACTAGATAAAATAGAACTAAATTTAATATCATAAGAAACAAGGGCTTTAAAATAAAAGGCTTAATATAATCTAAAGGGTGCAATAGCATTATACCATGTATATATAGAAAAATTTTAAGCGAAAAAAGTTAAAATTTTAGATTTGTAAGCAAATTCTTAGGTGACCGTTTACATGCTTATAGTTAATCTATTATATTCATATTAATTACGGAATATTAGAAACATCATATTATATATTAGAGAATAGATTTTAGTAAACATTATTTTTTTTCATAATAATTCCATAACATGGTCTTAAAAATAGGAAATAATTTCCTTTAAGAAAAATAGGAAATAATCAAAAATAATTTTTAAAAATAATAAAAATATCATGAACGAATTTTTTTTTAATTATCTATAATGATTGCAAAAGAAATTGATGCTATTAAGGGAGCTCCATCAAAAAAATTAAATATTTGACATATAAATTTTAAGTAGCCGTTTTTCAAATGAACACCTAAGAATTTTCACAAAATTATATACTAACATTTAAGTTGAGAAGAAATACCCAAAATGGTAAAACATAGATATAAAATCATGTTGTTTAACCGGCTAATACAGAAGAAAATTTAAATTCAAGAAACTATACGTACATGTTGTCTAAATATTTGCGAGGTCCAAGTTGGTGAAATAGTTCAATAGAAACTTCTAAAAATAAAAGGCTTTTTGTTGAAAATTTAAAAAAAAAAAAATCAACTAGCATAATAAACTGTAGTTATCAAAAATAATATCACCAACCAAAGTTCCTTATCAGAATTGTACATTTTGTGAAAGATCAACTCTTGACTGCAACAATGTAGGTGGGACTGTGTGGTGAAGACTTATACATGCATGCTCCAATTTTTTGTTGCAACATTTTACTTTATACATTCATCTGTTATATATTTATTTTTTACTCCGTATATATTTTCTTGCATAGTAAAGTTAGTCAATGTATGATAATTGTAACTTGTAAAAATTTACATATTGTTATGACTAAAAAAATGGATATCAAAATGTTGCGACTGAAAATTGGAAGAATGATATGTTGCGCTCTTAAAAAAAAAAAAAAAAAAAGTAAGGATATGTTGCATGGTGCTATACAAAAACTATGGCCGGTTGAAAATATAACGGCAGGAAGTAACTTTGTATAGCATCAAGATATAAGACGGAATTCATAGTATTAAGTGGACGGTGATTAATGATGAATGCATCATGCTTGCTAAATATATAAACGTAGATATTAGTAGAAGATTTAGAATATTGGTGCAAAATAAATTTTTAAAAAGTTAATTGTTGGCGTACTAGGTAGCCACTTTTTAAAGTCTAAGCTATTGTAATCACAAATCACCTATAATTCTCTTGTATGTTTATGGCTAATCGTGGAGCTAATAATAGCCTCTACTCCACTATTTTCCAAGTATTGTACCATCAAACATTTTAAGGTACTTTTTTAGTCCACGTTTGTTGTATTTGATTATTTTAATTGAATTCCTTGAAAATTAGCACTTTGTTTTGCATTATGTCAATTTTAAAGATCAAATCTTACTAAATTAAAATTGGTTGTTAGAATTTTGATGTTACTAAATGAGCATATCTTCTCTACGTCTATTAATTAATTAATCAAAACTTCTTATGACTTTAATGTTGTGAAATCAAAACAAGAATTCTGCTCTAATCATCCTTTTCTTTACTTCAAAATTGAGTTGTAATAAAATTAGACTTGGACTGAATTTTCATGTAAGTAGGGGATCGATTATAAACTAAATATTCCGTAAGTCTTTTTTCTTACCATTATAAAAAACAAAGAGAGATTTGTATTGCATGCAACTATACAAGTGATTATTCCGGTTCAAGGTGGAGCTCATAAGACGCAATTGGACTTCGATAGAAATTACTCAACCTGATTTTAATCAACATATACCGAACGCACCATTATTGTGTTGGAAGTAAACTCATTATAATTAGATATCTACAAAATTCACGCTTGAAAAATCAAATTTGCCTAATTAATACCAATCTACATTTAGCTTTATACACTGCTTCAACATTTGGTGCATTCCATTGAAATTTTAGGTTAAGAATGTCAAGAACTTCACCAATCTTTTAGACATTATGTTAAGATGTTGATCATACAAGAGTAATTAAATGTTTTCAATGTATCACTGTCCAATTTAATAAGACGCTACACAATATTATATTAAAGCATAGGACGGTCCATCTACCTCGCTACGTTCATTGGTCCTTAAAGATCCTTTCTTTATATTTCTAATTAAATTAATTATATTTTTTTTCTTATGTTTATTTTATTTCTTATTAATTTAGGTTAACCAATTTGGCGGCTAAAAGTGATCCCATCTCTAATTAATGTCAATCATTTCTTCATCAAAATTATAGGTCAATCATTTGCTGATGCTAATGCTACTTTCTAGTTCCTGTCCGAAATATTGATTGTCTTCACATACAATATAATGCAATTAGGGGTGTGGATTTGGGTTAGCGGTGTAGGTTAGGGTTGACCCAATCTGGTTTGGAACATTTTAGTTCAATTTAAGTTCGATCGTGTTGTCCCTTTGGTTTAATCCAATTCAGTTCAAGTCATTTCGTGAGCAAGACAAAACAATGTACTATTAGTTGGGGAACAATTCAGTTCAGGCTCAGCTCATTATAGTTAGATCAACTTCAGTTTAATCTGAAACGGGTCAAGTAAAAGTAACTTAATTAGAAAGATGTGTCATGGTCTTTTTCGATCATGGTCGGGTTATTACGGATTCTCGTAGGGACTTTAATTTTGTCTCTTTGAATGAAAGTTGAAAATTATGTGATAAATATCGTCATGATGAACTTTTAAAATAAATATTAAAGGCCTGTTTATTTCAGCTTAAAATCAGTTCAGTTCAGCTCCGTTCAGCTCAGCTCAGCTCTTCTTTTATTTTGCTAATCATTAATCCTTCATAAAAAACTTTCAGTTCAGTTCAGTTTAGCTCCAATCAGTTCAGTTCAGCTGTTTTCAGTTGAAGTAAACAGGCCCTAAGTCGAATACTATGTTTTGATACTTCATATTAATCGTGTTTGCAATAATTGATTTTGGTGTAATTGACACATACAAATAATTATTTAATTAATATATTTGAAAGCTTAGCTTCCACATTTAAATTTACATTGGTTCCAATATACAATATAATGTGTCACGTTAATTAATTTTAAAATGAAATTATTAAGTTAAAAATTATTACACGGTAAAATATAAATTTATTTTTACATAAGATTGAGTCATGGGTCATATCAGTTCAGTTCAGTTCAGTTCAGTTTGGGTGAGGTCAAAAGATCAAATAGGTTGCTTAATATTTAGTTTGGTTCGGTCTTTTTTCAGGTTATGTACAAGTTAATTTCAGTTTGAGACATTTTCAGTTCACGTTCAATTTAGTTCAATCCATTGATGTATTAGTCAATAACAATTCTAGTCACTTTTCATTCAAGTAAATTTTAAGTTACAGACCACTTTCAATTCAGGTTATTTCAGTTTTGATTAAGGACAATTCAGTTAACCCAATGGATTGTAACCCAATTTGACACCCCTAAATGCAATGCAAACCTTATCTAACTAACACTAGTTCGTACGATTACATACTTTTTACTCTTAACTTTTAATTTGTAGTAACGTGGCTATTTTTACATGCAATGATGACATAATCAAAATCCTCTCGTAGAATCATGATAGAGTTAGGGAAAGAAAAAACCTCTCATGGAATATTGAGGTACATTGCATTTTGCTAAAAGAATCAGTTAATCAACCATGGAGTAAGTCCTAGCTATTTTTGGCGAGTATCTAAAATGGAGCTAGAATTGATTAGACTGAGTTCAACTAATGGAGTAGGGTATGATTGAGCACCTTATTTTTGAAATGTTATGTTTAATAACAATTTAATTTCAGTCAATGTTTGGATTAAGTCTACTTTAAGTATCTCCAAACACTTCTAGAGTTTTAGCTGGCTAGTACAAAGCCTTTATTCGTACGCTCTTGTTAAGTTTATAACCTAAAGCCAAATATGTAGCATGAAAATGTTTATAGTTTTCAAAATGGAAACGTTTCAAAGACGAGAAAGTAAAAATTCTCGAGGAACAAAAAAAAAAAAAAAGGGTAAAAGTATAGGAAAATAAATCATTTCAAAACCAATACAATCTAAACAAAAATAAAATTATAAACAAGGATCTAAGAATAGATAAATCTTTAAAAAAGAGAAACGCAAGATTCTCGACAAATAATAGTTGTTGACGCAAGGTTCTCGGGTTAATCTGATAATATATATATAACTTGGACACATAAGTTGGATCCTTAGACTCTGGGAGGGTCATAAAATGAATAATCAATTGGGAGAACACTTTTTTTATAGATATATGTTACAAAATATCCAAAACATTTCGATAACATTTCCTCCTATAAAAAATGTTTCCCCTTGTATTGTATGTACTGGGAGGATACTTGTGATATTGAAGATAAGACCTACTAATAGCTTATAGCTTATCTTTAGGCTAGTTAAATAGCATAGACTTTATCATTTAGCTAAATTAACTTAATCGTTCAGAATTTTTTAGTTCCATTATTATGTGTCAGAACACTAACTATTGTACTGAACATATGATAACTGAAAAATTATTCTTTGCCAATGATTTGACAGACATGACTCAACGAAAAAACCATCGTATCATTAAATCTAATCAATCATTAAGGGTCAATTAGTTCTAAATCAAACAATCAAGTACTCCGTATTAGAGAAGTGTGGAGAAAAAAACACTCATTATTGGTAACTTTGACATTAGATTAGCTACAGCATAATTGTGCTATTGCGGAGTACTGTAGAGAAAAATCAATTTTATGTAAAACGTCCTAAAATTGAACATATGAAAATACTCCCTCTATACCAATTTAGTTGCTATATAGAGAGATGGAACAAAGTTTTATGCATGTCATTTTTAATGTGGGAGCCACCTGTTTATTTATGTGTTAAAAGGGTAAAGTGAGGTTAAATCTTAGTTGAGTAGTAGTTAGAAGGATAAATTTAAGATTAAGTAGATGCAAAATAATCAAAATGAGAATAATAAGGTAAAGATACATGTGGACCCTACTTACCAAAATAAGTAATGTAGCAAGTAATTTGGGATTTCCATTTAAGAAAAATGTAACAATTAAAAAAAGACGGAGGGAGTAACATATTGTGACTCCGGCCAGTGACAGGAGTATTGTTCATTTGTTTTGTAGGTTTTTAGAGTTCCCAGCTACAATACTAAAACCTGATATACGGAGTAACAGAGTATACACTTATACTTCGTATCACGAGTGCATAATTGTATTTTGTACACTAAACTGGCGCAAAATTCGTTGAAAATCAATATAAGAAAATAGAAGGTATTGTGTTTTGCATTTAACATTATCCATGAACGACCATAAATAACCAATGTAGTAGCTGGTACTTCGTAATATAGAAAGAAGTATGATTCATGCAGTAGCATCAATTTCAGAAGCTCTAACACCAGGATTAAAAGTATATGGAATATGAACTATATCTAAAAGTATTTCTCTAGAGTTTCAGAAAATTTTAATTGAACTTAATATAGATTATAGACAAATGGTTGCATACATTTGACCTAAGAATCTATTCCAATCTAAGATAATTTTAAGAAGAAAGAAGGGGGAGGGGTGAAGAACAAGAAGATTATGCACTAGAAAATGTAATCACAAAAAGAGCATCGGTTTCCATCAAATTCTTGACGATGATAGCTGTTTGTCACGAGTGGACCAGTGACCCACCTTTGATCTAGGAATGAGGGCATAAGGATCCCATTTAGTCAGCACGTGACATGTTGCTCAGTATGTAAACCCCATGACGTTAGAATTCGGGACAGTTTGAGACAGAAAAGTCGTGAAAGAGAAGAATAGCATCATCTAGCTTCATTAAGGATGAGTCCAGGAGAAACCTCACCTTCTTCAGACGCACTCTCCTCTTTGCTGCTTCTGGATTTTCTTTGCTGATGTTCTGGATCTGAAGAAGAAATTGTCATGTAATTGAGCAAAATGTAAAGATCATTGAAGATAAATGATCCTAGTTAATAGACGTGGTACAATGCAGCAACGAAGACAGACCAACTTCCAGTTATAATCAATAACACATTCGGATACAAATCTTGTTTAGATAACGAGATCAAAAGCAGTAAAAGTCTAAAGGATTTAATGAAAATTATCATTGTTTCAAGAAGTTAGCAGAAGAGCTCTCACAGTAAACAGATTCAGGGCACCTAAAGTGCATAACATGTGAATTAAAAATCAAGAAAAACCTATAGGCACACAGCTTATATATCAATAACTTCGACCAAATTTGCTGCAACAAAAAAATCTTCTGGGAGCATGGGGAAGTCCAAAGCATGAGAAAATGACCCAGATTTACACCTCCAACCAATAATTTAGAAAAAGAAATGCAAAAAAAAATTCATTACTACCTCCCGATCTTGATCAACCTCATGAGCATATCGCAAGGATAAATTAAGTGCAGCATGATACATCTCATCTAATACTTGATGCCAGAGATTGCCTTTCTTCACTCTCCACAAAAAGTAGTCTGTATGTCTTGGACCTCCAGTGCTTACTTTCTGCAAATAAGAAAAAAGGCCATAAGACATTAACTTAAAGGCATCTTGCGCAATCACTTGGTTTATAGAGCTGGATAAAGTCCCCAGACTGTAAGAAAGAGGATGCAGTCCAACACTGGGCTTTGGATGAATTGCGATGAAAAACTCAAGAAATAAAAGACAAGAAAAAGGCTTTCAAATATCTGTACACTATTTTTCCCTATGATTATCAGACTCTTATAAATATACTTCAGCCATTACATAGTAATGCGAGAGAATTATCCAGAGCAAAATATGATACCTCCATTTCGATGTAATTATCTGCCCAAAGCTTGTACAAAATCTTTGGTGTAATCTTCTTGTCCACAAAGGTCCGTTCCGAAATCTGCAGATGGTATTGGAGACCATAACTTACAGGCGGCCCATAGGCAGAAGATGGGTTTTAACATAAAATTTAGAGTGTATGGCCAAAATGTAATTCAGTTTGCACAAGGTATACATAATTATAAATATAATCTATAAAGTGCATCATTGAAAGATAAATTGACCCTAGATACCATTTGTTCTATGAGCCACTTCTGTTTTATCATTCCAACAATAAAACCAGATCTGACAACTTGGCATAGACGATGAAACAGCTGAACTCGTATAACATAGGTATATGTCCAGCACATAAATTTTTATTCTATTCTTGTATACATCTAAGTATTCGAGCCAAGTCCGACATATTTGGCTGAAGTAATAAGCCCACAAAACAAATCCATTAATTTTAAAAAGAATAACTCAAACCAGTACTCCCACTAGGAAAAAATTATTCAGCTCAAGATTACATTTCAGCAGAATACATATTCCCAATCTTACACTTCTGCAGAAACCAAGTTTACATATAATAACTAACTAGAGTATCGGCCCGGGCAATGCTCAGGCGTTACTTTTAATTTTCCAATTCAAATTAATTTGTTTTTTGATATGAGCACTTCATATATATTTACTTTTTATACTTGTGAAAATAAACAAATCTTACTTCTAATTTACTTAATAAATGAAATAAATATATAATGCAATGTTAACATTTAATTCATTAATCAAAGTTAATTGAGATGGTAAATGCATGACCTTGATTCGTAAAAAAAACTAAGTACATGAATCTAGAACTAAGCACAATTTTTTTTGTTAAATGACATGGCAAGCTTACATGGCACATATACTTTGGAGTGTGCCACATGGCACGGTTCTTTTGAAATGAAATAAAGTAAAACATTATAGCTTATGATTCCTATAATTTTATAAAGTTGAATACATAATCTTCCTAAATTAAAAATTACTCACATTTAAAATCAACCCCAAAAATTTACAAAAAATCAATTTACTTCCTCCATTTGGACTGAGAAAAAACACCGATAAAAATTGTGGATCACTTTAATGTCGATTAGCAGTTTGGTACATAAACATTGATCTAAAATATGAGTTGAGGTTGAGGAAGATCAAGAATGTAGTACCCGCGCTTGTACTTTGTAGTCAATTAATTGTTTTATTGATTATAAGGTTGCGACTGAATGAATATATATTAAAATATGAATGTAGAACATCAACAAAATTTGGTTGAGCTGGTAAAAAGGTTGGATGACATGAAAGAGGTCATGGGTTCAATCCTTATAACCATTGCATTGTTGAGTATATGTATGATTCTTGTATATGTGGCGCAATGCTGGCAAGAGCTTGCATACGTGGCGATATTTGATAAAAGATGGGGAACTTACATGGCGCACTCACATTGTCTCAAGCGCCTTTTAATATATTATATAGATATATAGAATTATAGATTAGAGAAATTGTGCATTTTATATAGAGCTAAAGGTGAAGGACCAAGTTAGGATGGTAGTCAGAACAAAATAGAGTGTTAGAATCAATGCTTGAATGAGACACAGCAAGAAAAAAAAAACAACAAAAAAGCCTTAGTCCCAAAATAATTTGGAAATTGCATCTGCACTAAAAGGCTAATTAATAGCAAGAAGAATCATCTGCAGACCGACTCTATGAACAGCCCAGGAAATCAGAGGAGCTCTAAAATCATCTCCATTGAGTTTTGGTATGCAGTATGCTGTCTATCTTTTGCTTTAAAGTTGCAGATTACACAGACATATGCAATACTCTCTCCTAAATATACCCATACCCAAATTTCTACTTCCTCACCAGAGCATCCTTTAAACGACATCGCATATGGCCAAGCAAACATAATTGATTTTTCCTTTTATAATCCCATCTTCTGAATATCAAGATTTCAAATTGTATCCCTCAAAAGTATTCTTGTAGATCCATCACAACATACTCATTTCAGCTATCCCATCTTAAACATAATCTTTTCTGAAAGCCCAATGCTACGACCTGTAAAGTACTGGTCTAATAGCCGTCTGATGAAATTTCTCTTTGAGCCTTAGAGGTATGCTACGTTAGCATGACTCCACAACTGTTACTCTCCAGATACGCACACCTAATTTTATGAGTTACATTTTGGTTGGTATTTTTTTCTGTGCAGAATCGACCCAAAACACTCGTTAACTAACAACTCCTACAGTTTTAATGTCACTACCAAATCCAAGTACTCGGTCTTGTTCCATCTTAGCCAAAAACATAAAGATTCTAACTCTTACCTCCAAAGCTCCAGCTTAGTATTAACTCTCTAACAGATTCTCCAGCCTTAACATTTGTGCCCTTGTATCAAGTAAAAATTTATTTCGCCCTCCCCATGGCCATACAATATTCCCTTGTCTTCTTAACCACTGCTTTTGTGCTCACTTTCCCGCATAATGTGTCTAAGAGTAGGTGGTTTCCCCTTTGGTTCTCCAGAAGTCCAGAGACCTCTTTGGCTACTTTGATAACACAACACTAAACCTAATTATGAATATTCCAAAGTAGCCTCCCCCTACAAACCTATCTTGTGTTCAAATCTTTCGTGCACACTCTGACCCAATATGAACCCAATCCTCAAATGTCCATTGTGAGAAATGCATACAACCTAATAGCCCACAAAAATGGCTTCTTTGCTTCCTTGCTAATTTCAATAAAGGAAAAGCGATTGAATCAAGATAACTGGTGTAATTTTATCTACAGCTAGTTGTGACCCTATTTTGGCTCATGTCATAAGATGTGACTAAGTTTTACTAACCTACCACAACCCTCCTCCTTTATCCAAGCTTGGGATTGGCATTTCCCACTGGCGGAGTTTTAAAGTGGGGAATGCCTGGCCTTTGCAATAGTGCAGCACATGAGCGACACGTGAGAATCCCAGTAGCAAGCTACTGTGGTGGATCCTCCCCCTTAAAAATTAAATTTAATATCATAGTGGGTCATTGACCCACGTATCAGATATTTAAACTGATGAAGTTCTAGATATGAAAAAGTGTTTTAAATATCTCACGTCATTTATCCAAAAGAATGGTGATATTGACCAAGATGTGACACATAAGATTAAATCTGGGTGGCTTAAATGGAGAGCAGCTTAAATGTAGAGCAGCCACAGGAGTGTTATGTGACAAAAACATCCCGTTAAAGTTGAAGGGGAAATTCTACGGGACTGCCAAGACCAGTGTTGCAGTGTTGCTCTACAGCAGTACAAAATGTTGGGCCTATAAGAAGGAGCACATTAGAAAGGTAAGAGCTACGTAGATGAGGATGTTGAGATGGATGTGCGGGAACAGTTTAAGGGACAGAATCAGAGATGAAGTCATACGCCGGAAAGTTGGTGTCGCAGACATTGTAAGCGAATTAAGGGAAAATCGCTTGTATCAGTTCGGACATGTGAGACGGAAACCTCATGGAGCCCCGGTGCGACGAGTGGAAGGGTGGAATCATGGAGATCTCAAACGAGGTAAGGGGAGACCGACAATGACTTGGTGGAAAGGAATTAGAAAGGATATGAAGCTATTACATTTACAGGAAAATGAGGTTCTTGATCGCAGGAGATGGAGGAGGAACATTTTAGTGGATCACCACATGGAATGATTACTTTTGGTTCATGTAGCCGACCCCAATTTTGGTATTAAGGCTTTGATTGATTGATTGTGACCCTATTTTCCAAGTCCAGTAGAAACAAGAACAAATCACAAAAGGGACTGGGTAATTTTAATGGCAAATAAAGGAATTTAATTATGTCCAAACTGCAAAACGAAAGAAGATAATTAAGCACCCCATCTAAAAACCTCACATTTAAACCACTAATTACCTTATCAGTATCCAATTGACAAAAGGGACTGGGTAATTTTAATGGCAAATAAAGGAATTTAATTATGTCCAAACTGCAAAACGAAAGAAGATAATTAAGCACCCCATCTACAAACCTCACATTTAAACCACTAATTACCTTATCAGTATCCAATTGACAAAAGGGACTGGGTAATTTTAATGGCAAATAAAGGAATTTAATTATGTCCAAACTGCAAAACGAAAGAAGATAATTAAGCACCCCATCTACAAACCTCACATTTAAACCACTAATTACCTTATCAGTATCCAATTGACAAAAGGGACTGGGTAATTTTAATGGCAAATAAAGGAATTTAATTATGTCCAAACTGCAAAACGAAAGAAGATAATTAAGCACCCCATCTACAAACCTCACATTTAAACCACTAATTACCTTATCAGTATCCAATTGACAAAAGGGACTGGGTAATTTTAATGGCAAATAAAGGAATTTAATTATGTCCAAACTGCAAAACGAAAGAAGATAATTAAGCACCCCATCTACAAACCTCACATTTAAACCACTAATTACCTTATCAGTATCCAATTGACAAAAGGGACTGGGTAATTTTAATGGCAAATAAAGGAATTTAATTATGTCCAAACTGCAAAACGAAAGAAGATAATTAAGCACCCCATCTACAAACCTCGCATTTAAACCACTAATTACCTTATCAGTATCCAATTGACGACCATCTGATAACGATCTAAACATCCTAAAAGCCTCTATTCCATACCGCCTCTTTACAATAGATTCTACCTGTTCAAAAATTCATAATAAAGTTATAAGCTGTAACATTTATAGATAAATCTTTTAAAACTCGATGCAACCATAGGTAGGCAAGGCAACAGACCTCTTCTAACTGAGCTTTCTCAATGATGGCCCTTAGATCTGTAAAAGATAAAATTAAATTCAGATGCCTTCGAACGACGTAAAAGGCCTCGAATAATCGAGTGCAACTACATTTCGTTCAAGGGGGAGAATACTTACTGACGCTGTACCCATTATCTACACTGGAACAAAAGTTTAACTGTTCAAGAGAGCATCTAAGGCGCTCCAAATTCATGGTGAGACCTTCTTCCCTCTTAATAACCTCCTCAAAAATTGATTCCAGAGACATAAACACTGCGAGAAAAGTGTTCTCAATGTATCATAGCAAGAAGACATATCAGAAATTATTTCAATTAAGAAACTGGTAGAAGAAATCAAGAAAGCATCATAAATCAGGCAAAAAATAGAGGATATACCCCTTCATTAGAGATCCGACGGTAAATGGAAAGTAACATAAGTAATAAATAAATTCTCCTCACAAAGGGAACGGCCAGAACATGCACAATCACCAATGGTTTAATCAAAGATAAGATACATATCCAAAACCAACTGTGACTTGTCATGCATTTTTCACGAATGATCCTTCTTCAATAGTATAGCGACTGCCAGACTACTAAAAATAGCTGATTGGGTCAAAGAATGGTCCAAGCTATCAAGATCATATCTCTGTTTTCAGCATATCATATTCATGATGCTAGTGTTCTTATGAACTTATGAATTCTGATTTACAAAGCTACGAATTTCAACAATAAAAATTACATAAAGAAAGAGGATAGTTGAAATTCAAAGCCAAAAATATTTTGTGTGCAATCGGAAAGCAACTAAGGTGTCTATCTAGAGTTTATGAGCAGAAGAGCTAGTGATCACAAGTTCTAAAATGGTGATCTGAATTTTTGTAAGAACCAATAATTTGTGATTGTGGAGATCGGAATTTAATTTTTTTTTCTATTTCAGATATTTTTTGTGTTACTCATGAATGGAGTGAAGGAACTCATACAGCACCACACGATAATTCCATGAATGTTTTAAATAGTAAGAAACAACAGAACATATTAAATGACTGCACATACAACTCTATCGAAGAAATCAAGTTAAGCAAGTTCAACATTGATACTAAATCCAACCATCAATCCAAGAATTTGAGGAGGGGAATGACCCAATAACCCTGACAACAGGACTTCAGCAACTTATCATTTATCACAAGTAACAATCAACGTCA
Organism: Suaeda aralocaspica; assembly: GCA_016808085.1. Taxonomy (NCBI): domain Eukaryota; kingdom Viridiplantae; phylum Streptophyta; class Magnoliopsida; order Caryophyllales; family Amaranthaceae; genus Suaeda; species Suaeda aralocaspica. Next base: position 3,760,525 of record PYUH01000049.1, read on the forward strand.
CTGTTGTTGATTGTGGAAAGCTTTTGAAAGGTGAAAAGGTTAACATAGCAACATTTGCAACTTTTACCCATAATTTGTCAAATCTAGCTTAGGTTGTTATGAAAGATCAAAAATCAAATCTCCATTTCAAAAAGTAGAAAGCAATCAGCAGTACACTACAAGCACCTAAAATGTTGAATTTAAGAAAGGTAACAAGCCATAAGGATCAACAATGCATCTAGGTGAACAAGCTTCCTCTATATAACATTGGCAGCATATAAGAGCAAGATCTAGCACAAACTGCTAATGATCCAGGCTAAGCGAAATTGCAAAAAAGATACAGCAATACACTTTTGCATCTCCAAGAATATAAATCAAACTAACAGGTTCAGTGTTGAAAGCAAGTACTCAATAATCATGTCCATAACTAAGAAAGAAGACGTAATTCTTGTCGGTTTTCCTAATGACTTTGGAAGAGAAATTTTTCAAAGTTATGTGAGTAAATTTTGCAAGCCAAAATGCATATAGGGCATCAGCTCATTCAAAGAAAAGAGAAACAAAAACTATATCCGACAAAACCTATCAGATTTTCTAGAAAAGGGCATAAACAATTGATAAACATGATTACCTGCACTATCTGTGCGTTGTGTCCCTTCCAACATAGAATGCAAAATCACTGAGGCAACATTGTCTGACTCTGTTCTGGCATGCTCAACACAAGCCTTAAATGGAATCACAGGAAAAGAAAATGTCAAGGATACATGCAACTAATGAAAAAAGCTATTATCTGTTCTACCAAGTACACCCAAGAATCAGTAACCCCGGTGTGGGAGTCCATCTATGTGCAAGTGACTAGTGAGCAACTTCACATTTGATTAATCGAGGTCCTAGAGGATTTTTACATGACATAAGGAGGCAGTGCATATAAAATTAAAGATAAAATCACCTTAATTTTTAGACGATTTATAAATTCATCAAAGTTTACTCGCCAAACTGGCTCTTTCTTGGGCCCCATAATATCAGACTCACTGTCCCAATCCAGTGCATCTTGCTTACGCTGTGCAGAAAAGAAGTGAATGTCAGAAAGCAAATAACACTTAACTAACAAATTAGTGCAAGCTCAACCTTATCTCCTGCTTTTGAGCCTGAAAGGTTATTCTCATTTTTCTCTTCATCAGAATTGACACCATAGTCAGAAGTGAGAGAAAATCTCTCAGCGTCCATAAGAGTTGCAGCCGCCTGAGCACGCTCTTCCAGGATCACTTCTTTCGCAACACCCTATCATGTGGAATAGTGGATAAGTCAAACAAGGTTAGCTTTTATATAACAACCAGAAAACAAGCACAATTTTAATTTTATATTTTATTTTTATTTTTTTTGTGTGTGCAGGGGTTGGTGGTGGTGATGGAAAGGCTTTGGCTATTAAAGCTTCGTGTCTTTCCAAATTTTACAGAAATCACTTCAAGTTCTGAAGTGGGATCTAATTAATCTAAGGGTTGTTTGATTGGGGATATTAAACAAAGGAAAAGGCAATCAACTAACTTCAATCTTTTTACGGGTTGGAATGGTTGTATCTTTAGATAATCTTAGATTTGTTTTGTTGGGGATATTAAACAAAGGAAAATCCAATCAACTAACTTCATCCCTTTACCCCTTTCATTTGCCCCACCCTCTAATTTCATCCCCCCCCCCCACCCCAAGGGAATCACTCTCCCCTTGAGGTGGACATTGTGCTGTGTCATGCATTTGTGGGCCGTGTCGTGCCATGCCAAGGGGGAGGCGGCCCACATGCCACTCGTTATTTTTTCTTAAAAATATTATTTTTCTTTAATTAATAAAAAAAAGAATTAGTATTAATTAAATGTATCGATTTCTTTTATTTTTGTTCACGACCCACCCTTCGTTTCTCGTGCCATGCTAGGCCGTTGGTGGGCCCAGGCCGGGCCGGGTCCCCAACGTTCCGTACTCGTGCTAGCCCGGCTCATGCCCACCTTCACCCCCAAACTCCTCTTCACTCAACTACCTTGATGACCTTTGTAACTATCTTGACCAACCTTGGAAACACCACCCACACCCTAGAATTATCACCCAATGTCCCAACCAACTGCACCGCACCACTGCCACTTGCACTGCTTAGTCGTCAGCAACACCACCATCAACCCCACCCACACTCGAAACCAGCCAAAACCACCCCAAAAACCACCCGAGTCAACTTGACCATGCCGCCACCACCTTCCTCCTAAGAAATCCTAATTATGTCATATTAATCGACTTCAGCAGTGTGTGTGGTGTCAGTGGCAGAGAGGGGGGAAAACGACGGCAGCTGACGAGCAGCAAGGCAACAACATCGGATTAGAATAGTTGTGGACTTGTGGTTGTAGAAAAACGGGTAGTGGTGGTGATAAAAGTGACTGCTTTTGATATGACCGTAAACAAACAACAATGTAAAACTAAGAGATTAGCTTTCATTGTCCTCCTTTACCTTTCTTAAACCCTTTCCCTAACCTCTTCACCAACCCAACGACCCCTAAATGAAGATATATATTGGTATGAGGGTTTTCCCTAACATCAAACAAATTTGCTAGCAATCTCAACATATTACATGCGGAAGCATGTATTAGTCCCAAATAGAATTAAATAAAACAATTGAATGAAAAGGTTAGCTTATCTTGAACTGCTTAAAACAGGAACAATGATTCCTTTATGGTTTGGGCCATACCAGGTAAAACCAAAAAGTTTCTGAGAAGTTGCAATAGAGCCTTCAAAAAAATATTTGGTGACCATCACAACCGATTACAAGCAATTGTGGAAACAATAATAATAAGTCTAAAATAAATAGATACTAGGGATGATATAAAAACTAAAGCTGTTCTGAAAAACATCTGTAAAGCCTTAAAGAACAGTTGTATTTAACCCTATGTACTATAATTAACCTTTCAATCATACCATGCAGGCATGCAGTAATAGTCCAAAAGGTTTAATCATGTTGTATTGACAAACACAACATAAACATCAAAAGGTATGCAGTAATAAATTTTCAAAGAACCGGAGAGCCTATATGATCCTATGAGCATTGAAATAAATATGAAATCATATAAATTCTCCAACAAATTCAAGAACATGTTTCACAGTAAAACAAAAGGACTTTATTAAGCAGATATAATAAATTCAAAGCCATATGCATTTTAAGACAAAGCCATATGCATATAATAAGACAAAGCCATATGCATTTTAAGCATGAAAACAATTAACAAAGAAACATCCCAAAGGAATTACCCCAGCAGACCTGGCTCCACCTTTCTTATTTTTAGTTTCTCCTTCTGCAGGTAAAGGAATTAATGGCTCTGCAGCAGGGCACCGCTCCACAAAACGGCTACGAACAAGTTTGATGAAGTTTTCATGGTGAGTTTCTCGATTTCCTGGCCCAAAAAAAATAAACAAAATGGGTTATTCCTTTCACAAACTATAAAATGATTATCTTTACATCAAAGCATTAATAAGACCATTAAGTGTTTATGAATGCGTTGAGAAGCAATTTATACCATTAGGTTATCACTAACTCTAAATTGAAAATCCAATAGACATGAAAACAAGAGATAACATACATACTTCCTCCATTTATATCTACATACATCATGTTCCTTATCTGGAAGTCACAAATCTCCTGCATCAATTCCTTAAGACAATAGATGCCTCTATCTTGTTTCTATCACACGAGTCTTTTATATTATCTTTGTCCTCTTCATATAGGTTTCTTAAAACCCGTGCACCAAGGAGGTGAAGCAAGTAAGGAATTAAAAAAAAAAAAGGAAGCACTAAACATCAACGCTTGCAATATAGTTAGATCTTGGGGTTCCATATAAGTATATAACACAACAAGATGTCTTGCTTGCATTTAATACATCATAACACCATAGTTTCAGAAAAGATCTAACATCTGGTTATGAGAATAAGGTGAAAGGACACCCATAATCAGAAGACCCTGCCTTCAGCTCTAATAAACAATGGAAAAGACCGAAACATCATTAACGAGCTTCATATAATCTTATAAAAATCCAGAATACAACATTAATACATTGCAGGAAAACTGTATGTTCTGTAAAATTTCAAACAGAGTTTTTGGATTCAACAAGTGACCTGATAAACTACATGCTCCTGATCATTAAAGAATTTTGCATTTGATATTACTATCAGACTAGGCCAAAATTTTTGTTATTTATAATTTGAATAAAGTTTGAAATCAGTCAAGTTGCCAAGCAACCAAAACTATGCCCTTGACTCAAACAAAGTTCCAGCTTACATTATTGTATTCAACTGGTTGTAAAAACTGCTCTTTAAAAGGGTGTTTAATCATCCTCTAAATGTTCTTACAGAAACCATTTTCACCGTGAACTTTCCTTATATTTCAGGATCAAGATCACACTAAACAAATACCATAGACGATTCTCAAACAAAACACTAAGGCCCTATTCTTTTGGACTTATTTTACAGTTTTTCATGTCAGTTAAGTCCAGTCAAATTCAGTCCAAAAGAACAAGGCCTAACAGCCTAACAGGCACAGATTCACATACGATATCACACTGATTCCATAAGCCACTTGCTTTTGGTAAATATGAGCCATGCCTAGACTTCCTAGTGTATTCTATTGAAAGGAATGCTAAGTGCTAAGGGATGCTAACAGATTTATTCAAGACAGATATAGTCATGTGTCGTTCTAAGCAGAGCTAGGAATAAGATTAATTAGAGCAAAAGAAATCTTCTACTAACTGGCTGACTTTTTTAGTTGACTTATAAAAGAATATATTGATCGTTAGTATTTAGAATTAATGTTGGACAAATCTTAAAAAGCACTTCACAACAGAATGCTTATTAATAATAATAACCCTTTGAAGTTTGAACTATTCAAAACAAATAATGGTCAAAGTTGGTCGGGAGAATGTGCATTGGAAAGTCCATGTGGACAGATGAAGTAATTAGGAGCAACTTCATAGCTCGTTTCCTCAAGTTCAATGACAACCATATTGTCAAAGTGCAAGTATGCCTTCATCTCACTTCTTATAAGCACTGCAAATAGAGAGGCAAAGTCTCATAGATTATGCGATATCAATCACTATATTACTTTGTACTATTCCACTCATAATGAGGGTGTGTTTGGCCAAGTTTCTGCAAAAACAACTTTTGTTTCTTGGAACGGATACTACAAAAACTGTTTCTATAGAAACACTTTGGAGAAATAGTTGTGTTTGGTCCTAAAATTTCAAAAGTAATTCTATGAAATACAATTATATCAACATTGTTTGGCACATTTTCCCACAGCCAGTTTCTTTTTTAATTTTTCTTTTTTTCTTAAATTTCCCCCAATCTTCTTCCCATTCTGTTTCTTTTACTTCAATCTGCGTTCTATGGCTCCTACCTTCTAATCACTTCATCTCCCTCTTTTTGCCTAATATCACAAGAAAAACCATCTGATCTATGCCCATAACATAAAAACATCAAATTGCAAAAATAATCCAGCAATATCATCTTTCTTACAACACCTCTGTCATCTAGCTCATAAAAATGTAAAGAATTCAACCATCTCATGATGTATTCATGACATAAGAAATTATAGAAAACTCTTATTTCATTTTAAAAAAAAAAAAAAAAGGATTCAGATTTACAATTCATTGAAAAGGAAACAATGAAGTTCAGTAAAGGATTGAGAAATGAGAAAGAAAGAGGAGGGACATATTTTTTTATATGAACATATAGGTATTTGTAAAAGTTGAAGGGTATAATGGTATGTCAAAAAAATTCACTAAATTAAGATTGTAGCTCCTCGAGAAACAATTCCTAGAAGCTTCAATTTTGAGCTTCTCCTTCTACACCCTTTTGGAGCTGCTTTGTGGTCTGTTAAACTGTAATTGTTTTTGCAAAACCTCCTGTTTGGCCCAACTTCTCCTTCTCACGTAGAGAAACACTTACCAAAACTTGGCCAAACACTATCTTAGTTGGTTATTGCATGAGTTGGAATATCCGACCACTAAATATAATTCATCACCTTGAATAGGAATAGATGAACTTCTTATGGAACATTCCAAATAACACTGAACAAGTTCATTTTTTTGTTGGATGCAGAAGTGCCTAAGACCAGTGTAAAATTTCAGAGTATTGATAAAGATGTTCAGTGAAGGCTATTGTCCAAGCCTACAAGGCAAAGGTCAAGAGAATGGCCACTCTATGGCTAGTACAGTGCCTATGAAAGCAGTCTGAATCACGAATTCAAACTTCCAGACTAACATTGATAAAAATGATTCACAGTTCTTCAAATCCCATCCAGAACAAATTCCATTCTAATTTTCAAAGGTTGACAGGTCTTTCCTTCTAACGACATGCACATGATTTAGCTTTGACATAAAACTAAAAGCGCCAGAAACAACTGGTTCAATTTCGCATATAACTATTATATTGAAAAGATGTCAACCACAAATAAATGTATGACTTGCCTTCTTTTGAACTCGCCGTAGCTCTGTCCAGAATTTGAGTGAGAGTAAGTCTGCCATGCTGCAACAACCCTTCAAGAATCTCTAAACCCTGTAAAAAGTGATTCAAGCCATGGGATTTGGCAGATAAGTTTAGCACAAGCAAATCAAAAATTTGGTGAGCGGGACATAAAGTAGAAAGTCACCAACTTCTTTGCATGGATCCTTTGAGACTATAGCCATAAATTTTGGAAACCTCAAACGATGAATGATGTTGTCGAACAACGCCATGTATTGAGTCACTATCAATGAATCTCCGGCACCACCTAGTAGTATTAAGTCAGTAATAGCAACCGTCAAAACTCAAAAGTAAGACATTTTGGACATCATCAAAGATTGGAAATTAAAAGTACCAGAAACATATACTAAAAAAACAAATTATAAAAACAAAGATCAGAAATAACCTTGGATCAAATGGAACTTTTTCATCAATACATCATCTTATAACAACAGTAGCAGCCTAAACAAAACAGATGGCCATTACTCAAACAAAAAGAAATATAATCACGCTGGCTTTGTCATGGATTGATCTAATTAACCTAAGTCACGCTAATATTCATAAGCACATCTTTGCATTTTTTTGTCCCTCGATATCCTAGAAGCATTCTTACATCTTCAATAACACCCTATGTCCCAACAGATTTTCCATACAACAATTGTGAAAGTAACCATATGGACAGCACACAGCAAAGTTGTATGTTTGGTGGAAGGAAAATTTGTAAGTTTTTGGAGGAAGGCAAATTTATATGTTTTGCTAAAAGGGAGCTTTGTACTGGAAAGTATCCCAAAAAAAGAAGCGACAACTTCTTCCCAACATCCTAAAATAATATGCGTGACTACTGATACTAAACATAAGGAATAGAAATCAACAAATACTTTAAGTACTAGAAGTTGTCAACAAAAACTTACAAATGTCAAAGTTTGGTGCTCGGAAATTATTTGTACTTGCCTAAGAAATTAAGCAAACTCCAACTTTCATCTACTTTCCTTTATTATGTTTACATACAACAACACACGGCTAATGTGGATCAGGTATCTACTTATAATCCACAAGGTCATAGGTGATCAGGAGTTTACATACTAATCTTGTTCCTTGCAGCTTATTTTCAGCTGATTTCAGTATAATTTAGTAATTCTTGAATCAACGTATTATATTCATTTAAACACATTTCTAGTTAAGTTCAGTTCAGTAAGAATTATCGTAACGATTATAGGACCTTCCCTAGACAAAATTCATGGCAAGAGCCTAGTGCATTCACCGATTTACAATTATTGCGTTCATAATTCATACTCCTCATTGTCACCACAAATCACTGTAGCTAACCTATAGTCCTAAACTACCTAGTAATTAACTATTAATCCTATATTTATAATCATAATCTATAAATTTTAAAAACAACAATTAAATTACAAATTCACAAATCAATTAATACAATGTAGCATACAATAAAAAATATTATAACACATTCTAATAAAATGAAATCGAATAGCGAAATAATCAAAATAAGAGAAATTACTTTCTTGTTCAAGTGCAAAAGCTTGAACGCAATTATGCTGAATTAAAACCCATAAACACTTTTTCACTTTGTCTTGCGTAAGTTCAGTGAATCGAGCTATTAGTGCTTTACTCATTGTTCCTTTTCTGAGCAAACACTCACATACTTTCTGAAATTAAATAAATATATTCAATTCACCAAAAAAATATATAAAATAAAATAAATCGATAAAAATAATCAAATAAAAAATAAAAAATTGAATGAATCGATGACGGAGGAGAGAGAAAGTACGGAAACTAGGTTGCCGAAGTCGGTGGTGATGATGTGGACGGCTAATTTGATGCCGTGTGGAGGTAACATCGCCATTGTTACCGTTGATTGTGAGGTTTTCTCTTTAACTGTTTTTGTTTTTTTTTTTTTTTTAAGGTTTTAGAGGAAAAGAAGGTTGTAGGAGTATAAAAGGGTTTTAGGGTTAAAAAGTTATATTATTTTTATTTAGATTTTGTAATAACAATGGGTCCATAGCTCAGTGGTAGAGCATTTGACTGCAGATCAAGAGGTCACCGGTTCGAACCCGGTTGGGCCCTTTTTTGGAATTGTATCATTTTTTTAACCGTCGATATCCTTAATACAAATGTTCGTAGTATATTATAAATTTCGATTAATATTCCTACTTACTCGTAAATAAATTCAACATATAGTAGTTTGAATGTGAGATGTAATGTTTACGTTGTGGACGATAATATTTGGCCTTTGACTAGAGCGGATGCTATTGTAGTGTGTAACTAGTGAACATTAGAAATGGCATCATTTTGTCGGGATTGCAAAATTCTAATACTAGTATAATATTTTCATATTGTGCCGTTTCAATGAAAATAATATTGTCAATATCTTAATTTACATTTCTAGATATTCGTAACATTCAAAATTCAACCACACGTATTTTAGAAGTACATCAAATTAAGTTGGATGAACTCGTCAAATAACTTGAAAGACAAGTTCATTTGAAAAGTATATTTTTTTGGGGATGTATATACTTGTATGTAACGAAAAATGACTACTATGAAAATGATGGGATGAATATTATTGGTGGCAAAGTTGCTTAGTACTGAGTAGTTTACTACTCATACTAATTAAGCTTGTTTTTGTGTTGATAAAAAGATGGTAAATTCTATAACTATCATCACAATTGGCTTATCGATCATTTGCAACTAGTATGCACGGAGTAAATTATAAATAAACTTGGATATAAAATATCAATAATCAAAGCATAGTTTGTTGAAGTATATAGTACGGTTCTACAAAGTAAATAAAACAAAACTTTATCATAAATTCCTACTAATACATCATAAGTTGTTTAGCAATTGCAATAGATAAATACCTCTTACATCCAGCGCGCAAATCAAGTACAAAACTATATTGTATTCGTTGTTTTATTTGTGTATTCGAATTTCTAAGTATACATCAAGATAACAAAATACTCCAATAATAACCTTCATAATAATAAAGGTAAAACATAAATTGGACCGCCTTTAATCTTTGCATGGCATGCAAATTATTTAAGTTTGTATTCAATTCCAAAGCATATAACATAAATCAAGTAACAAACTACTCGTGGTAAGGAGACATTGCTGGAGCACCAAACTCAACAAGAGAACCCGAATCCAGTTCAAGAGAACCAATGGGTGACCCGTATGGAGCACCCATGAAATTTGCAGCATCAATGCTTGATACTGGTCCAGATGTCGCCAATCCAGAGCTTTGAATTTCGGACATTCCTCTCCTTGGATTTTTGCTTTGTGTAGCACACAATTTGGGGAGAAATACGCCTACCACATTACATTATTAATATTATAGACCATATTAGTTTATGCATAGGTAGACGTGAAAGTAAAAATAAGTAGGTAATTTGTTACCTTCACCAGCAGCAAGATTGAAGTAGAGGTCAACAATGTTAGGGCACCTTCGGTAACACTGTGGGGAGCAAAGCTTTTGGGTGAAGCGAGACTCAAGAAGAGAGTCGGAAGAAATTCCTATGGTGTCGCGGTCTAGACCACAAGCTTCAATACAATGGTTTGTCTCAACCAAGTCCTTAAGCTTGTCAGCTTCAATGGCGGAAGTGGTACACTTGTATGCCTCTTGTCCACTCCTACGCACGTACTTTTCTAAGACACAACGTTTCCCGGTGTTTGAAACCGCAAATGCACAATCCTCCTTATTAAGTTCTTCACATGTTAAGCCCCCTAGAAACATACACAAGCCAAACAATAATCAAATGTATAGTTAGGAACGAACAAATAAAATGACTAGCTAATTGCTAATTATAATACCAAATAATAAGTAATTATTAGCTTACCAAGGGTGCCTTGGACGAAAAGGGCAAATATGATAGCAAAGGTAAAAAGAGAAGCCATTTTTGTGTTATGGTAGAAAAAAAGAGCAACAAAAATCAAATTTTTAGATTGTTATTGCAATTTCTCTCACTTAGCTTAATAAGAGGAATATTGTGGTTTGCATAATGATTTGTGGGATGACAAATATTTATAGTGGCAATTTTAACTAAGTTTTGAATAATGAAAGGTGGAGTGCTTAGAAATTTTGGTCCCAAATTAAATGTGGGCCCCTTAATTAAATTAGAGAGTGGAATTACGGGCTAATGTAATTGTTTCTGTTTTTTAACTTTATTTTGGAAATCTTTTAGCCGCCATCAATGGGGGAGCTACTTGAGTACTTGGGTTTGCTGTTTTCACACAACTACATATAGCACCAAAGACAAACATATAGATTTTCTTAGAAAAACTTTATTTTTTTTTTTGGTGCTAGGGAGCCACAAGGGCGGGGATGAGAATCGATACCAGGATCACCTGGAACCGGGAGGAAAGCTTTTACCACTTAAGCTACCCGGCCCCTCACTCTCTCTTAGAAAAACTTTATAAGTACACAGTACATTGATGTGAGCACAATACAATTATACAACACTTGGTCGTAGTCCTAAATGATAAAATATAGTTTACGTTTTTGGTTGAGTTGATCCTTTGTTATGCATAGCATTAATATCAGTGTGACGCAAATACTAACGCGCTCTCGTGCGAGCGGGTGTGATAAGCTATAAAACCACTTTGGTGTTGTTGGTACAATCTCCAATAGTTGTATATTTGCAGTGCATTAAATAATTTAGGAGTGACTGGTTGAATCTAGCATGCCTATAAATTCTATATCGATCATAATCTTATGTAGTTGGTAGTCTTGGTAAGTATCAAAATTTATCTCCATACATATATTTTATGGAGAAATATTTCGTAAATAAATAAATATATATATGCATATATATATATATATTACGGAACATCTAAATTAAAATAATTAGAGAACATATATATAAAAAAAATAGAATCATCTACCAACTAATAAAGATTTTTTTAGGGTGGTGACAAATAATTCATCAGACTGCCAAACAAAGACCAATAAGCTGAGTTTTTTTACAAAAGCTACGCTTTCTCATGCATGCAAACTTGCAATCTTGCTCGAAGTGCTCCAAGGCTCAACCTAATCGTTCAATAAGGTTTCCAACTTTTGGCTTCCTCCAATCCGATCGACCCGTGGGTCGTGGTAGCTATGTGTGCAAAATAGAGTTTGGAAAATTAAGATATATAAATTATCTTTGATTCGACGTATTTTTCTAAGATTCATCATATATGGTTAAACAATAATTATGTTACATTATTTTGTGCTAGTTTATTGGTATTGAATATATTAGGCTTAGTAAAGGAAAATGTTCAAATGAATTAAACAAGTAAGTATTCCGAAGTGTACAATATCAAATGCTTGATCGCACATAAACATTTTTTAAAATTACATTTTCTAAGTTGAAATATTTTATCACTATTAAAACTGTAGTTTTTACTCCGTAGTAGATAACTTATCCATTGGGCAAACTAAAGTTTATCCCTAAAATATGATTATATGGACAATAATTAAAAGAAATTAGAAACAAAAGTTGAGCAACACCTAAACAATTCGTTAACATGGGTTTAGAGTAGTCATTAAAGTACCTTAATATTTACTCCATGTAAATTGTATATATGATGGTATACTAACAAACAATATTTAAAACGACGATTATTGTACTTTGAATTGACAAAAACACTCGAACCTAATTGTATTTTATTGAATAATGTTATGTTTTTAGTGCAACTTAAAAAGAAAATAAACTTAAAAAAAATTGGCATCGTCTCCGTCATTAACGGGCAATCAAGTCCAATAAAATGATGGAATTTTCATGGAATTGAATTGACTCTCGATTTGGTTTCATAGCATAACAAAATGACTAATGATGCTTTCGTTGATTTTTATAGGCATCTTACCCTTTAATCCCGAAAACTTGGAAGAATTGACGTCAAAGATTAACTAACCACTCAAGAAAAGCCAACTTATTAATAAGAAGAGATTTAACTTTGAAAAAGATTTTTCATTTTTCTAAAAATAGGCAAGTTAAAAGAGTTCAAATTATATTTCTTGTCCAAATTATCACAACATGATCCACTACTTCAAAGTTGTAATGAAAAATATTTTTTATTAAGTTTTTTTTCAAGGGTGAATAATAATGAGATATAATGATCCCTTAATTTTAAAGGAATGAATACAAAGGTTCTAACTAACTGAGTTATTCTACACTTTTTTAGCAATTGAACAAAGTAATACATAGTACTTGCTTGACATTTCGAGTCAATTTGGTACGGTGCAATATATTTTTCATTTTACGTTGTTTGGTTTGATGTAAAATATTTAAATGTAACAGTTGGGGTGGAAAACCAATACATCGTTATTTTAGAAATCCTCTATGGAGGGAACATAAGAAATTTTTAGAGGTTGGAACTAATCTTGGTCTTATGTCACCTAAAACATGTGGTAAAAAAAAATGCAAAAATAAGACATAACTTGAATAACCATCCAGAAGCTGAAAATGAAGGTTATAATCCACAACTTTTGGAGCATCTGGGCCTGGGTACTGACAAAAAAAAATCTGAATATTTTACACGACGATCCTATGGTCAAAAGAAAAAAATCTTATAGCTTGAGGTTAAAAACGCCAGAAGAAGGTCTCGAAAGAGAGAAAAAGACCATTATTCCCTTGTTCCAAAATATCTCTAAATGAGAGATGGTAACAAATTTACAGAGGCCAAAATTAATCGTGGGGAGTCCTATAGTCACCAAGAACACGTGATAAAAAACAAAGTAGAAACATGACAGAGCTTGACCTTTTTCGAAAGGTGATAATAAAGGCTATAGCTTACAGTTTTAAAGATTCTAGGCAGCGGGGAAAAAATCCGAAAATTTTACACAGTGCCCCTATGGTCAAAAGAGGAACTTTGGGCAGCTAGTCGGGGTTCATAAGGCCGGAAGGTTCTGAAGAGACTATTGTTTCCTTATCCCGAAATATTTATGAGAGAGGGATGACACCAAGCTTATACAAGCTCCAAAATCGATCTCGAAGAGTCATGTAGTCACCCAAAACTCGTGGTAAAAAAAAATAAGGCATTAACAAGATGAAGCCTAAGACAACCCTTCAGAATTCAAAACGAAGGCTATAAATCACAAATTTGGAGGCTTTGGGGTCACGAGGAAAATATAGCAAAAGATTTTATACGGTGCCCTTATAGTCAAAAAACACACCTGGACAGCTAGTCGGGGTTCAAATGTCTATTGTTCCCTTATTATGAAATATTTCTTAAAGATGTTAATAATAAGTTTTTAGAGGTCGAAATCCATCGAGGGGACTAGGGAAGTCCCGCGGTGAACCAGAACATGTGGTAAAAAAAAAGTGGAAATAAGATAGAGCCCGAGTCAACCCCTCTGAAAGCTGAAAATGAAGGCTAACAGTTTTCGGAGGCATTGGGGTCCTGAAAAAATATATAGAAAATTTTTATAAGATGCTCCTTTGGTTAAAAAAAGGCCATTGGACTGGTTTTTATGGTTTAAAAGGGCATAAGGAGGTTCTAGGAGATAAAAAAGACCAGTTTGTCCTTTTCAACAATCTTCAAAGGTGTGAATTGAACAAGTTTTAGAGGCTAGAATCGAGCGTAAGCCACCCCAAGTTTACCGGAATTAAGTGGGTCGAACTTGTTGAAGGTCATATGAAAGCTGGAAAAGAAGGTTATAGGTCACGATTTTAGAGGTTTCGGGGTTAACATCATATCTATTTTCCACCCTATTGAAAACACTTTTTCTAAAATCAGAAGGAAAACATTTTCCATCACAAATGAAAGGAAAGTGTATTCCCTCACAATAGAAGTACATTGATTCATATTTCAACCACAATAAATTTTTTTATGAAAAATGAATTTTTAATATAAAATGTTTTTCATAAAAAATAATTTTTATTTGATAATATTTTACATTATATCAAATGGTTGTTTCATATATGAAACAAGAAAGACACAAAAAATATGATGGCTTTTGAAAAGTCGAGGATCAAGAAGTGAACAAAAGTAGGCAAATTGAACAATCTTCATGGCTGTATTGACGGTCTATTATTGTCTACCACTTCCAATGACTTTGTCCATTTATATTATTTTGTCAATAGTATTGGGTGCAATGGTTATAAAAATCGGTTACAAACCAATAACTTCTAGTGGACATGTGGAAATATCAAATTTGAAACATACTATTGTAGTTTTGTGTGAATCTTTGTGTATCCATGTGAAAGTAAGTAGTACTACTACTTAGTACTTACAATGATTTCAGGTATTAGAATCTTACAAATTTGCAATTTATGCATGTATGATCATAAAATTTGTTTTACAAATCTATAAAATTTTACACATTTCTTTTTTAACGTGAAAACCTAAAAAATTTATATCATATCAGCCTACAAAGTAATATATCCTGGAATAGGTTAAAATTTGATTAAGTTGTAATTCTTACTAATTGTTTGATAGTTTTGGTAATATTTTCAGAAATAAAACATGTTACTTGTTGAATTTGATGTTTTAGGGTTATTTGTTACTGAATCTTATTTTGGGATGCATAAATAAAATAAAACAATACCAAGTTTTTTTTTTTTTTAATTTTCCTTAACGATGACATTTACGGAGTACAAAATAAGAATAACCTTCTAGCAATGATTTTAGTCTACCCCATACCCAAAGTAAGGGACACGTGGGAACTCCTAAATAAATCTGATTATTTCCCGCCAGAAATAAAAGGTCAGGATTAAACTTTTGTCCCATCACTTCCTCCATGTCTTCCTCTTTTGCCCAACGTGTCGCTTAAAATTCTGCCGTTTTTCAATTTCCAACTTTTCTTTTAATTACAACCTCACCAAAATTTGGGAAAAACAGAAACCCTAAAATTATTCAAAGCAAAATTTTTTCCCTACCTTCTTTGAAAGCTTAAACAAGGTCAATTATGGTATATTTACTTTTTCGCTAGCTATACTTTGCATTTTTTCTTGCTCTTTTTATTATTGTTTTGAGAAGTAAGCATTTTGTCTGTTAATTTTAAGTAATTTATGATAATTTCTTCAAATTTATTTTATGATTGTACTGTAATGTAATTTTCCAAACTTCTTTGTTGAATAATATGTTTAAAAATGTGAATATTGGCATTTTGTGATTTTGTAAGTTGACGGTTTTCAGTTGGACCCATTACACACGACTTTGGTCTAAACCCTTGTTAAAAGTGATGTTAGATTCAAAGGAATTATTGCTCATTTACACGACTTTGGTCTAAAAAGTTGAGTTTTTTAGTTACCTTTTTAAAAGATCTAGTAATTTTTGTGGGTGATTGCTTAAATAGTGTTTGAAGATTTTTTGTAGTTACAAGTAAAAGCTAAGCACTTAAGCAGTAATAATTTCCCAACTTTTGGCATGGACAACTTATCTACTCCCTCTGGTTTCACTTTGTTGGTTACACTTTGACCAATTTTCTATCATAAGAACATTCCAAACGTAACCAACAAAGTGAAACGGAGAAGGTATATACTAGACTAATCTCCGTAGTAATACACTTGTATGATTCCCAATTCTTTTAACCCAAATTCTATCTATAGAGGAGGACACCTAATTTACTCATATACAGACTTCATTAAAATTCGACTTGTTTTCTAGTCCATTGTTATCAAAAGGTAAAATCATTTGGAGTGCCTTTACGCTCTTTCTTTTGGTTATATTGTATATGAGTATGTAGGATTTGTTCAAGGAGTTATTGGTTGAATGCTTAATAGTGTATGAATCTATTCATACTATTGGGCTCAAGGAGTGTTTGAATGTTGATAGTTTCATATAATATGTTCGATCAATCAATCAAACAAAACCTTAATCCCATAATTGGGGTCGCCTACATGAACCAAAAATAATCATGTCATATAATATGTTGTATTATGAAAATATTGTCCAACTTTGTGATACATTACATGGTTTGCAGATTTGTCATAGTATTGCTCATTGTCTGATGTTTTATCTGTAACCTTATTTAACTTGCTCAGTAGCAAATTTGTTTGAGTTTGTGTTTTTATTTTTATCACCTGACATGTAAAAATATATTGAATCAATGTATCCACTATATTTCAGCTACTAATCACTCCATACAATCAACATGCTCACATGCTAGCGATCTTTTTAATTTAAAGCTAACATGTCGGCTATATTCTAGCTAGTGTTGCCAAACATAATCGAAGTGTTTGAATTTTTTTTTACTAGAGTATGAATTGAAAATGCAACTAAATAACTAATAGGCATCTTGGTAACTTACTGTTAGATGGACATGTCATGGTCGAGTGTGAATAAAGCTGAAGGATGTGATGATAATGAGCAAGCAGAAGTTGTTAGTCAGTCCCTTGCAAAGTGGGTATGTCATTCTAAAATAACACCTCGCTCAGTATGTAATGGATATCCTTTTTCGTTGTCAAGTGCAATGGTAGTTCTTAATCCAAAACTGCATCCATGCTTCGACTTTGAGACCCTTGAGAGTAACTGCTTGGAAATATATGGTGTAGAGAAAGAGGAGGTGAAAGAAATTTTCTCTGAGCTTGGTGGAAAGATATGTCTCACGGTTGAGACACTCGTTGACATGAAACAATGGGATCGATACATTTGCTTAAGTGCTCAATTTATCAGCGATGATTGGAAACTACAAAAGTGGGTTATTAAGTTTAGCGATGATTACCCTTGTAGAGCCATTATGTCAGCTTTGAGTGAGTTTAATATAGGGAGCAAAATACATACGTTGACTGTTGGAGGAACTACTGACCTGACTGATTCTGTAAGGGAAGAGGTTCAAAAAGAGTTTAAACTTCCATTGGATGGTGCATTGTTTAAAGTGCAATGCTGCTCTGATGTCATAGGTCGAATGGCTGAGGAAGGATTTGAGGAGATTAGTGAAATCATCAACAAAGTTAAGTTGTTGATTTCGTTTAGACCCCAACCCTTGTGGTATCATACAACTTTCATGCTTTCAGAAGCTGTAGAGTTGAATGATTCGGGAGAGTTTAAGTCAGCAGAAGAAAACGACTTCTACGAAGTACCATCAAAGGAGGAGTGGGAAAAGGTGAGAAGCGTGTGCAATATTGCAGAAAAGATTTATGAAATAATCAATGGGTTATTTAAAATCAAGAGGCCAACAGCCAACCTCTTCCTGCCTCATCTCCAAGAGATACGGGCTTACCTTACTGCAGAGTCAGCCAATTCTGTTGCCTTTTCAAGCATTGTAGCTCAGAAAATGATGAAGATCTTCAACAAGTACTGGGATAATGTATGTTTAGTGCTTTCAATTGCTGCATTCCTGGACCCTCGCTGCAAGCTGGAATTTGTAGAATTCTGTTTATCTGACTCTAAGATAGACTCTATTATAGAGAACATTCGCAAAATATATGATGGTTATGCTGTGCTATGTGATCAAAAGGAGTATCTGCTGAGTGATTCAAGTTCTGAAGATGAAGAAGATGAAGAAGAGGGGGAGGATGAGATTGAAAGGTCTGAAGCGAAAACTCATCCTAATATTCTGGAAAAACTTAATGTACTAAAAGAATTCTGTCAGTCCAAGCAAGCTATGCATGAGAAACCCCAAAAGTCCAATTGGGATACATATTTGGAAGAGCCTACCTTGCCATGGATGGAGAACTTCAGCGTATTGAAATGGTGGAAAGATAATTGCATCGAGTATCCTCAATTGTCCCTAATGGCTCGTGATTTCCTAGCTATCCCTATGTCTGCATCAACTTCTTATGATGCATACTACACGGAGCCTAGGGAAGTTGATCGAGCAGTGATGTCCTTGAAACCTGGACTGATGAATGCTTTAATGTGCACTAGGAGCTGGAAACTTGATTCTGAAGAATGATTAGAATGGTATGTTAAACGAACTTCTTGTTCTATAATGTTTTATACTAATTACTGAATAGTGACTATCCTTTGCCGTTGTTGGCTTAACGCAGCTGACGGCTATGAGTCTATGACCAATATCAACCTTGCGAGTGTTAGTGGCAGTCTAGTGGATACATGCACGGAGCAAGGCTTTTGGATTTTGTAGTACAAGTTGTGTGGGACTTTTGTTGATCATCTACATAGTTAGACAATTACATTAGAAATGATTTAGCTGGAATCTTGTTATGAACTCGCTATGAATGTATTTGATCACTTTTGCATGATAATTGATGTTGGAGTTTAGTTTTGGTTTGATTTAGTTATAGTATATATTAATATTTGCCTCAACCCACGTAGAATTCTGTTTTAACTGTTGCAAAGAGCAGAGCAGCAATGATTTGATAATTGGCAAGTCGCAGGCGGCTAAAATGGTTCAATAGCCTGTGATATTGTGTGGGTTTAGTATATCGATGAACTCACTTGTCAAACCTTTTTATTTCGTATCAAACAATTCGTAAAAATTGTATGCAATTATAAATCTACTACCTCCGTTTTTTTTTCGTTGCAACATTTTGAAATGTGCATTATTCATGTCTTAAGCTTTGATTTAATTTTATGATCAATGTATAAAGAGGAATATAATCTGGATCTCGTTTGATCCGTCTTGATGTGCACTTTATTAATATATATTTTTTATAATTTATACAAATATATAATTATAGTTATAAATTGTTAAAAATGTGTCAAGTGTAAAAAGTGAAATGTTGCAACTAAAAAAGAACGAAGGGAGTAATATCATTTACAATGACAACCGAAATTTATTTACAGTTTTTAGTTTAGATAATAGAAACGACCAATATTTGGAAAGGGCCAATCGCCTTTCGAATAGTGGAGGGTGTTGCTCCATGTAAAATTTAGTCCCACCAGAAATAGAAGGTCAGATTAAATTATAGTACCACCACTACTCCAATTATTTGAAACTTTTGTATCGCAATTATAAAATATTTTATGGTTATCTACTGTAAGTATCTTATAATAATAATACTCTTATTTGTTCACTTAACATCCCAGTTTGTTACAAATTTAAATTAAATTAATATATAATTACAATATTTTATATTTTGATGAAAAAGGCAAAATAAATAAAAAAAATCTTAAAATGAAATTTTATTAAATGATTCAGGGCAACGCCCGGAAACGAAAGTTACTTCTCCTCTGTAAACTCACTTACCACTACCCTAAAAGTGATCGAAGCAAAATCTTTCATCTTCGAAAGCTAAGTTCGCTTCAATTTGGTACTGTTACTTTTTGTCTTACTAATACTTTCGCATAATATTTATTTTTTCCTTTTTCATAATTCAGAATTTGCTAATATTATTAACTATGTTGCAATTGTGATTTCTTGCTAATTGTCTATTTATTTTGGTACTATTTTCAGAATTAAAGCATGTTAATTTGATGTTTTATGGTAATTTTGTTGTTTTTGTTATGTGTACTGTAGTTGATATGAAGTACTGTAATCATTAACTAATTGGACTTATTACTTGGTTTTAGTCGAAATTTTAGTCATGTTGTTTTGTAAAGGATTATAAGTTAGGGTTTTGTATGTTTAAAATTGATTAAATATTTTTTGGAGAAAATTTTGTAGTAAGGTATAATAATTTTGTTAATTTGTTGAATTTAGCCACTATTTACTTGTGGAGTTGTAGTACACTTTGTTTTAATTACTCTAAAATAAATTTGGATTTACCCCGTGTGTTGTAGTGTCACAAGGGTGCGTTCTCTTCATCTCAAAAAATGTTTTCGTGTTTAAATAAGCTAAAACAAGGTCTAATAAGTTTGATAAATCCTCCCCGTAAAAAAAAAATTTAACATATTCTTAGGATTAGGTCCAACAAGTTTATAAGCATCAACCTTGTAACCATGTTTAATTGTTTGCAATAAGTTTCAATCATGTGTAATCAGGTCTACTAAGTTCGGTAATGTGTATAGGTGTGTAATAAACTTATACTAAGTCCGACCAGTTCCAATTGTTTATTGGGATTAGGTCCAACAAGTTCAATAAGTTTCAACCATGTAACTCATCTTTAATATTTTCTAATAAGTTTCAATCATGTTTAATCAGGTGTGATGTGTTCAGATAAGTTTTGGGTTCTTGAGTTTCGAGAACACACTCAAAATATGTTCATTTCATATGTGATTCTCTTAGGCTAGTAATTTCTAGATTATGTTACCTTGTTTTCCCATCAAACCACTTAGATGCTATGATTATTTTGCCCATCTGATTGCTGAAAATACTTGTTCATTGTCTACATTTATCGAGATCACGATTTCTAACTAACATGATTTGGATAGTGGGAAGCTAATGTATTTGTGCAGTGGAGGATCTTGAATAAACGTTTAGTGGGGTTTAACTGTAATTGATGGTTCTTTTAGCTATTTAACATAACGTACTTATGCCATGTTATGTTGTTGAACTCTTGCTACAACCTCGTTGCTTAAGAAAATACGGAATATGAATGGTGAATGCACTGATATAAATCCTGGTTTCCCTTTTCAGGAAGTCATGTCATCAACATCAAGGGCTGACAAGCCTTTTGAGCAGCAAGCAGAAGATTTTCGTCAGTCCCTTGCAAAGTTGTTATGTTATCACAAAGTGCCACCCTGTTCGATGGTTTATGGAAATGATCCCAACACATTTGCACAATTTATCGTAGATATATATCCAGCAATGAGTTCAAGCTTGGGGTTTGAGACCCTTGATCATAACTGCTTGAAACTTTACGATGTTGAGAAATTTTCTCAAAACTTGATGGACAGATTTGTCTATCAGTAGATACACTTGTTGATACACTTGATAAGAAACTAGGTGATCACTATCTTCGCTTAAGTGTTCAATTTGTCAACAGTGACTGGAAACTAAAGAAGTGGGTTATTAAGTTTTTTCCTGTTTCTGGTGATAAGGATTCCCCGTGTGTAGCGATTATGAGAGTACAATATTGATAGCAAGATAATTACTATGACGGTTGGAAGTGCTAGTGACTTGGCCACCGAAGTGAAGGAAAATATTGAAGAACAGATGAAACTTCCACTGAATGGCCAATTGTTTCATGTAAAGTGTTGCTGTGATTTGATAAGTCAAATGGTCCAGAAAGGATTTGAGCATATCAATAAGATCAATGAGAAAGTTAAATGGTCAAGTTGGTCCAAATCATTACCCTTATGGTTTCTTCGTGATACTACAATTTCAGATATTTTATTAAAGTTTAATTCACCAAAGGTAGTGCCATCAAAGAAAGATCGGGAAAAGGTTAGGATTGTGAGCAACATTTTAGACAGAATTTATGATATAATGAAAGGGTTATTTGAAATGAAGCGGCCATCAGCTAATCTTGTCTTACCTCATCTTCAAGAGATTCGGGCATACCTTACTGCTGAGTCGGCCAGTTCAGATGCTTTTGTGAGCCTTCTGGCTCAGGAATTGCTTGAGATTTTCAACAAGTACTGGGATGATACATTTTTAGTGCTTGCTGGTGCTGCATTCTTCGACCCACGTTACAAACTCAAATTCGTAGAATTTTGCTCATCTGAGTCTAAGGCAGACAGTGTTTTGGAGAATATTCACAAAATATATGATGGCTATGCGGTGTGTGATCAAAAAAGGAATATCTGTTAAGTGATTCAAGTTGTGAATCTGGGGAAGATGATGATGAAGAGGAGGAGGAGACTGAAGGGTCTAAAAGACCGTCCAGGAAATATCGTCGTAAAATTCTGCTTAACCTAAATATACTAAAAGAGTATTGTAAGTCTATGCATCTCCAACCCCAAAAGTCAGAGTTAGACTTGTATCTGGAAGAGCCTACCTTGCCATGGACGGAGCATTTCAGCGTGTTGAACTGGTGGAAAGATAATCATTTCAAGTTATCAAAAATGGCTCGTGATTTCCTAGCAATACCAATGTCTGTTGCGACTCGTTATGAGGCATACTGCACAGAGCCAAGGGAATTTAATTCAACAACGACGTCTTCAAAACCTAAACTGATGAATGTTTTAATGTGCACCAGGAGCTGGAAACTCGGGGCTAAAAAATGATTAAGAAAGGTATGTTGAATGGACTTGTGTCCTTGACCTTGTTTACATTACTTTCTGACAGCTTGTTTTCTTTTTGTTCTCGGCCTGATGCAACACCTGTATGCTATGATCAACACCAACTTTGTAAGTATCTTGTGACAATCAAATGGAAACATGTGTGTGAAGCAGGAATTCAGATTTTGGAAGTATAATTAAGATGAAGTGTGTACTTTTGCTAGTTTTCTTTGTTGCCAGAGTTTTATTGATATTGTTATGAACTTGCTATGGATATGTTTAGTCATCTTTTTCATGGTAATTGACTAATCGGTGTTGATGTTTACCTCTTGTTTTTATTGGATGTGTATGCTCGACTTTAAAAAAAAAACTTAGTTAACCATATATGTGAATTTTGCTTCATCTGTTAGATAGGAGAATTTGATTTTATTGCACTAGAATATATAAACACAGCGAAAAGGAACTAGCTGAACTGCCCCTGTTAGGCTGTTATCTCCCTACACTCTGAATTTCCAACATGACTACCCTAAGGTAACAATCTTGTTTTTGCCCTGTGAGGGCCTCGCTAATACTTGTTGCGTGGCTGCTTAAGGGTTACACTCCTTTCAAAATAGGCGAACTGAAATAGCTGAACCCCTCGCTCACCTCTCTGTTGAAATCTTGAGTTTCTTCTTGTTTGCTGTTATGGTCAGTGTTGCCAGTGTTAGAATGGTTGGATACTTGGATTATTGCAAAGATGTATTATACATTTAGACAAGGTTGCAAAAAAATGAATACCGGTACGGGTACAGACACAAAACGGGTACGAGAAAACGCCATTGAAAAAACTAATGATACGGGTACGTGAAAGAAAATATATAAATTTCTACATAATTTCAATATAATATAGAGGTAAATATCAAATTTGGTGATGATAATATGGTTATTAAACATAATAACTACTAAAAACCTAAAAGACATAAACAATTAAAGTGGGAAAAATAACTCAAAAGCTATGAGATACTCAAATGAGCCTAATCAGTTACGTAAACATAAATACCCGTGTCCAATGTGTGTCGGTGTTGGACACGGAGTACGGTAGGTTGGAGGTGTGTCCGTGCAACCTAGCATTTAGACGCTGAACTGATACATTAGTTACAAAATATCAACTATATTGAAGGGTTAGCTGTAATCCACTATTATACTTTTAATTGCACCGCAACTTTAAGATAAATAACAGCATAAAAAACATCAGTAGGAAACCATGCATGAGAAGAGGAAATGAACCAAACGATATGGGCTGGTTTTAGAAACCTAACTTGCTACTTCAACCCAATAGAGTAGTGTTAGACTACTTAAGTTTTGACACCTTTTATTATGGGCCCCAATTTTGTTCCTTTTTCTCCAAGGAAATTTGGTCATTTTAGTACGAGTTGCAAATTCAAAATCTATTCATTTATCCCTTTACAAATGACAAAAGATATTTGTCGACCCATTGTTTAGTTTATCCATCACTAATAGAGCGTAGTGGTGGTGAAATCTAATTTAGTGGCGGATATTCTATCTAAAGGTATGACTTATAGTCTTTATTGTAGGTTTCCACGAAATATGGTCTTAAACATTTAGCAAACTTAGAGGAATATATTGTTTGTTTGTTTGTTTTTTGGGGGGAGACCCATATAAGCTCAAAAAGGAATACTGTGAAAGTATGGAAGAGACAATTGACATTGAATTAAGGAAAATGGGAAGCAAAAGACAAGTTGAATACGTATATTGAGATTTTTGAGTTCAACATGAGTGTAGGTGCAAAATAGTCATAGGTGAGCCTCATTATATGACATACGGAGTATTACATTGATTTGTCGCTACTTGAGTTACACAGTCCAATAATTTTAGCGGCACTTGATACTTGTTGAATTGTTGCCTTAAGAATTAACCGCTAATTATACGAACCACCGTATGAAAAAGGCACCACTTACTGGCCATCAATTGGATAGATATCACTATTTATGTTGGTTTGGTTGGTTTGAAACTATGTACATCATGCATGTATTCATATTTTGAAGCTGGCTTTTGGATGACCTTATGTATGAGGAATTCTCGTCTTATACTCTATTTTACCCGTTAGATTAGAGATTATAAAAAAAATATAATTAGCAAATGTTGTAGAAAATATTTTCTACAACATTTATGTTGTTCGCTATTCTACCATCAGGGAAGTTATTATATACTCCATCCGTTTTATTTTAGTTGTAATATTTTTAAAGTTGTATTATTCATCTTTTGAGTTTTGATTTAATTTTATGATCAATGTGTAAAAAAGGATATAGTTAATATGAATCTCATTTGATTCGTTTCGGTGTGCACTTAATTAATATATAATTTTTATAATTTATACAAATATATAATTAGAGTTAAAAATTGTTTAAACTATATCTTAACAAGCGTGAAAAATAATTTGTTGCAACTAAAATAAGAGAGGGAATTTTTAGCTTTATATGACCTTAAAATCGAAAGGTCATCATAGATTTGTAGGGGAGTAACCGAGCAATGAAAGGGTCCCATGAGTGTTGGCGTGTTGCGAGTTTGTGGTGATAGACTGATAGAAAAAATTTCTTCCTCTTTAGAAAATGGAAAACAATATGCTATGTTTTTGAAAATCTCCCTCGGTTGAAAAAGATTTACGATTGATACTTTAGTTTGGCACTTTGGCCTACGTGAAAACGGAAGTTTTTTTGACGGCAATTTATTTGTGTTAAAATAAGTGTTTTGACAACTTGGTATGAAAAAAAAAACAAAAAAATAAAGATGAATATCATTTATTTGATACATAACTGATTTTCTTGTGAGTTTAGGAATGTCAACGATGTTTGTGAATAGCTCATTGAAGTTCATTTCGTGGAAGTTTATTTACAAGCTTGTTCATAACCTCATTCAAGCTCGAATATTGTAGAAACCTTTACATTTCTTTAGTAGTATAATTTATTTAGTGAGCATCACAAAATAAACTTAATTTTAGATTAGAATGTATGTAGCTAATCAATCTATTCACTCGAATAGTTGACTTCAATTTCTTAACAAGTAGTAATGAGATGATTAAAAGAAAGTGTAAGGGTCGTTTATTTATTAAGGTCGTTTACTCATAATTTTAACTTGAGCTTAAGCTTAAGCTCGAAAAATAAACGAGCCGAGCGAATTTTGAAAGTTCTGTTAACTCAAGCTCTCTTAATAATTATCAAGCTTAGCTCGAACAAGTTGCTACTCAGCTCGATTCGGTGACATCCCTATGTGAGTTGTATCACACATTTGGAAGCTTGAATCTCTTCTTTCTCCTCTTTTCATAAGTGATAATGTTTTATTTGTATCTCATGTATAATAATTTTTATACAACATGTTTAAAGTTACATACTTTAGAATTTGAGTTATCATAAAATGAGCTTTTGTTACAATGTTATCCTAAATTCCCAATGATTGTACAACAAATTTTAAGATATAGATTTGTTATAGTTCGGGTTACCATAAAATGAGTTTTATTTACGCTTATAAAAAGTGCAATTACATACTTTCTATTGTTAGAAAACTTAATTTCGATGAATAAATGTAACCTATTGTTCCTTATATAAAAGTTGTTTCTTAAAATTATTCGCTTAAATTTCAACGAGTTAAAAGTTTAAAAAAAAACAAAAAACAAAAAAAAAAAAAAGAACAAAACTAGTTCTAGTTACAAAGAATTTGGTATAAGTTAAAACATAAATAAATAAATAAATAAATACTGAAATTAAAAATCTAATGATATAACTCATGCCCAAATTTATGTCAACAAAAAAAAAATAGTTTGAGGTGGCCTCATTTTTTTATATAACAACAGGTCACCTAATTCCTTTTTTGTGTACTAATTTATAAAGGATATCCAAGAACGTAACATTTTTTTTTTTGAAAGAAAGACACAAATTAGCAATCATACTCCGTATATAGTGTTACTGGAGCTTCCTCTGTCAGCATCTCTAGGGTGTTGGATAGATGGAATCGACTATAATTGACTATCTTGAGGTACTTGAATGTGAAATGTATGCATTTTCATGTATATAAATGTACTCAGACTCAAGTCTAGTGTATGACTGTATAAATTAAATGTTGCCTTGAGCCCTTGACCATGAACTTGATCCACATATATTCAGCTTTGGTGAGACCGTGAGAGTGTGGGCTTGGTAGAGTGGTACCCCAGGGTTCAGACTTAGGTTCGAATCTCATCATATGTATTTGAAATGATTCTTTATCTTCTCACTGCTAAATGTGTGTGCCGGACAATTTAGGTTGGGTGTATACATAATAGTAGGATTTCAATCTAGATCCATTATCATTATTGTAAAAAAAAAAAAAAAAAAAAATTTTTTCCTGGTTTCTGGTGATAAGGATTCCCGTGTGTAGCGATTTGAGAGTCAATATTGATAGCAGATAATACTATGACGGTTGAGAGTGCTGGACTTGGCCACCGATTGAAGGAAAATATTGAAGAACAGATGAAACTTCCACTGAATGGCCAATTGTTTCGTAAGTGTGCTGTGATTTGATAAGTCAAATGGTCCAGAAGGATTTGAGCATATCAATAAGATAATGAGAAAGTTAATGGCTCAGTTGGTCCAAATCATTACCCTTATGGTTTCTTCGTGATACTACAATTTCCAGATATTTTATAAAGTTAATTCACCAAAGGTAGTGCCATCAAAGAAAGATCGGGAAAGGTTAGGATGTGAGCAACATTTTGACAGAATTTATGATATAATGAAAGGGTTATTTGAAATGAAGCGGCCATCAGCTAATCTTGTCTTACCTCATCTTCAAGAGATTGGGCATACTTACTGCTGGTCGCCCGTTCAGATGCTGTGAGCCTTCTGGCTCAGGAATGCTTGAGATTTTCAACAGTACTGGGACGATCATTTTTAGTGCTTGCTGTTGCTGCATTCTTCGACCCACGTTACAAACTCAAATTCGTAGAATTTTGCTCATCTGAGTCCTAAGGCAGACAGTGTTTGGAGAATATTCGCAAAATATAGATGGCATGCGGTGTGTGATCAAAAAGGAATATCTGTTAGTGATTCAGTTGTGAATATGGGGAAGATGATGATGAAGAGGAGGAGGAGACTGAGGGTCTAAAAGACCGTCAGGAAATATCGTCGTAAAATTCTGCTTAACCTAAATATACTAAAAGAGTATTGTAAGTCTATGCATCTCCAACCCCAAAAGTCAGGTTAGACTTGTATCTGGAAGAGCCTACCTTGCCATGGACGGAGCATTTCCAGTGTTGAACTGGTGGAAAGATATCATTTCAAGTATCCTCAGTATCAAAATGGCTCGTGATTCCTAGCAATACCAATGTCTGTTGCGACTCGTTTGAGGCATAATGCACGAGCCAAGGGAATCTAATTCAACAACAGCGTCTTCAAACCTAAACTGATGAATGTTTTAATGTGCACCAGGATGGAAACTCGGGCTAAAAATGATTAATTAAGAGGTTGTTGAATGGACTTGTGTCCTTGACCTGTTTACATTACTTTCTGACAGTTATTATGATGAGGTTGTTTTCTTTGTTCTCGGCTTGATGCAACACCTGTATGCTATGATCAACACCAAACTTTGTAAGTCTTGTGACATCAAATGGAAACATGTGTGTGAGACAGGAATTCAGATTTGGAAGTATAATTAAGATGAAGTGTGACTTTTGCTAGTTTTTTTGTTGCCAGAGTTTATTGATATTGTTATGAACTTGTATGGATATGTTTAGTCATCTTTTTCATGGTAATTGATAATCGGTGTGATGTTTACCTCTTGTTTTATTGGATGTGTATGCTCGACTTAAAAAAAAACTTAGTTAACATATATGTGAATTTTGCTTCATCTGTTAGATAGGAGAATTTGTTTTATTGCACTGATATAAAACAACAGTGAAAAGGAACTAGCTGAACTGCCCTGTTAGGCTGTTATCTCCCTACACTCTGAATTTCCAACTGACTACCCTAAGGTAACAATCTTGTTTTTGCCCTGTGGGGCCTCGCTAATACTTGTTGCGTGGCTGCTTAAGGGTTACATCTTTTCAAAATAGAGGAACTGATAGCTGAAACCCCCGCTCACCTCTCTGTTGAATCTTGAGTTTCTTCTTGTTGTGTTGGTCGTGTTGCCAGTGTTAGAAAGTGTTGGATACTTGGATTATTGCAAAGATGTATTATACATTTAGACAAGGTTGCAAAAAATGAATACCGGTACGGGTACAGACACAAAACGGGTACGAGAAAAACGCCATTGAAAAACTAATGATACGGGTACGTGAAGAAATATATAAATTTCTACATAATTTCATATATATAGAGTAAATATCAAATTTGGTGATGAATATGGTTATTAAACATAATAACTACTAAAAACCTAAAAGACTAAACATTAGTGTGGGAAAAATAACTCAAAAGCTATGAGATACTCAAATGAGCTAATCAGTTACGTAACTAGATACCCGTGTCCAATGTGTGTCAGTGTGGACACGGGTACGGTAGGTTGGAGGTGTGTCCGTGCAACCTAGCATTTAGACGCTGAACGCTACATTGTTCACAAACTATCAACTATATTGAAGGGTTAGCTGTAATCCACTATTATACTTTTAATTGCACCGCAACTTTAAGATAAATAAACGCATAAAAAACATCGTGGAAACCATGCATGAGAGAGGAAATGAACCAAACGTATGGGCTGGTTTTAGAAACCTAACTTGCTACTTCAACCCAATAGGTAGTGTTAGACTACTTAAGTTTTGACACTTTTATTATGGGCCCCAATTTTGTTCCTTTTTCTCAAGGAAATTTGGTCTTTAGTACGAGTTGCAAATTCAAAACTATTCATTTATCCTTTACAAAGAAAAAGATATTGTCGACCCATTGTTTAGTTTATCCATCACTAATGAGCGTAGTGGTGGTGAATCTAATTTAGTGGTGGATTTCTATCTAAAGGTATGACTATAGTCTATCGTAGGTTTCCACGAAATATGGTCTTAAACATTTAGCAAACTTAGAGGATATATGTTTGTTGTTTGTTGTTTTTTGGGGGGAGACCCATATAGCTCAAAAAGGAATACTGTGAGTATGGAAGAGACAATTGACATTGAATTAAGGAAATGGAAGCAAAAGACAAGTTGAATACGTATTTGAGATTTTGAGTTCAACATGAGTGTAGGTGCAAAAAGTCATAGGTGAGCCTCATTATATGACATACGGAGTTTATTGATTTGTCGCTACTTGAGTTACACAGTCCAATAATTTTAGCGGCACTTGATACTTGTTGAATTGTTGCCTTAAGAATTAACCGCATTATACGAACCACCGTATGAAAAAGGCACCACTTACTGGCATCAATGGATAGATCACTATTTATGTTGGTTTGGTTGGTTTGAACTATGTACATCAGCAGTATTCATATTTGAAGCCGGCTTTTGGATGACCTTTGTATGAGGAATCTCGTCTTATACTCTACTTACCGTTAGATTAGAGATTATAAAAAAATATATAGCAAATGTTGTGAGAAAATACAAATGTTGTAGAAATATTTTCTACAACATTTATGTTGTTCGCTTTCTACCATCAGGGGTTATTATATACTCCATCCGTTTATTTTAGTTGTAATATTTTTAAAGTGTTTATTCATCTTTTGAGTTTGATTTAATTTATGATCAATGTGTAAAAAGGTATAGTTTAATGAATCTCATTTGATTCGTTCGATGTGCACTTAATTAATATTAAATTTTAAATTTATACAAATATATATTAGAGTTAAAATTGTTTAAACTATATCTTAACAAGCGTGAAAAATAATTTGTTGCAACTAAAATAAGAGAGGGAATTTTAGCTTTATATGACCTTAAAATCGAAGGTCATCATAGATTTGTAGGGGAGTAACCGAGCAATGAAGGGTCCCATGAGTGTTGGCGTGTTGCGAGTTTGTGGTGATAGACTGAGAAAAAATTTCTTCCTCTTGAAAATGGAAAACATTGCTATATTTTGAAAATCTCCCTCGGTTGAAAAAGTTACGATTGATCTTTAG
This sequence comes from Suaeda aralocaspica, assembly GCA_016808085.1. Taxonomy (NCBI): domain Eukaryota; kingdom Viridiplantae; phylum Streptophyta; class Magnoliopsida; order Caryophyllales; family Amaranthaceae; genus Suaeda; species Suaeda aralocaspica. The sequence goes on from PYUH01000049.1 coordinate 3,791,029, forward strand.
TTTGGCACTTTGGCCTACGTGAAACTGAGTTTTTTTGACGGCAATTTATTTGTGTGAAATAAGTGTTTTGACAACTTGGTATGAAAAAAAAAAAACAAAAATAAAGATGAATATCATTTATTGGTACATAACTGATTTTCTTGTGAGTTTAGGAATGTCAACGATGTTTGTGAAAGCTCATTGAAGTTCATTTCGTCGAAGTTTATTTATAAGCTTGTTCATTAACCACATTCAGCTCGAATATTGTAGAAACCTTTACATTTCTTTAGTAGTATAATTTATTTGTGAGCATCACAAAATAAACTTAATTTTAGATTAGAATGTATGTAGCTAATCAATCTATTCACTCGAATAGTTGACTTCAATTCTTAACAAGTAGTAATGAGATGATTAAAAGAAAGTGTAAGGGTCGTTATTTATTAAGGTCGTTTACTCATAATTTTAACTTGAGCTTAAGCTAAACTCGAAATAAACGAGCCGAGCGAATTTTGAAAGTTCTGTTAACTCAAGCTCTCTTAATAATTATCAAGCTTAGCTCGAACAAGTTGCTACTCAGCTCGATTCGGTGACATCCCTATGTGGTTGTATCACACATTTGGAAGCTCGAATCTCTTCTTTCTCCTCTTTTCATAAGTGATAATGTTTTATTGTATCTCTGTTATAATTTTTATACACATGTTTAAAGTTACATACTTAGAGATTTGAGTTATCATAAAATGAGCTTTTGTTACAATGTTATTCTAAATTCCCAATGATTGTACACAAATTTTAAGATTAGATTTGTTATAGTTCGGGTTACCATAAAATGAGTTTTATTTACGCTTATAAAAAGTGCAATTACATACTTTCTAGTGAGAAAACTTAATTTCGATGAATAATATAACCTATTGTTCCTTATTAAAAGTGTTTCTTAAAATTATTCGCTTTATTTCAACGAGTTAAAAGTTTAAAAAAAAAACAAAAAACAAAAACAAAAAAAAAAAGAACAAAACTAGTTCTAGTTACAAAGAATTGGTATAAGTTAAAACATAAAATAAATAAATAAATAATAAATACTGAAATAAAAATCTAATGATATAACTCATGCCCAAATTTATGTCAACAAAAAAAAAAATAGTTTGAGGTGGCCTCATTTTTTTTATATAACAACAGGTCACCTAATTCCTTTTTTGTGTACTAATTTATAAAGGATATCCAAGAACGTAACATTTTTTTTTTTTGAAAGAAAGACACAAATTAGCAATCTACTCCGTATATAGTGTTACTGGAGCTCTCCTCTGTCGCATCTCTGGGTGTGGATGATGGAATCGACAAATTGACTATCTTGAGGTACTTGAATGTGAAATGTATGCATTTTCATGATTAAATGTACTCAGACTCAAGTCTAGTGTATGACTGTATAAATTAAATGTTGCCTTGAGCCCTTGACCATGAACTTGATCCACATATATTCAGCTTTGGTGAGACCGTGAGGTGTGGGTTGGTAGAGTGGTACCCCAGGGTTCAGACTTAGGTTCGAATCTCATCATATGTATTTGAAATGATTCTTTATCTTCTCACTGCTAAATGTGTGTGCCGGACAATTTGGTTGGGTATATACATAATAGTAGGATTTCAATCTAGATCCATTATCATTATTGTAAAAAA
>PYUH01000049.1:3792700-3838473 GCA_016808085.1 Suaeda aralocaspica
AAAAAAAAAAAAAAAAAAATACTACATCCGCCACACATTAGTTGAAACAAATATTATTTTATACCTCACAAAATATTATTTTTGTTGCAGCGAAAATAGTAATTGTTTAGCTTTGCTTTTGTAGACCATTGTACTTGAGAGGTCATGCATAGGCTTTGTGTCAGAGTTGCATTAGCAAATAGCAATAGTAGTTCACTCAATGGCTTTGAATATTTTCCGGCCGTGCCCATCATCATGATATCGTTAGCTCGAAACCTCCAGTTTCGGGTGTAGGGTCATAATAAAATCATAAATGGGATGGAACGATCTTTTTTCACTTTTTGCATTGCCGAAGAGAACTGGACAATGCGTATTTGAAGGGAATTTAAATTATACGGAGTATTAAGCTATTTGCTAAGTTGCTATATAATCAATCAATACTCAATAGTGCTACGTTTTTGCTTAGAGAAGTCCTCCTTTAAGCCAACATTTTCTTGTTCAACTAACTATTTTCACAATGAAGTTAATATTTTAACTACAACTTTTGATTGAACAATATTCAAATCACAAGGGAGGTCATGGACTCATGGCCCCCTTTATCACGCCTTTAGCTGCACCTTTAATTCTTTTGAGGTTTGTTCTGTACTAATTTTGGGCTTACTACTTATAAGAATGGTATGTCATTTCATATATTACGTGACGAATAAAAATCAATTATAATTAAGGATTTGTTTACTTCACTTTAAAATAAGTTTAGTTCAGTTCCTTTCAGCTCTTCTTTTATTTTGCTAATCATTAATCGTTCATAAAATACTTTCAATTCAGCTCCAATCAGTTCAGATCGGCTGTTTTCAGTTGAAGTAAATAGGCCTTAAGAGATCGATGTATGATTTGTGTGATAAATAAAACTAATGTAATTAACGTGAAGTTTTCAAAAGATTGAAGTGTAATTTATTGCTTTGATGTTTGAAGTGTGTTAAAGTAAGAAACTAAGGAAAAAAAATGTTGATAATTTTGAGTAATGGTACTTTAGTCACATTACTCCAATAGTAATGTCATGCATGATGTTAATATCCAATTTATCTACTCCGTAGTATTTACCTTCTGCTTTCATGTTTCATCAGCATCTACTTTCTTTTTAGGGGTTTGGTAGCCGGCAATTTGACTAGTTATAGACTTATAGCATTGATTATTATACAATGACAATATTGAATTTCTTTTTTTTTTTTTTTTCTCACTGTTTTCTGTTTATCATTGGAAAACTTGTTCAAGCTTTTCTGCGTAAAACATTTATTATTCCATCGTTTTCTCATGATTCATGCTTTAAGACACTGATATTGGAGTGTATTGTTGTTAACAGGAAAGTCTACCTACTAATGTTAATCTATAATAGTGATTTAATTGTAACAGATTATAATGACAAATATAAATTCTTAGAAAAGACTGTATGACGGTGGTAGGCTCCTTTAGTTAACAAAAAAAAAGTCAGGAAAATTTCAAATTTATCAATGTTATAAATATATCAAATTTATAACATTGATAAACGCTCACATGTAAAGGTCCCGTGTAAGAAATGTAAAGGCCCATTACTTTTGCTTGTTTATTAGTTTCATAATTGCTTGATATACTTCTCTAAATTTATCATTGTAATAAATTAGAAAAGTTAGATATAACGCACTAAATCTCCAAAAGGTTGGCATGTAACTTGCTTACACTTATCGAAAGTGAAGCAAATGGTTGATGCTCAGTTGCTCACCAGTTGGCTCAACAAGCTCCCCAAATCAGTCTCATGACTTCATGACTCATGAGTGTAAGAGTGAGTAATCTGTAGTACTGAATGAAAATTAATGTAGGTCGAAATCTTAATGTAAAAGAAGAAGAGAAAACCGTAACGTGTGGAACACACTGTCTTCAAAGCAAATTTCGCCCCGACTAAGGTGCAATCGGCTACCGGCGTTTGCTCTCCAAGATTTTACATGGTGTTCTTCCAAATTGTGCACTCAAATAAGGAAGAAGTGGAACTCTCGAATTTGCTCAGAAAACAGAAGGGAGGAAGAGAAAGGAGGCTATTGAAATTGTGTGTCTTTGCTGATTCAGAGAACCCATTTTATAGCCACCCAAAATCGAAACTGAAAAAACAAAGCATTAAACGTAATTAAAACTGAATAAGATCAAATCACGCAATTAAAATCAGTTTTAAAAACCACAGTGAATGTAATTAAGAACCAGTTTTAAAAAAACCACAGTGAATGTAACTAAGATGTCAGTTTCAAAAAAGAAGAATGTGGACGTGTCACGAACCACACAGCGGCGGGAGTGTGGGGAGACCCTTTTCTAGCCCAAACCACTAGTACATTTAAATATAAGTAGTAAAACCCACCTTTATAAACAAGTTACTACTCTCTTATTCTTTCAATGTGGGACAAAAGTAGTTTCATAAAACAATTGTTCTTTTCACAAAATATCTTCACAAAGGGTTTGATCTTTGCATAATTCCAACAATGAGTGCTACAGAGAAGATGAAATTATGGTCCGAACTTTTAACAATTACATTATTGATGTTTCGAGTGCTTCATTGGGGTGTTTCATGAAGAGAGTTTTAGGGAGGTAAGGAGCTTGAATTTTGACTAGTAAAAAACTCTAATGTAGGTGTTTGGTGAGGAAGAGGTTCGAAGAAAGTTTTTTATATAAAACTCTAATATGAAAGAGGTGGTATAAGGAGCTTTTGGGTATAAAAATTGCAAATGACTATTTTACCCATAATTAAACAAATCTAACCTATTTTACAAAAAAACAAATGTCTATAAATGTCATTTTACATAATTTAAAAAAATAAATATAAAACTCTAAACAATTAGCTAAGTTTATCATACATATTTATACAAACAACTATTCAAATCAGCACTCGGATCCTCTCAACAGAAAGGTAATCTCATGATTCATGCTTTAAGACACTGATATTGGATTGTATTGTTATTAACAGGAAAGTCTACCTACTAATGTTAATCTATAATAGTGTTTTAATTGTAACAGATTATAATGACAAATATAAATTCTTAGAAAAGACTGTATGATGGTGGTAGGCTCCTTTAGTTAACAAAAAAGAGTTAGGAAAATTCTAAATTTATCAATGTTATAAATTTACCAAATTTATAACATTGACAAACACTCACATATAAGGGTCCCGTGTATAAAATGTAAAGGTCCCATTACTTTTGCTTGTTTATTAGTTTCATAATTGCTTGATATACTTCTCTACATTTATCGTTCTGATAAATTAGAAAAGTTAGATATAACGCACTAATTTTCAAAAGGTTGGCTTGTAGCTTGCTTACACTTATCGGAAGTGAAGCAAATGATTGACGCTTAGTTTCTCACTGGTTGGCCCAACAAGCTCCCCAAACGAGTCTCATGACTTCATGACTCAGGAGTGCTACAAAGAAGATGAACTTTGGGTCCGAACAATTGCATTTTAACAATTACATTATTGATGTTTTGAGTGCTTCATCGAGGTGTTTGCTGAAAAGAGTTTTAGGGAGGTAAGGAGCTTGAGTTTTGATTATTAAAAAAACCCTATTGTGGGTGTTTGGTGAGGAAGAGGTTTGAAGAAAGTTTTTGATATAAAACTGTAATTTGAAAGAGCTTGTATAAGGAGCTTTTGGGTACAAAAATTGCAAATAACTATTTTACCCTCATAATTAAACAAACCTAACCAATTTTACCTAAAAAAAAAGGTTGTTCATAAATGTCATTTTACATAATTAAAAAAAAAGTATAAAACTCTAAACAATTAGCTAAATATTATCATATATATTTATACAAACAACTATTCAAATTAGCGCTCGAATCCTCTCAACAAAGAGGTAATCTTCTAAAAGCAAAGTCTGAACTCTAATAACTAAACTCTCGAATAACTTAGGTAATGTTGTATGTTATTTACTGCTTCCATTATAAGTTTAAATTGCGTTATATATGTGTTTGGATGCCAACGTGTTTAGTAAATTAACTTTTAGAAATTAAGATGATAACCAAACTTGATATCTAATTTTGACCACATTATTGCCCTTATGGCTCCCTATGCAGTATGCACTAAAATTATGTAAAACTAGTGTAGGTGAGTTTTATTATCGAGTTAGTATCATATCTTACTAGTCACTTTTATTTTGTTGATCGATACAAATGAAAATATTTTTTTTTCCTTTCGCCCATTTAAGGTTAGTTTACCTTGCTCGGTCGTGGGGTGCATAATGTCGAGGTTGTTCAGTATCGAATAAGAAATTGGGGCCGTTAGGGCCATCTCAAGTCTCAGCCATACCAATGAAGAATGTTGAATGTAGATCTTAGAGTAAAGTCCAAGTCACGGAACCACAAAATTCTTCCTATTGTCCCATGCAAGTACACTACTGAAGAAAACAAAATAGTATCTCCAATTGCCAAAAAATCAAAGTAACAGCAAAAGAAAAATCGATGGATTTTGATTAAGAAAGGTAAGGGAGTGGACGAAGGCAAAGCAAAACAAGTTGTTTAATAACCAAGAATCCAAAGCAATGAAGCATTAGTTAGACAAAAATAGACAATAACACACCCCGTGAGCTTCCCCCACACCCCTTAACCTATCACCTCAAACTTCAAACCGTCTACCTCCACGTGGCTAGCCTCCCCCAATTCTCCCCTCCCCCTTACAATACCTATTTCTTTTATCTTTTCTTTTTCGGATCGTCTGGTTTAACTTATATCCTTTTCAAACTTAATTTTGTTTTATTTTCAAAATAGATTCAAGGTAAATTCATTTTATGGGTTAAGTTGAAAATTTATACTGAATGGTGTATTTCACTATTTGTATAAAGTTTCTTGTTGAATTGGACTTATAAAAGTCTTCTCTAAGAAACTTATCTATTAATTACTATACGTTTTTGTTATTGATTTAATTAATATTATCTTAGATGTCACTAATTATTAATTATCCCCCAAAATTTTTATTAAACGTATTATTGATGTTGTGTATCACACAATATTAATATAATATAAATGAAAGTTGACATTGAAGGGTTGTCATTGTTTCCACCTAGATCTTAGATGTTTCTAATCAAATAAATGAAAGTAAAACAATTAAAATGGCCACAAGACTTTGGTTGTACCGAAGAATATATACAACTTAGCATTGTTAAGATTGTCGCACCAAGAAAAACATTGGTGAGATTGATGAAGTATTTCAAATTTTCAATTGCTTACATGGTATTTCATTAGCTAATTTTGGTTTAGCGATCTAATGTTTTCATACATAATCTACACTTACATAGTTTTTTTTTTTGTTTGTTGAATTGTCTTTACATACGTAGTATTTTTTTTTCTTTATCTATTTGAACAAATCTTTATTGATATCTATTAAATCTTAATTATTTGACCCCAAGCAATTCAATAATTGGTGGTGTATCATGCATAAATCAAAATAGATAAATTGAAGTTGAGAATATAAAGGTTGTCGTTCTTTCACTGTTTCATAATTTTCTGGTGATACATTTCAACATGCTATTGTTACAGACTTATAGTACGTAGTAATATATACATTATATGCCTTTCATATGTGATTAGATAGTATCAAAAATATTTTTCTCCGACATAAGTTTCAATGTGAAATAATATAAACAAATTACTTTTTTTTAATTATATATATACTTTTTTATTTCGATTGTATCTAGAAATTGTTTTTTGAGCTATGCATATGAGGAAGGGGGAATTGAAGTGACAAATTAAGTTCGAACCTTGTATTATATGAATATGAGGTGGGAGAGGGTACCATTAAGCCACTCCTCGATTTTATTAACCAATTCTTTATAAGTTGAGCCTTGTTGCAACTTGCAAGAAAACTAGCTAGGTTGAATTGATAGCTAACCTACTTTAGAAGACTTTGACAATGAGTTCATAAAAATCAAGATGTAACAACTAACATGAATTACATAGTATTAAAAGTATAACTAATTTACTAATGAAGTCCTTGTAATGCATCACCAAGACATCTTGAAGAGTGGCAAAATTATGAACATTTGCGAATGACTTTTTGCGATTTATGTATTACGTATAATAGAATTCCAATTATTTTTGGAACTAATCCTCTTATAATTAGGTATTGTGGATGGGCACTAAAGTTAACTTGTATATTTTAATAGTTCACGCATATTGTCATGCAACAAGCATAGTAAAGTGCATGGCATAGGATTTGTAGGGCCAATTTGTTAACTTTGTAGTTGTCCAAAGGTCCTATTCGTTTGGATTAAATTTGACTAACCGAATCGAAAGGTATTAAATTAGTTTGTTTATTTCTCTTTATTTATATATTTATTAATAATAATAATAATTATTATTATTATATTGCACTGAACTAAGTTGAATTTAATTCAACTAAAAATAAGCTCAAAAGAACAAGATCGGAGTGTATTAGTGATTTAATCGAACCATTTTATTCAAATTTTTTCTAATATACCATTGCTCCATTTTTGGATTTAGTAGTATAAAATATACCACTGCTCCATTTCGGAAACAAATCCCAATTTTTTACCTAGTGATTTTTTTAATCCATTCAAATCATCATAGTGTGTAAAAAAATAATTCACCTTATATGCAATTACACATTATACATTTATACACCAAGGGGCTTAGGTTCTTCTGAACAGATTCATAAAACCTTATCATAATAATTTCTCTTCTCTAAAAGAAAAAAAAAAAAAACACACGAGTAATAACTACTTTAAAAAGTCTATCTAAATTCTAATCTATTTCAATCAATTATTTATAGTAAGAAAAATAATAAAACAATTATGACACCAAATCAAATAGGATAGATTCAAATCAAGCAGATAATTTACTCAAATTAGATAAAATAATTGGAAATCAAAAAAAATTAATAAGATAGACCGTTTGACATAACACGAACTCTAAAATGAGTAATTCGGTAGTCATGATAATTTCATTTGTTTAGTAAGACGTGACGGTGCAAGTATGTCCCACACACGAACACCAAACCGTCTATATATATTCCCCTTTGTATTACCATCCACTAATCCTCGTATTGTGTACCCCTCTCTCAATCACCTTCCTTTTTTTTTCGTCAAACATTTCCTCCAATTGATTCTCATTTTTTTTTTCTTTCTTAAATTTTAAAAATACTTTAAAAAAAATGGAAACTCTTTCAGGATTATTGAAAGAAATCTCAGAAAAATTCCCAAATCGTAGAGCTATTTCAGTTTCTGGAAAATTTGATATTTCTCATTTTCGTTTGAATGAATTGGTGGAAAATTCTGCTTCTCGGATTGCTGCTGCCGGTGTTCGTCCTGGTGACGTTGTTGCCCTCACCTTTCCTAACACTGTTGAGGTATATTTATTTTCGTTGCAACAGTTGAATACTTTATGTAATACGGTAATTATGTTATTGTTTTACATCACATTTTAAAATCAACAAAATGAACTACGGTTTATATTTTGTTTACTATTTTTGGTATTTTACGAGAATTCCAATTTTTTCAATTGGTAGAATTGTGGCTGTCCTAATTTTCAGTGATACGATGAGTTTTTTTTTATTTTATTATTTTAGTCTTTGTTTTGTTTTATGCGTTACGTTTTTGGTTTGGTGTAATATCACTCTATTTTTATTTACTTTGAGGATAAGTTATTATCTATTAGGTTAAATCGTCGTAAATAATATGATACGGAGTTAGTAGATGAATTTATCGCTAAAAAAAATTTAATATTTAAAACTTGTAAAGTGTTGGCTTTGTTTGTTTGTTTGTTTAGTTTTTTTATCTTAAACGTTTGGCCAAATAAGAAAAGTGTGTTTGGGTAGTTTGATTTTCCCTTAACACGTAAGCTACCGTGTATTTATGTATAAACTTTATCCGGGTTATGCCCATTACCGTAAAGGTATAGCCACTAATAATAGAAAACATCCAAACAATAACTATAATTAATGATGTTTTGTCGTGGTACAATGATATGTTACAATCTTTTTTTAGCATTACAAATTTCATTTCTATAGTAACGCTTGTTCATGTGCTAGAATGGATTGCATAACAAAAGCATAATCATCCCCGTTACAGATTTATCGTTACATATATTGATATTTTAGTATTTTACATATGAATTGATGCAACTAAAGCATGACCTTGTATTGTATATATGGAAAATGTTGGTTACACATTAAAAAAAAATAAAATTCTGTATTGTAAAATTGATAGTACCTAGTAATAATAGTTAATAACAAAATTCTTTAACAATTTAGGTGAATTCTGTTTATATGTAGTAATTGCTTATTGTTAATTGATCAACAGTTTGTGATCCTGTTTTTGGCGGTGATCCGTGCTAGAGCCACTGCAGCACCACTGAACTCTGCCTACACAACCGATGAATTCGAGTTTTACCTCTCTGACTCCGAGTCAAAGCTCCTTCTTACACCCACTGAAGGCAACGCTGCAGCCGAAGCAGCAGCTACCAAGCTTAACATTCCCCATGTTACTGCCTCCCTCACTTCTCCTGACTCTGAGCTCACTTTGTCAACAGACGAGTCTGATTCGAACAACTTAGTGTCATCATTGTTGCTTGTTAATGAGCCCTCTGATGTTGCACTCTTCCTCCACACTTCTGGGACAACCAGCCGTCCCAAGGGAGTCCCACTCACCCAGCTCAACCTGGTTTCATCAGTTCGAAACATTCAGTCAGTGTACAAGCTTACTGAGGCTGACTCCACTGTTATTGTATGCCCTCTGTTCCATGTCCATGGTTTGATGGCCGCGTTGCTATCATCTCTAGGTGCTGGTGCTGCTGTCGCTCTTCCTTCTGCAGGGAGGTTCTCTGCTACATCGTTTTGGGCTGATATGAAGAAGTACAACGCCACGTGGTACACTGCTGTTCCTACTATCCACCAAATCATACTTGACCGTCACCTTAACAAACCTGAATCAGAATACCCAAAGCTCCGGTTTATCCGGAGCTGCAGTGCATCGTTGGCTCCGGTGATATTGAATCGCCTTGAGGAGTCATTTGATGCACCTGTTTTAGAAGCATATGCAATGACTGAGGCCACCCATTTGATGTGTTCTAATCCTTTGCCTGAAAATGGGTCCCATAAGGCTGGCTCTGTAGGGCGGCCTGTTGGCCAGGAGATGGCTATTTTGGATGAAAGCGGGGTGGTCCAAGGGCCCAAGTCTAAAGGTGAGGTTTGTATTCGAGGCCTGAATGTTACAAAAGGGTATAAGAATAACCCAGAAGCGAATAAGGCAGCTTTTCAATTCGGGTGGTTTCATACTGGTGATGTTGGATTTTTTGATGAAGATGGGTATTTGCATTTGGTGGGTCGCATTAAGGAGCTCATTAACCGTGGAGGTATACTTCTTATGTCCTTTTTGGTTTCCATTGCCATTTTTTTTTTCAAAATTACATTTTTGTTTATATGAATATCATTGGTTATTTATTGATGTTTTGTTACATTCTTATATAAAAAGAATGTTTGTTAATGCTCAAGTTTGTTAAATTTCATAGGTTAATTTATAATTCCTATGTGTGATTAGTAGTTGCAGCTACTATCGGTCTATGATTTCATCTCTCTCATATGGTGGGATTCTGGGAAAATTGGATGGTGGATTTTTGAGTCACTTTTCCAAAGTAGTTTTCAGTGTGAATATTTTGACTGAGACAAATTTGTTGATTAGCGATATTTTTTTGACAAACGGTGAACATATGCCTAAGAGAACATTGCACTTTGATGAAGTGTTACTATGTGATGTAATAGGATTAGTCAGTAGTTGATCAAGTTAATTTTGCAATGGGAAAATTGGGGCTTCCACTTGATGTTTGAAACTTGCTTGTGACAAGCTATGATTTTTCTGGGCAGTCTCTATGTTGATGTTGTTCACCATCACCTAATAATTACTCATATTAAATCACTGCACACGATAACACTAGTAGTGTCATGCTGTATGGTTGATTAGCTGTTGCTTGTGACTCAGTAGGAAATTAAAACAAATGTACCTTTTTATGTTCGGTTAACTGAGCTTTCATAAAAGTTATTTTTCTTGGTCAGTTATGTAAGCCTCGGAGAAGAGTCACCCACTCCTTAATTAATTAATTGATTTGTAAAAAATGCACCACTTTGAATTCCATGTATTCAATAAAATCAAGTTATTGGTTGAAGTTAAGTTTCTGATAATGGAATTGTGTTGTACCAATTGTTTTCAGGTGAAAAGATATCACCAATTGAAGTGGATTCAGTTCTTTTATCTCATCCTGATGTTGCACAAGCTGTTGCTTTCGGGGTCCCAGATGACAAATATGGAGAGGAGGTAAAAACTAATTTCTATTCGTCCTTGTCTTTAGATTCTAGATTAAGTTTTTAGTTTTCAACGATTATGATCACTGAATGTTCGTGTAAAGAAAAGTCATTCAATCTTCTTATCACCATGCAATGTATATGCATAATGCATTATATGACTTGTAGATTTAGTAAGTTGATTTACGTTGGTGGTATGGTCGTTTACTTTTGTAATTCAAGAGACAATGGAAGTGGGAATATGATTCGTGGTGTGGTTGAGAGGTATAAGCATGACGGCATGAATGTGTGGTACTGCATTTTGATGTTTCTCTGAATGTGTGGTTTTGTTGGAACTCAACTTGCTTGATCAATGCTTTTTATAATCATCATTCATGTGCTTGATAATGACACTTACTGTAAGTGGTTGGTTACTTGGTTATGCACCTCATGAATAAGTGTCTAAAGCAAAAAAGGTCCTGGCAGAAAATTAGGAGCGGAAAGAAATTGTACGTGCTGATTACATTTTATGGGGCAGATAATCGAGTGGTGCTCATTGTATCTATGTTTGATTCATACTTTTGTTAGCTCAAAGAATGGACACCTTAGATTTACCTTTGTGCAATTTTCGTTCTAGCTGTGAGGATTGAATGTTCATTGTGGTTTTATTTATTTTTCTCTGCTATTTGGACAGATAAATTGTGCTGTTATTCCAAGAGGAGGAGTAGAGATTGATGAGGAAGCAATAACCAAATTTTGCAAGAAAAACCTTGCAGCATTCAAGGTGCCTAAGAAGGTTTTCATCACCGATTATCTGCCAAAAACTGCAAGTGGGAAAATTCAGCGGAGATTTGTGTCCGAACACTTCCTTGCCCAGATTTCAACTGCTAAAGTTCCCAAGTTTGGGGCTTAGTGAATGCCTTGCTTTCAAGTCACTCTGGAATTTGTTCGATGCACAATGTGTTGACTGTTCTGAGTTTTAACTGTCAGAACTGTCATTGGTGAACGACTGAACATTGTGGGTCGCTTTCCTTTATCTCTAAATATCATAGTCCAGTTCTTTCTATCCTTATCCTTGTATAGCCTCTTAGGTAATTTAAGTCTATTTGTAAGCTGCATCAGAAATATACATGATTAATTATAATTAGTACTTATGTTAACTTTAAAAGCGAAAATTCATCAAATGGGTACAATCTTCCAAACGTCGAAATTACTTTGGTTCTCTAGTGCTGAAATTACTAGAACCTTGCATCAAAATATACAAGAGCAACATGGGAAGACAGTACTTTATAAGTTGCTTTAAAAGTGAGATTGGAGATTAGGAGGAACAGCTTGCAGAACTGAGAACTTGTTCATAAAATTGTCATTTGTATGAGCAAGTATGCAGACATGATACTTGCTTCAGAGTACTTCTAGTCCTAGACGCATGCTTTTTGATTATTTATTCTAGGATCATCTTCAAAGTATCCACCATTACTAGTCTCAAGTCGGAAAAAAAGCTTCTATCTCCTTTAGCCACTTCCATTTTAAATGTTAAACACTCGAGCAATAGACTTTATTCATGCATTCGACTTGTATTGTTTTTCAAATTGTTGATGCTAAAATTGCCAACTAGGTGGTTCTACAAGACTCATAACTTAGCTCGAGTTTCAATTACATAATAACTGTCCTTTTCTGACCCTCAAATTTTTACGCATAATTTTAATGAGCAAATAAAAAATGTGACTAAGACAAAATTTAAAGCGTGAAACGCCATTTACTGTATACTCGATATGATCACTATGGGTTCAAATCATGTAGAATGACTACTTGGCCCTATTTTTTCGGTACTAGGGAGTAGGGAGCCACAACGAGTCTTTTTTGCTCTTCTGTCAACTTCTTATGAGCTTTCTAAAGTGTCGTTCCTCAATCTAAGGGTTATGTGGTAAGTTTTTCGGTAAATTTTATAGGATTCTGAAATCCCTTCTGTATTCACCTTCCAAAGCATCTTTTAAGGCTTTGTCTAATTTTCGCCCCAAATTCGTCGCTTGTGCTACCAATAACTTTGTGATGTCCCACGCCTGATTTTAGCCTCTAAAAGTCTAAAACCTTGTTGGTTCTTCTCTAGAAGATTTCTGAATTAATGACACACTAGTTTTTTCTTACTCTTTCGAAATCCTGTTATGACCTTTGAAATTCTAAGTAAGTGTCTAGGGGCCCTCTATTGACCTAAAAAGGACCATGTAAAAGTTTCGGCCATTTTTTTTTTAAACTAAGTAGCCTCTTAAAATCGTGAATAATAGTTATGTTTTCTACTCTCAGAGGCTATTTCCCAACTCAATCCTATTTTTGGCCCATATATCTCCTTTGTGTTGGTGATGACTCCATGATGCCCTATGCACAATTTCAGCTTCTAAAACACTCGATAGGTTTTCACTTCAAAAGATTTTTGAATTTGGGAGTATTCTTTTTAGGGTCTACCCATACAAACAAAATGAGTCAGAGTTTATTAAATCCTTGAGTAACTCTTCAGACTCATACTTTAAATTCAGGGACACTACGTAAAATTTTCGGTCATTTGTTTTTGTGATTAAATAAGTCTTAAGAAATTGGGCTTGGAATAGGTGGATCCCCTAAAATGTTGTTGACCTACAAGCCCAAATTGCCTCCATTTCCCCTGTTACGTTCTTCCCCAACCCCTGCCTAAACCCTTACACTTCCATCTCAATCTTCTTCTTCCAAAATTCAATCAATCAATCTTCCTTCATTAATTAATTCTATAATTATTGTTAAATGATTTAACAATGGTGAGTAAAAGACAAAGAGAAGCTAGAAAGAAATTCAAACAATCAAACCCAGAATTATTCCCAATCCCTGAACCAACTCCCCCAAAAGATCCTTCAAAAAAGAAGAAAAAAAAACCCAATTTTAAGCCCAAAAAATCAAATTCAACTAACCTTAAAACCCTAGATAATAATAAATCTAAAATTAATAGGAAAAAACCCTTGAGAGTTCCTGGGTTAAAACCTGGTGATTGTTGTTTTATTTGTAAAGATTTGCATCATATTGCTAAAGATTGCCCTGAAAAAGCTGCTTGGGAAAGAAATAAGGTTTTATTTCTTTTTAATTTTTTATGGGTTTTTTGAATTTTTGTGATTTTGTGGGTTTTTTTTTCTAGGGTTTTGTTTATTTTGATGTAAAGGTTTAGTCTTTATTTGAATTTTATGAAATTAGGGTTTTTAAGTGATATTGTGTTTGTTGAATTGGTGAAGCTTTTCTGGGTTTTTTTTCTTGCTATTCAAAAGTTGCTCAAAGTTTGATTTTTTAATTTTATTTTTATGACGTATTTATGTGATTGTTGCAATTAGAAATATTGAAGATAATTTTGTTGAAAATTGTGTATTAGAGACCTTTCATTGATTGGTTATTATGAAATAATTACAGTTATTTTGGTAGAAGTATTGGAAATAATTGGATGTCTCATATGTACTTTATATGATATTGGATTGTTGATTGAATGGAAGAAACTATTATATGATTTTAACTGAAATTTAATTTGCTCATAGGAAGTAAAGATGGGTATTGTTTATTGGGTTCCTTATTCTTATAGGTTTTGGTGTATGTTCTTATGGTTTACAGATATGTTTATTTTGCCGGCAACGCGGTCATAGTCTGAAGAATTGCCGAAATAAGGGCGAAGAAGTTGTTGAACAAAAGTTATGTTATAATTGTGGTGAAAGTGGTCATTCCCTGTCTAGATGCCCTCTTCCACTGCAAAATGGTATGTTTATTTTGTGAACTGAATTTTGCTGTTGCACAATTATGTTATGGAGAACTAGCTTTGTTTTATCCTATTAGGGTCATTGGGAAGAGTGATATGTTTATAAAAATGTGTTCTTTGTTGGGATAAGTTGTTAAACTGAGTCTTGGTGTAAATTAGAATTAACTAATCAGTATGTGTCTCGTGTTGTCGTGGTGCATGACCCTTCAAGTTTTTGAGCGGATGTGCTGATGAGGTTACTATAGGCCATATAGCATTATACGTAGTAGCTCCTCACTTGATGTAACAAACAGAGCTAGCAGTTTTTTTCAAGAAGCCCAAACTTAGAGCCAATGTTCAGCTTACCTTTTGCTTTTAGAAATTCTCCTCACTATGTTGTAGTTAGTGATAAACTATTTCGTAGTTTTACAGAACTGCCGATTGAAACCAAGTTTGTCTTTGTCGAATAATATCATGACTGATGTAGCTGTCTATTAGATGATATTGGTTATTGTGAACTAATCAGGAATCTGGATACTAAGTACTTCAGTGTGAGAAAATTTAGATTATGTTTGAAATTATTTTGTTTTAACTTGCTTGTAAGGATTAGTGTGGCCCTTATGACCTTGGTTAGTAGTGACCATACTGTTTTCATGATGCTTACAATAGCGTATAGGGTGCTTGAGCTAAGAGCCTTAACTTATATGAGACCCTTGCTTTCCTTAGTTTCTATTATTTGTTTCTTGAATCCTGGGGAATAAAAGTATATAAGGACTTTGGGCGTTTTGGAAAGTAGAAACATGATAGAATAGTGATATGCATATTGTGGCTCTTGAGATATGTAGTGGTGATTCTTGATTTGCCCTATACTTCGATTAGAATGCCTTTGAAACTATAAAGCATGGAAACTTGTAGGACTTAAAGTTTGACATTTCAGAAACTTGGAACTCGGAAAAAATTTGGAATCACTTTGGAAATGTTTTTCGAAACTTAATCTTAAAATCGGAAACGATTTTCATAGGAGGAACATCATGTGATGTTAAATGAAACGTTTCGGAAACTTAGTGACTTACACACGAGCGTTTTTTAATGTCCCCAAGTTTGATAACTCGATTTATGATCCTCTCACAATCAAGTTCAGGTGTCATTTTTTTTCAAAATTCCCTTGAAACCTCAAAAAAGGGTATATCTTGCTCTCCCGATAATGTGGTATTAGCTTTGTAGTCGAGTTCAACTGTCCAGGGGTCTTCCTATGATTTGAGGATCATTTTAAAAATTATGAATTATAGCTTTTATTTTCGGTTTTCAAAGGGTTGCCCTCAGCTTCGTCTTGTTTTTTCCGACGTGGTGTTGGTAACCCTAGGATGTTGTACACTCGATTTCAGCCTCTAATAACTTTTTACCACCTTCTTTAGACAATTTTTGAAAAATGGAACAATATTCTTTTCCCTCTCCCGGCCCCCAGGACCCATCTTATGACCTTTCAAACCTCGCTAAGTTATTCGGGGGCCTCTTTTAACCATAGGGGCACATTGTAAAATTTTCGATATTTTTTTTTTGGGACCTCGCAAATCCAAAAAGTGTGAATTACAACCTTCATTTTTTTCTTTTAGAGCACTTTTGTGGGCTTCTTTTTGTTTCTTTGCCCTTATTTTTACCTCGTATAGTACATAACACCATAACGCCCCACTCTCAATTTCAACCTCAAAAGAACTCTTATCTTCCTTCTTTAGAGAGTTTTCAAATTATGCAAACATATAAGTAATGCAAAGATCCCATTTAACATGCCAAAATGTTGAACCCTAATCCAAAAACACTTAAAATAAACACTCTTAACATGTACTCTTTTGACATGTACTCTGTTTTGCCGACAACTATTTTTTTTTTGAGAATTTGGTGTTTCTCCTTAAGGCTTTCTCTAATCTTAGATCCTTATTCGTAAACACAATATGTGTTAGCCGCTTTCTTTATTTTCAACACTAAGGTCAATGTCAATACATGTGGCGATAATTCGATAAATATATTGTTGAAGGTTGTTTTTTTTTATTTAAGATTTATTTTCTTGCTTGCAATAACAAATAAAACTATATTTTTATGTGTAAGATATTTGTGTTTGTTTTTGAAATTATTTATTTTACGTTTCCTTGATATCGGGAATCCACGTTTCCTCGTTTTCAAATCGTTTCTGTTTCATAAACTCAATTAGTTTCCATGCTCTGATTGATTGATATTAGTTTCAATGCTACATAGTTGTTAAATTCTGAAAGCTTTTGTTTTGATTGCTGAAGAATTTAAGGTCTAAAGTTTGGTTTGCTTTCTCGAAAATGAACTGTTCCAACCAAACCAATAATAAGTGCTTATTCAAACTCTAGAAAACCACCCATGTTTGGGATTGTGGGCTGAAATCACAATTGTTGTTTCAGAGATAAATGAGTGAAATTAGGAATAAATCCTTGAGCATCTGATCTGGTAAAAGCCAACAGTTTGTTCTGAACTTCACTCTATTTGATGAATCCTTTATCCCCGCTTGCTTCATATTTTTTGAATATATATCATCCGCCTAACCCTGCCTTATGATTTTATTTTGGTTGATGTAGGCGGAACAAAGTTTGCACTATGCTTTATCTGCAATGAGCATGGACACTTGAGTAAGAATTGTCCTAAAAATACACATGGAATCTATCCAAAGGTAATGCAAGTACCTTATTATTGATATCATGCCAAATACAATTGTGGTTATTGTTATTTCAATGTTAGTTACCATGAATCTTGCTTGTACTTCATTGTGTTCATTGTGACTATTGAATTGATGGACAGGGTGGGTGCTGTAAAATATGTAGTGGTGTAACTCACTTAGCCAGAGATTGCCCAAACAAAAGAAACAGTCTTGCTGCTGCTAATAGAGGAGGTAATGCTCAGTTTCATTCAAGTTTTTTTTTATAGTTATGTACATTCACCGTCAATTCTCAGGACTCGGGACCTATCTGTTATTCCTGTTTCCCGTACTTGAAAGGAGAGACATACCTGAAATTTTCATAAGACTGATCTGTTTGTCTTTGTCTTCAATACCATTTCCATAAATTTGATTATATGTAACACCATTATGGCGATATGTTTATCCGTTTATGCCAACAGTGTATCATTTTCACTTAGTTTGACCAAATTTCATTTGATTATAATCGAATTTATTGGCTTTTATATAAACCTAGTGGGCTTGTGCTTCAAACACAGTTGAGAGTGTATCTGAACATAATTGAACTCAATCAACTCATAGGCTTTTGAACTAAGTTGTGACATGGCAATTGTAGTGATGACTCTTGATGCTACAAAATAAAACCGTATCATCCATGTTGCCATATTAGTCTTTAATATCTCATTTAATGATGCTGTTGTGTGATATTTGCTCTACAGCTATCCCAGTTTTTGATCAGCCAAGGTCACAAGTGACGAAGTTGATCAGTGGAGATGATCTTGAGGATGACTTCATGATAGAAGATGACAATGCAGTCAAGAATGACTCCAAAGGTGATCTTTCTTTAAAGGCAAAGGTAAAGAAGAAACAAGGACCCAAAGTGGTAAATTTTGTAGGTTAAATTAACATTTTTGATTAGAAATTGAGAAATGGTGTATTCAAAAGTCGAAGGGTGGTAGTAAAATAGTAATCTTGTTATTTTCATACCATCATGCTAGAGGCCCTTTTCTGTCCCTTACCTCTCTTTAGTAAATTTTGATTTATTGTTTGTTAAGCAATTTTGATCTGTACGAGTTTGTATTCCTACTACTGTTAGTCTGTTACGCCTTCAATAGGTATATGCTGTTTTCTTGTCTCTTTCATTTATCTGAGACATTTGTCGTTTTGACGATTGTATTTTGTATCTCTACTCCATATGTAGTAGACAAAAAGTGTAGAAATGAAAATTTTCAAAATCATCTTGGACAAAAGCTTCCCTATCCCTCCGTTGCTTCGTCATTGCAGATGTGCAGGATTTTAACATGGAGTGTGTTGCCAAGGCAAGGTCTTTGCCCTTAGCTGAGCACGGCGTCTGTTTTTTCTTTCTGAAAATATCTATCTATCTAAGACTGCCATGGTTGACGAAGCTGTTTTGACTTTTGATGGATGATTATGAAATACTATTGATTCCAGCTTTTTCTAGACAATTTTAACATTTTAGTATGTCAATTAAAATGTTGTACTGTATAAGCTGATTTGGTCCTAAGTTCCTAACATGCTATGTACCTCTATTACGTATTGAAATGTAGGATGACATTTTTAGTAAAATCAATACAATATTAGATTATTAGTTTGGTCATCGGTTTAAACCATAATACGGTTCTTTAATTAGCATGTATGAAGAGCATATTTATTATGATGCACCACAAATGTATGAAAGTGAGGGATAAATTAGTTGGTTTTCTTCGAATTGAAGGGAATCCCCGTGTTTCTAAATATCGAAAGGAAACATAAGTAATTTCTAAATTGACAAGACGAATGGTGCAACAATAGTATGAGGAAAGTAATTATATAGTCAAATAGGCAGGAACAAAGAGTTAATTAAGTAAAGGTGGAGGGACGTGCAATGCTAGCATAGACGTGGCAACAAGAACAGTTCGTCGTAGACATGATCAGCCTTTGTAATATTTTTTTTTTTTTTTNGACAATGCAGTCAAGAATGACTCCAAAGGTGATCTTTCTTTAAAGGCAAAGGTAAAGAAGAAACAAGGACCCAAAGTGGTAAATTTTGTAGGTTAAATTAACATTTTTGATTAGAAATTGAGAAATGGTGTATTCAAAAGTCGAAGGGTGGTAGTAAAATAGTAATCTTGTTATTTTCATACCATCATGCTAGAGGCCCTTTTCTGTCCCTTACCTCTCTTTAGTAAATTTTGATTTATTGTTTGTTAAGCAATTTTGATCTGTACGAGTTTGTATTCCTACTACTGTTAGTCTGTTACGCCTTCAATAGGTATATGCTGTTTTCTTGTCTCTTTCATTTATCTGAGACATTTGTCGTTTTGACGATTGTATTTTGTATCTCTACTCCATATGTAGTAGACAAAAAGTGTAGAAATGAAAATTTTCAAAATCATCTTGGACAAAAGCTTCCCTATCCCTCCGTTGCTTCGTCATTGCAGATGTGCAGGATTTTAACATGGAGTGTGTTGCCAAGGCAAGGTCTTTGCCCTTAGCTGAGCACGGCGTCTGTTTTTTCTTTCTGAAAATATCTATCTATCTAAGACTGCCATGGTTGACGAAGCTGTTTTGACTTTTGATGGATGATTATGAAATACTATTGATTCCAGCTTTTTCTAGACAATTTTAACATTTTAGTATGTCAATTAAAATGTTGTACTGTATAAGCTGATTTGGTCCTAAGTTCCTAACATGCTATGTACCTCTATTACGTATTGAAATGTAGGATGACATTTTTAGTAAAATCAATACAATATTAGATTATTAGTTTGGTCATCGGTTTAAACCATAATACGGTTCTTTAATTAGCATGTATGAAGAGCATATTTATTATGATGCACCACAAATGTATGAAAGTGAGGGATAAATTAGTTGGTTTTCTTCGAATTGAAGGGAATCCCCGTGTTTCTAAATATCGAAAGGAAACATAAGTAATTTCTAAATTGACAAGACGAATGGTGCAACAATAGTATGAGGAAAGTAATTATATAGTCAAATAGGCAGGAACAAAGAGTTAATTAAGTAAAGGTGGAGGGACGTGCAATGCTAGCATAGACGTGGCAACAAGAACAGTTCGTCGTAGACATGATCAGCCTTTGTAATATTTTTTTTTTTTTTTAATGAAATTAGCTGTTTTTCTTTTCTTTGGTTATATGAATATATACGGAGTATATATTGGTTCATTCATAATATTAATTAATTAAATAATTAAATAGCTTGAAATATAAATTAAATTTCTTGTCATTATCCGCAAATTTCTGCTTTCTGAAAATCTCACCCATTCATTAGTTTGCCCATTAATCAAGGATCTCTCTCTTTCTATCTGTTTTCTACATTCTCCTCATTCTTTCTCTCTCTTCTCCCTTTCACCATCATTTCTCAAAACTTTTTCTTCCTCTATTTGTTTTGTTATCAATTATCATAAACATCATATTACATCAAAAATGGTACGTTTCTTACCTCTCTTTTGCATTCATGCAAACTATATTTTATATTTATATGTTACATGATATATCATCATTATATTTCCATGCATGCATCATGATGTTCGTCGTTATATTTGAATCACAATCATATGTTGTTGGATTGATCATCGAATTCGGATTCTTGAACAATAATATAGGGTAGACCTTTTGTTTTTGTGATTATTTTGATTAGATGATCCATCATTGTTGATTAGTGTTTCCCTCGATGTTGAAATGTTTCTTAGTTTGCTAACAATAACTTGTTTTTGTGTTTGACCAAATCAAGATTATGTAGCTCTTTAAAATTGTCTAAAGTCACAAGTTAGATAATTTGGCTGATTTATAACAAACATTGTTTTGTTCCAAATGATTAAATATAATACATTGATATAACAATGTAACGTAGATGATTTGAACGACGTTTAAGTGTTGTATGTAACAACGTGTTACCTTATGTGAAGATAGTTTATCGGTTCTTGCAGCCAATCTCACCCGTTGATTTTAGGGATTTATATTATAGCTTTGCTTTTGGAGTACTATCTTTATTTTTTTTGAAGTGAAATAATAGCTCATCAATATAATTTTTAATTCTAAAAGCCACAAAACATGCCAAGTTAACAACAAAGTTTGTGTACCCAATTAACTTAGGATGTCTAGATATGCTATACCAAGATGGAATGAAAATTTATCCTTTGCAACAATAGAGTATATAAACTATTCCTAAACTTCAACCATCAACTTAAATTTTTGGCTAAGTTGGTCCTTTAATATGCACTTCCAACTTAAAAGAAAGGCTCAAAACTCAGTGTCAAAAGTTAATTGTAATGATAATGAGCTTTCTTATAGTTCCATGGTAGCTAGTATACGTGCTTATCCATGTTGTGAAAAATGATGATAATGTATGTGTTTGATATGATGAAAATGGAAATACATGGGGGGTGAAAAATGTAGGCGAACGCTGCGTCAGGTATGGCTGTGGATGATGAGTGTAAGCTGAAGTTCCATGAACTAAAAGCACGACGAACATACCGTTTTATCACCTTTAAGATTGAAGGCCAACAAGTGGTTGTTGATAAGTTTGGGACTCCTGAGGAAAGTTATGAGGATTTTACCAACGCTTTGCCTGCTGATGAATGTCGCTATGCTGTTTTCGACTTCGATTTTACTACTGATGAGAACTGCCAGAAAAGCAAGATTTTCTTCATTGCTTGGTAATAATCCTTTCCTTTTTTTTTTTTTCATGATATGTTGTGGTTACTGGTTACTACAAATGTTTGAATATAGGAGTTTGATGAAGATCGAACTTTAGCCTGTTTAATCATGCCTTAAATATATAAATCTGGCATATAATAAGCAAAGCCTGTGTACGTGATCACTGATTTTATACACTGTTAACACAAGTACTTACAAATGCCTAATGAACAAATTAAAACTTGTAGCTAGCTAGATAAACACAACTTATGGACATGTCAATATTACAATTTACACATGTTATAAATACTTAAATAGAGAGTACGAAGTACAGAGTATTATTGTTGGTGTGATACACACGGGCATAGGCTGCTCATAAAGTTGACCGAGTTGTCTCAAGTACAATGCTAATTCATTTGGCCCCCACGATTCCTGACTTTCGAGTCAATCATGGGGACCAAGGCATAATCTCTTAGACCGTACCATGGGGTAGCAACCAGATGAGCTAGCTACCCCATGCCTGTTGTCGAAAATGACTAGAGGTCTAAAGTATAAGTTTACATATTGGTACTTACCGCTCATTTCCTACTTCTAAACAATATATGGATGTGATGCATTTCATAGGTCACCAGACACATCAAGGGTGAGAATGAAGATGGTGTATGCAAGCTCAAAAGACAGGTTCAAGAGAGAACTCGATGGCATCCAAGTCGAATTACAGGCCACAGATCCGAGTGAGATGAGCTTCGACATCATTAAAGGGCGAGCTATATAATCATCAAAATTTTTTACTTGCAAAAATTTGTTTTCGTCTACACTACAGTTCTACTTGTTGCTGTTTATTTGTGATCAGCAATATATGTTGCTTCGAAGTCCTTTATTCTTTACCAACAACAACACACTCACAAAAAAAAAATTATGGTCCAAGGGAGTTTTTGATTATTTACATGAAAACAAAGTTTAAAGCGCGTAGTGCAGAGATGTAACATTGTGCACTCTTAAATCATTTTCCAGTACTTTCTGTTGTCTGATTTGTGTGCTATTACTTTGCTCTTGTTTACGGAGTTAATTACTTGCATCAAATTTCGTATGCATAGTTGGTTCTTCAAAAAAATTTGTGTTCTATTTATATAGATCACTTTTTATGATCAAATCCACGTTGCGATTATACAATAACTTCATACGACGCTGCAAATGTCGTAAAATGGTGTTGAAAAACCTACAACCCTCTTAAACTTTCATAATCGACATTGTACTATTGAGGTTTAGTTTATAAGACACTTGTGCATGTATTGTCTATGATCGAATTGCACTATGAAGGCTTTAGTTGTTAGAATAAAAATTGCATACGTTGTATTATTAAAATCATAGTTGTACTTTCCAAAATTAAAAAACATGTTAATTGTGGTTAGTATGATGGACGGTGTAATCTACCAAATTCACTATTAGAGATTAGTCTTTTATTTGTCGTATGACGTCGTTCTTGATACCATTTATGATTAATGTATGTTTATAATTGAAGCCTTCTTTCATTTAACCTTCTAAAACAATTTTTAAGAATCAATCTCCAAAAATCTATACAATTCAACTACGTTTCTTTTTAAGCACATAAATCACAAACGATAGCATTACTGATTTTATGTTTGGATAACAAGTTTGAAAGAAAAGAGAAGGGAGAGAAATAGGAGAAAGGGAAGGGGAAAGAAAGGAAGAAAAGAAGGAAGCTTTATTTTCCTTCCAAATCTCTTCAATTTTGGAGAGATAGTGTCTATTAAATGAGGGAAATTTGATCCCTCTCCCTCAGCTCCATCCCCCAAAAAAATTTTCAAATAAGGGAGCTTGTCCCCGGCCTTTCCTTTACCTTCCCTCTCTTTTCTCCAATTTCTTGTATCCAAACAATGTGTTATTAGTGATCATAGAGCCTGATATCTAAGAGATATATGCGAATTGAAAGTTACGTTGAGAACCTGCCAGCCCAACCTACAAGACACAGTTGTAATTGATAGAGTGTGCAAACTAGCTATTCATGGACCAGTTATTGTACCATACACCCGAGAGTAAATTCAGAATATACTCCCCCTAATATTCATTTTGTTACACATAATATTTATTTTCTTAAATGTAATATTCACTTTAAATATGTATTATTCACTTTAATTTGGTTAAATACAACGTAATATTCACTAGTTTTTAAATAATGTGGATAATAGAAATTGTAAGCTTGAGCAGGTATATGAGAGCTTTGTATTCTACATTTTAATTTTTTTTTTTTTTTTTGTTTGTAAATTGAAAGGTAGTGATGTCAAACACCTTATGTGAAAATGCTTATTAGAATTTCTCACCATGGAAACTCTAGCAGAAGATTATTTTTGTGAATTAATAAGAGATCTTCCAACACCTCAACACCTTAGTCCAAAAACTAAGCAATACATAGCAACCCTCCATTATGCATCAATATTCCATTATACGTGAATCTCATTCATAAGGTAGGTATTTAATAAGAAAAGTTTAATAAAAAAGTATTGTATTTTTATTGCTTAAAATATTACATAATAAAAATTAACATCACATACTTAAAAATGAATATTATAGGGAGTATATTTTAGAATATACTCTTGGGTGCACATAATAATTTGCCTCAACCATCAGTTTAATTTTTTTGATTAAGTTGATCCTCTAATATGGTATCAGCGCCAACGTGACACGAAGGCATGGGTTCAAATCTCATCCACCTCTCATTTCTAAGTGAAATTATATTATTAAGCACTGGATATGTTGGGCCCCATGTTGCATCCACATTTCTTACTTAACAAGCTTTCATATTAAAAAGACGTGATATTTTATATAATCTATCCTTAGATTTCAATCATCAGCTTAAACTTTTGACTGAGTTTATACTAGCTCAACATACAAACAAAGAGACATCATTTGAACTTTTGCAAGAGAACTATTATATCCAAAGGATACCTGGCTAAATAGTGTCGAGAGGATGGCAATATTGTAAATAAAGTGAAAAAAAGGTAAGTTCACATGTGTGGGAGTAATCGTGAAGGGAAAGAGTATATTGTTTGGGGGGAAAAATGCATGAGACAGAAATCTTTCCCCTAATTAATTTCATCCAAAACCATTGTTAATTATTTATTTAATATTATTTAAATAATTTATTACTTCGTATTAACTTTTGTTATTTGATACTAAATATTTTAATAGTAATTATTTATATACTCCGTATATAATAACAATTCATTATAATTAGTATTAAAATAACATAAGTTATTAATACATATTAAATAAATAATTAGTATAAATTACAGAGTAATAAACAACATTAAAATAATAATTATTATGATCATTTCACCAAATTTGATCTCAATGACTTATAAAAAGCATAATGTTGACTTGATTAACATATAAAGATAACTTGAAATAAGCATAACAATGACTTTAATTACATATATAATGATTTCAGTAAATATGAGTGCATCTCAATGATTTCAATAACTTAATAAGGCATAACAATGACTTTGATAATATATAATGATAACTTGAATATATTCTGATGACTTTAAAATACTTAACATTTGGCTTTAATAACCTTAATGACTTTATAAAATGATAACAATGACTTGAATAATCTATTACGTATAAATATGACTTTGAAAAACTAAACAATAATAACAAAAAGTTACAATGACTTGAATAGCTTATAAAGGAGACTTGAATAATCTATAAATGTAACTTGAATAACATGTGACTTATAATAATTACTTGAAAATACTTGACAATAACCCCATGTCCCCATTGACTTTAAGGATAACAATGACTTGAATAACGTATAGTATTAACTCAAATAATGTGACAAAAACTTAAAAGTAAACATTTGAGTTTGCATTGCCTTGGGAATACTTAATATTTGAGTTCATATTACATTGCCTTGAAAATACCTACCATTGACTTAAACAACATACAAAAATGACTTGAATATTTGAGGAGTTGACTTACATAATTTTTTAGGGTGAATAAGTGTGAACTTTAAAAAAAAAAAAAAAAAAGGTCACACGTATAAAGCCATGAAAATAACCTTTTTACCCTCCTCTAGTCACTATTTTATCAAGCTATTCTTTGGATGAAATTGATCTCGTTTTGCGGGGGTTATTTAATGGATAATGGCATCACATATTTACATCATTTGAACTTTTGCAGGGGTTATTTAATGGATAATGGCATCACATATTCACATGATTCATGTTGTGTCCCTAGCGACCTTGACAGACACACAGCACCATGATGCGCACCAAATCGAATCAAATCCANTTCGTATTAACTTTTGTTATTTGATACTAAATATTTTAATAGTAATTATTTATATACTCCGTATATAATAACAATTCATTATAATTAGTATTAAAATAACATAAGTTATTAATACATATTAAATAAATAATTAGTATAAATTACAGAGTAATAAACAACATTAAAATAATAATTATTATGATCATTTCACCAAATTTGATCTCAATGACTTATAAAAAGCATAATGTTGACTTGATTAACATATAAAGATAACTTGAAATAAGCATAACAATGACTTTAATTACATATATAATGATTTCAGTAAATATGAGTGCATCTCAATGATTTCAATAACTTAATAAGGCATAACAATGACTTTGATAATATATAATGATAACTTGAATATATTCTGATGACTTTAAAATACTTAACATTTGGCTTTAATAACCTTAATGACTTTATAAAATGATAACAATGACTTGAATAATCTATTACGTATAAATATGACTTTGAAAAACTAAACAATAATAACAAAAAGTTACAATGACTTGAATAGCTTATAAAGGAGACTTGAATAATCTATAAATGTAACTTGAATAACATGTGACTTATAATAATTACTTGAAAATACTTGACAATAACCCCATGTCCCCATTGACTTTAAGGATA
This sequence comes from Suaeda aralocaspica, assembly GCA_016808085.1. Classification (NCBI taxonomy): domain Eukaryota; kingdom Viridiplantae; phylum Streptophyta; class Magnoliopsida; order Caryophyllales; family Amaranthaceae; genus Suaeda; species Suaeda aralocaspica. The sequence continues at coordinate 3,819,022 of PYUH01000049.1, forward strand.
ACAATGACTTGAATAACGTATAGTATTAACTCAAATAATGTGACAAAAACTTAAAAGTAAACATTTGAGTTTGCATTGCCTTGGGAATACTTAATATTTGAGTTCATATTACATTGCCTTGAAAATACCTACCATTGACTTAAACAACATACAAAAATGACTTGAATATTTGAGGAGTTGACTTACATAATTTTTTAGGGTGAATAAGTGTGAACTTTAAAAAAAAAAAAAAAAAAGGTCACACGTATAAAGCCATGAAAATAACCTTTTTACCCTCCTCTAGTCACTATTTTATCAAGCTATTCTTTGGATGAAATTGATCTCGTTTTGCGGGGGTTATTTAATGGATAATGGCATCACATATTTACATCATTTGAACTTTTGCAGGGGTTATTTAATGGATAATGGCATCACATATTCACATGATTCATGTTGTGTCCCTAGCGACCTTGACAGACACACAGCACCATGATGCGCACCAAATCGAATCAAATCCAACAGCAAAATTTTAAGGTGCACTTGGCTAGTTGGCTGAGCAATACCAATTAATATGTTGGTTTACATACATGCCTATTTTTCTAATTACACATTATTCATCTTACAAAAATTATAGTAGTAGTTTCATTTCAGATCATTTGCAAAAGTTTAATTAAATTCTATGAAGTTTAAACATGTTTAATAAGTTTAAATTATTTGTTAATATCACGCCTAATAAATTCAACAAGCACTAATCAGGTTTCATCAGATGCAACGAGTTTCAAGTGCAACCTAAATTGGTTGGTCACGTTAACTCTTAATAAGCTAGTGGTGATGATAACAATCAAAGGCCCGGGAAATTTTTTATTTATCAACTTAAATTTGTAAAAGTTACAAATTAATCCATCATCAATTTTGTTATTTTGATGAAATACCACCATATCTTTTATCGTTATTCGTTAAGAATATAATTACCTATTATATTCTTCTCATCATTATCTGAAAATTAAATTTTGACAAAGTTACACTTTTTTGTGTTCCGGTGACTATAAAATCAGCTCAAGTTATGCTTTGTTGAATTCGAGTTACACTTTTCTGACTTATAGTTATCTTAAAATCAGCTCTTAAGTTATCATGCAATTTCTTACATTCTAATGCTAAAAACCCAATTTTAATGAATAAATATAGCTTATTATGCCATATATAAAATTTTTTTGTTGAAGATATTCAATAAATTTCAATGATTTTAATTTTAAAGTTACTAAAAATTTAATTCTAATTACCAAAAAAACTAGTTCAAGTTAATCGTTGTACTATAATTTTATTGTACACAGGTATATGCAATATTCATTCTTAAAGTTTATTTAATTTAAAGATTTACAAATGGATAAATTAGATTGCCTTTCAGCAATTCAAAGTACCAAATTAAAATTGGTGGAGGTGTAGGAACTTTAGAAAATATGCTTGTAAGAAGCTAAAACTTGTTTGATGGTAACTTAGTGTTTACGTTTACCGAAAATAACTGAACTAAACTGAAGTGACCTAAGCTAAACTAAAGTGATTGAAGTTGAACTGAAATGAATTGATTGAAGCTGAACTGAAAGTTTTTAGTATGGATTGATGTTTTTTATTATTATTATTATTTTTTTTTTAACTTTAGACTATTAATGAAATAATAATGTTTAACTATGTTTTTTTTTTTATCAGATTTTTGATTTTTAACTGTAGAGTAATGACATATATGGAAGTAATTTTGATATTTATCCACTAATAATTATGAAGCAAACAAATATTTCGTTATTGGTAGTTTATACTTTATGAAACAAAAATCAGTAATACATTTTCACATGTAGTAGTTTTTGCATTGTGAATAATAATCCACTTACATTTTTGTTTCATAACTGAAATTAAGCTCAAATGAACTAAACTAAATTGGAATTAAGCTTTATTAGTTTTAATTTTGTACTTGACTTTATTTTTTTTCATAATATTATGAGTGTGTCCATAATATATTTTTGAAACATTAGTTATCAAATTTTTTCCATATATATATTAGTGTATAATATTCACAAAAAAATATTTTGAAACTACCATTCAGGAAATGAAACAAAAATATAACTTTATAAGTAAATTATCATTTACAAAACTACGAAAATAGCAGATAAGTGGATTACCGTTCACAAAAATTTCAAATTATCATATATGAGCATGTTTAACTGAGCGTGTTTACCATATAATGATTTTTTTGTTTCATAATTATTTGTAGGTTAATATCAAAATTATTATTATGTCATTACTCCATAGTTAAATATCATTAGTAATCCATAGTAAAATCATAGTTAAAAATTAGTAACCATAGTTAATCCATAGTTAAAAATCATTAATAGTTTAAAATTATTATTCCATTAATAATCCATATCTAAAAAATCATTAATCCATACTATAAACTTTCAGTTCAGCTCCAATTAGTTCAGTTAAGCACCAATCATGTGAACAGTACAGTTCTGTTCAATTTCACTCCAATCAATTCAATTCAGTTCGGCTGTTTTCGGTAAATGTAAAGAGCGCATTAGTCGTCATATTAGGTAATATATTGAATTACTTCGTAGTATACAAAGAACGGATTCAAGTTACCCTTGACAAGTTTATAGTTATCCCTTAATAAATATTTTGTTGTTGAATAAAGTCAATAAAAATTTCATACTCCGTATATCAATAAACAAATGCGAAGTCGTAGATCATGAATCGTATATAAATCAAATCAAAAAATCGTGACAATTGTCTCCTCTCCCCAATCAGTGTTGATTGAGTTAGTGATCGCATTTATGTAATATGGATTGCAAATTTGCAATCGATAACTTAATATTTATAATTGTATATTGCCTAGTTGAATATTATTGGTACTATTACTCCTAGTTAAGTAGTATAAATACTCATCATCTAATGACACTTTCTTCACCCAAATATATCTCTTATCTTCCTTAACGTGCTATAGTCTACCATAGTCATTTGTGCACCAAGCAAAAATGAGTTCATCGATAATAGGAAGTAGTCACTCGGAAATTCACCCAACAACTGAAGAAGACGCATCATGTATGGCAATGTGTTTGGCTACATGGTCAGTGCCATCCATGGTGTTTAAAACCGTGCTAGAGTTGAATGTCATTGACATCATCTGCGCTGCTGGGCCCACAGCCCAGCTTTCCGCGGAGGAGATCGTGGCAAAGCTGCCCAACTGCCCAAACCCTAACGCTGCGGTTACCTTGGACCGTATGCTTCGCCTTTTGGCAAGCTTTACTATCCTCACTTGCACTCAATCGGTGCAGCCTGATGGAAGTAGTTCTAAGAGGTTGTATGGTCTTGGACCCGTGTGCAAATTTTTGGCTAAAAATGATGATGAGGTTTCTTATGCTGCTTTTGCTGACCTTATGCATGATAAGGTTATCATGAACACTTGGTAAGTCGTACTTAGTACTTAGTACATGTTATTATACTCTAGTCATTTTATTTTTGTTGCCACAGTTTAACTGTTGCAACTTGCAAACTAAGCTTAATTTTTTTAATTTGACTATTGACTATCGACTATCTAATTTTGACCAATAATAATCTCAATAGTATATAAGAAAATTAAAGCATGTACACTGTATTACTACTAAATTAATACGTACTAAAACGATTAGACCATAATTAAGTACGTAATGCATTGTACGAAAATTGCAGGGAACATTTGAAAGATGTAGTGCTAGAAGGTGGAGAATCTCCATTCAAAAAGATATATGGCACAGGGTTCTTTGACTACATGGGAACAGATTCAAGATTCTTTAAGGTATTCTATAATGGAATGGATCATCACTCTACCATAGTGATGAAGAAGATTCTAGATTCTTATAACGGATTTGAAGGTAAATCAACGCTAGTTGATGTTGGTGGTGCAACCGGGCTCACTCTTAACATGATTCGCGCTAAATACCCTTCGATTAAGGGCATCAACTTTGATCTCCCTCATGTTATTAAAGATGCACCATCTTTTCCAGGTTAGTTTAATATTAACACTCCATACTAATAAATTCCACCATCATATTCTTAGATCTTAATCCTTCCATTTATAAAATGTACGGAGTATATTTATACTGAGTAATTAGTTTGGTGACATACCATGCACGGATTTGCAGGTGTTGAACATGTTGCAGGAGACATGTATGAAAGTGTTCCTAAGGGTGATGCTATATTTATGAAGGTACAATTATCATCCAACAAACTTATGAGTCAGTATTTTATGTTATTTTTAATTAGTTTAGCACAAATCACTTCGATTTAGTTCATTTTAGTCCAGTCCAACAAAAAAAAAAAAAAGCTAGAGTCTTATCCTTCACTATGTTGTTTAATTTTTTTTTTTATCTTTTTCCAGTGGACTTTCCAATCAGGAACTGATGAACAATGCTTGAAACTATTAAAGAATTGCTACGAATCATTGCTAGAAGACGGAAAAGTAACAATTTGTGAGTATGTAGTACCGGATTCGCCAAAAACTAGTTACCAAGCTCATACGGCCTTTATTTGGGATGCAATCATGTTGACATTTCCAGGAGGAAGAGCAAGGACTAAGCAAGAGTACGAGGCCTTAGGCAAAGAGGCTGGATTTGATGTTTTTCGAGTGGTTTGCTTTGCTTGTGATACTTGGGTCATGGAATACCTTAAAAAAAACGAGTGACGAGCATTGTTTTTTACAAGTACAATGTCAAACCTAAGCTAAGCTAAGCTACCTTATGAAGTTATGATTGATGTTAGTCACATCTAATCATATCAATTCAGGTTGGAAGCAATCACTATTATTGTGGGTTCATTATAATATTGTTCATGAATTAATTAAAAAATGATACGTAGCTTGATCAATTAATGAAGAACGGCCTGTTTTTTCTAATCTCTTGTCTATATATATACTACCTTCGGTTTTATTTAGTTTCTACATATCATATTGAAATTATGACCAAGAAATGTCATAGTACTTAGAGGAGGCTAATTTGGTAATTTTACACAAAAAAGTTTCAAGTCACAATTTTTATCAAATCATAATGCAAAATTTTAAAGTCACAAAATTAATATTAAATTCAAGTCAAGGATATATGCTCTCAAGTCAGAATGCTAAGTTTTCAAGTCAGCAAAAATACAACTGTCCACTGGGCCAACTATCCTCTTGATATATCACACTTTCGACCCCAATTAGCTCCCCATTTTTACATTTTTACCAAACGAACACCGTGTAACATTTTTGGTAATTTTTTTAGAGACCCTAGAACTTGTGTAAATTATGAATTATAGCTTTTGATTCCGACCTCTAGAAGAACCGTCGCGGGATCCGTCTTGTTTTCGTCTTATTTTTTTACCACGCGCTTTGAGTCTCCACACGACTTCCCATTATCAATTATAGCCTCTAAAAACATGTTAGCATCCCTTTTTCGGAGACATCTTGGAAGAAAGGAACAATAGCATTTTCGTTCTCCCGGGACATTCTTATGTCCTTATTGGCCCCGATTAGTTGCTCAGAGTTTTTATTTTTACCATACGAGCACCCTGTAAAATTTTTGGCAAAATTTTTTGAGACCCTAGAACTATCGAAAATTGTTAATTATATCATTTTGTTTCCTCCTATCAAAAATTGACCATACCAACACCTTATCTAATTTTAGGCAACTTTTTTTTTCCCGAGACCCTGGAACCCCCTATATCACTCAATTATACCTTTTGTTTTAAGCCTCTGGAAGGGCCAACATGGATTTTCTTTTTGTCCTTTTTTAAACCATGCATGTACTCTGGGTCACCATAAAACTCCTTACGATCAGTTTCGACCTCTAAAACCTATTACACCCCTCTCTCAGAGACATGTCAAAATAAGGGAACAATATCTTTTTCTCTCTCCCAGAAGTTTCGTACGACCTTTTCAACCCTGATTAGCTTCCCATGATTCATATTGATGATGAAATTGTCACCTTTGTTTTCGGCCTCCATCTTCTTTTTAGCCCTATATTTTTAAGAACGTGCTTTGGGTAACCACAAGATTCCCTATGAACGCTTTCGTCTCTAAAAACTTGGTATCATCCCACTTTTGGAGATGTTTTGGAAGAAGGGAAAAAAAATTTTTTTGGCTCTCTTAGGATGTTCTTATGGCCTTTTACCCTTATTAGCTTCCTAGGGTTTATACTGAGGGCACCGTGCAACATTTTTGACAATTTTTTGGGCCCTCAAAAACCGTGAATTATAGTCTTTGTTTTCCGCTTTCAATGGCTGTTGTGGGATCTTTCTTGTTTTCGCCCTGCAATTCTTTCATGTATTGTAGGTAGGTGATCCTATGATTCCACATACTCGACTTCAGCCTCGAAAATCTTGTTATCTTCCCTCTTGAGATAATTTCTTAAAAAGGCAAGTGGGACTTTTTTACTCTCTTGTGTTTTAAAGGTCACCTTTTCATGCCCCATACTCAGTTTTAGCTTCTAAAAACTTGTTATCTTTCATTTTTTACACAATATTAATTGAAAAAAGGCACACTAGACTTTTTTGCTCTTTTGGGTTTTGCTTATGACCTTTCAAATCTCAGATTTTTTTTTCAAGGCCTCGTTTAACTATATTAACACATTGTAAAAAATTTTTGACATTTTTTCAGGACCCCGAAACCTCGAAACCTATGAATAATAGCTTTCCTTTTCGGCTTCTTGAGAGCTGTCCCGAGCTCTGTCTTTCGCGTTGTTTTTCTCCACGTGTTATAAGTGATCCCCCGATGCCCCATGCTCGATTTCAGACTCCAAAAAGTTGTTATTTTTCCTTTTTAGACAATTTTCGAAAAGGGCACACTAGTCTTTTTTGCTCTCTTGGTATCCTCTTATGATTTTTCGGACCCCAGAAGGCTTTTTAGGGGCCCTCTTTCAATCATTAGAGCACATTGTAAAATTTTTGGTAATTTTTTCTCGACCACATAACCTTTGAAAAGCGTCTTTTTTAGCCCAATTTTTTACCATATATAGTGTACGTGTGACCCCATGATGCCTTACACTTGATTTCAACCTCAAAAAAATTGGTATTTTCCGCATTTTGAGAATTTTCAAAGTAAGGACATTATCTTCTCTCGTTGGGCGTGGCTCGAGGATGGTCTAGTAACCATTCCTTAAACATGAATAGCCATTACTCAAAGCATCGTCTAATTATTGCTTTAGCATGGGTTAGCATGGGTTAGCATGGTCCAAGGCATTAAGCAGTGTCTTTTTGCACTATATTAGTTGTTTTTTAGGGAGAAGGGGGTTTATAGGCTTGAGGGAAGAGGAGGGTTCAATAAAGAGTGATGCCTTGTGCTAATAATAATATTTAAAAGTAGACTCCCAACTATATACAAAAATATATTAAAAACAAAATACAATATAATGGTATGTTACAAGTTGGGTTTTAGAAGTTTAATATGATGTAGATAACAAGATATAGTTGGGTTTCAAAAGTTTAAATATGATGTAGATAAAAATTAGTAGCAAATATATAAAAAAAATATTTTCAATTCCATTGTATTGCACTCCATACAAGATAGGAAATTATAGAAATATTAAATGTTAAAATCCTAGAAAGGAGAACACGTTAGAGTAGTTCATGTAGGAATAGATTAGGAATTAGAGGTGTGGCGTGGGGAGAAAAGAGTGGAAGAAAAAAAAGAAAAGAAGCTTAAGAGAAGTTAATTTCGAAATTAGTTTGCAAATAACTTTGTTGCCTTAGCTTTTGGTATTTATTTTTTTTATTACATATTAGTTTGGGTAAGGATAAATGTAAATCTTTCATGTATTTTAATTCAAAAAAAATGAAGCCCTGTACTATGTTTTATTTTAGACACCTTAATAGCTGACACTGGAAAAGAGGGACGAATTCAAGTGATAAACAACACATGCACCATATACCCAAATTTGAGGTGTTATGAGAATTAGTCATTAAGTAAGTTAACGAATCATGTTCGGTAATGTGTGTAAGAAAATAGTTATTGAATAAAAAGCCGCATATTTAAGCAATTTAGGGTTTGTTTACTTCAACTGAAAACAGCTGAACTGAATTGAACTGAAAGTTTTTTATGAAGAATTAATGAGTAGTAAAATAAAAAAAGAGCTGAACTGAAGTGAACTGAATTAATTTTAAGCTGAAGTAAACAGACCCTTAATATATATGTTAAGTTATTTTTATTGATTGTATTTATATGAAAAGTAATTTAAAATTCATTTTTTCACCCTATCTAAGGTGGCAATGAGGGAGAAACACGTAATCGTAGTTCTTAAATTTTGAGAGGTAAGATATAGGCATAGATAAGCAAATTGCCGAACACAAGAGATATGGTAGCAGCAGAAATTACTGCGTACATGTGATTGAAATTGAAGCGATTATTTTATACGTACATAAATGTATAAAGTATCATCTTGTGTCACACTATTCTAGATAGAGTTGATACACACTACTATTATTATAATCTGCCACCGATAAAAGTGGGTGGGTGGGTGGTCATTAAAACACCCCTTATTCCTAATCTGATCTTCACAATCTTTAAACTTTAGAAATAGGAGTTCGTTCCATTGTAAGAATTTATCAATAATTACACTGAACAAATTAAACTATTAGACCCTAGTTTGACCCTAGTATATATCCATCTATTTCACCAAGTGCTTAGCTTGGAGCCTTGGGTTACTTCCAATAAATACAATTCGACCCTAGTCGTACACCAGACTTTTAACTTATATATGCCGAGTGAGTGATTCAATAAGAGGCTTTTGCATTTGGTGCGGCTTCAATTTTAGACCTCCCCTAGCTAGCTAAGCAATGCCCACTTGAGCCAACTAGCTTTGTTAATTTAATTTATATGTTAATAGACTAATATATAGTTATTCATAAATAAATATTAGACAAATTCAACAAAAATCTAATTTGATAGTTAAGGTAGAGGCATAGCTGATTAGCCGATAGGTTCATGTAGTAAAATCGTGACAGTTGTTCGCTAAAAGTGCAGTATATTGACATATTCTTCTAGTAATATTTCAGTACTATAAATACGGAAATTCCTAGTATCTAACTGTTAGATGAAGATTTCGCACCTAACAAGTCAATTTGGTAAATATAATTAACTTTGAATATCAATTTAAGAGATGTATAAATATACCAATGGTACATATATATAGTATCTATATATGTATACCATTAGTGCTCCTCAAAATTAGCTATATTTATCAAATTGACTTGTTAGATGTAAAATTTGTCTTTAGATACTAGAAATCCCTCAATAAATACTCGTCATCTAGTGACACTTTCTTCATCCAATAACTTAGTTAGTCACTCAAATAGAATTTCTTTTATCTTCCTTAATTATAATCTACCAATTTTTACCAAACAATATAGTCATTTGTGCAACATACAAATTAAAAATGAGTTCATCAATAATAGGAAGTAGTCACACAGAAATTCAACCAACAACTGAAGAAGACTCATCATGTATGGCAATGTGTTTGGCTACATGGTCAGTGCCATCCATGGTGTTTAAAGCCGTGCTCGAGTTGAATGTCATGGACATCATCTACGCTGCTGGGCCTACGGCCCAGCTTTCGGTGGAGCAGATAGTGGCAAAGCTGCCCAACTGCCCGAACCCTAACGCTGCGGTTACCTTGGACCGTATGCTTCGCCTTTTGGCAAGCTTTACTATCCTCACTTGCACTCAATCGGTCCAGCCTGATGGAAGTAGTCCAAAGAGGTTGTATGGTCTTAGACCCGTGTGCAAATTTTTGGCTAAGAATGATGATGAGGTTTCTTATGCTGCTTATGTTGACGTTATGTATGATAAGGTTATCATGAACACTTGGTAAGCTAAGTCATACTTAGTTGTTAGTACGTTACTCCATCTACTCTGCTCATTCGCTTTTTGTTGCCACAATTTGACTGTTGCAACTTACAACTAAGTAGTTTATTGATCTCTTTGTTCATGTAAAAATATAATGCACGAAAGTTAGAACACATAGTCGAATTGGAATTTACATTAAAGGCCTATTTAATTTAGCTTAAAATCGGTTTGGTTAAGTTCAGTTCAACTCTTCTTCTATTTTGCTAATCATTAATCCTTCATAAATACTTTCCGTTCAGTTCAATTCAGTTTAGGCCCTAACTGAATGGTGTTTTATTATTCAGTCTAATAAATCGAATGAAACTAAAATTAAATAAGCTTACACTATAAGTATGGGACGATCTAATTTTGACTAGCTAATAATCTCAATAGTTTCTGTATGAGAAAATCAAAGTACATATACAAATATTATTGCTCAATAAAATAAGTACAAAAATAATTATACCATAAGTAATACGTTCGGTGTACGAAAATTGCAGGAAACATTTGAAAGATGTAGTGCTAGAAGGTGGAGCAACTCCATTCAAAAAGATATATGGCACAGGGTTCTTTGACTACTTAATTGGGAACAGATTCAAGATTCTTTAAGGTATTCTATAATGGAATGGACCATCACTCTACCATAGTGATGAAGAAGATTCTAGATACTTATAATGGATTTGAAGGTAAATCAACGAACACTGGTTGATGTTGGTGGTGCAACTGGGCTTACTCTTAGGCTCTTAGCATAATTCGCGCTAAATACCCTTCGATTAAGGGCATCAACTTTGATCTCCCTCATGTCATTAAAGATGCACCATCTTTTCCAGGTTTAATATTCTTAGATCTATCTTAATCCTTTCATTTATACAATTTACCGAGTATATATATATATATATATATATATATATACTAAGTGAGTAAGTGACGTACCATGCATGCACGGATTTGCAGGTGTTGAACATGTTGCAGGAGATCGATCGATATGTATGAAAGTGTTCCTAACGGTGATGCTATATTTATAAAGGTACATTAATTGTCATCTCACCAACTTTAACATGCTTCTTAATAAGTCGGTATTTCATATTACTATGTATTTTCTGTTAGTTTTAATTTAATTTAGGTTAGCCTAGTCCAATTTAGTCTAATAAAGTTGTAATAACTTTTTTTCAATTATTTATTTGTTTTTTTTTCAGTGGACTTTCTAATTAGGAACCGATGAAACAGTGTTTGAAGCTACTGAAGAATTGCTACAAATCATTACCTGAAGACGGAAAAGTAACAATTTGCGAGTATATAGTACCGGAATCACCAGAAACAAGTTACCAAGCTCATACAGCCTTCATTTCGGATGCAATCATGTTGACATTTCCGGGAGGAAGAGCAAGAACCAAGCAAGAGTACGAGGCCTTAGGCAAAGAGGCTGGATTTGAAGCTTTTTGAGTGGATTGCGTTGCTTGTGATACTTGCGTCATGGAATACCTTAAAAAGAACGAGTGACATCTTTTAAATATTACAATTACCATGTCAAACCTAAGCTACCTCATGATTAATTGATATTGGTCAAAAAGTAATTATATAAGGTGATATAATTATATCGGAAACAATCACTATTATAATATTATTTTGTAGGTGTTCATTATATTATTGTTCGATCATGATTCATGAATCAATTAAGAAATTATATGTATGTAGCTTGATGAATGAATAAAACCTTGTTTTTATAATATGCTGTCCTTGTTTGGTGCTTCAATAACCAATAAAAAATTGGTTGAACACATGTATCACATAAATATACAATATGTTATTAATTTATGTCGTTAATAAATAAATAAATAGTCGGCAAATGGTAATTCAACCTAAAAAAAGTAGACCAATTCTTGTAAGACCTTGAGAAATCATTGTTGGTGTAAGGGCCTGTTTACTTCAGCTTAAAATCCGTTCATTTCACTTCAGCTCTTCTCTTATTTTGCTATCCATTAATTCTTCATAAAAAAACTTTAGATCAATTCAATTCTGTTCTGTTCAGTTCATCTGTTTTCAGCTGAAGTAAACAGGCCTTAAGAAGAAGAGCTTTTAATTTTATATATTAAGCACTTGGGGTACAACATACGTCCTAAATTGAGTTTAACAATTCTAAGAGTTTAACAAAATAAAGACTTGCAAATTAAAAGTTATGAAGTACTTAATATGTTTATAAGGATTCTTATTAGCTCAATTGGCATATGTTTTCAATAACTTTTGTTAGATTTTTCTTAACTTTCCTCTAGTCTACAAAAATAAAAATAAATAAATAAATAATAATAATAATAATAATAGTAATAGTAATAATAATAATAATAAATAAATAAATAAATAAATAAAAACTATTTTGTCTAAACTTTCGGCTAGTCTAAGGTTAAAAAAAAAAAAAATTACCGGTAAATTGTATAATGAAAGGATTAAGATGATCTAGAATATTAACCCTGAAAAGAGGTGCATCTTTAATGCATGAGGGAGATCAAAGTTGATGCCCTTAATCGAAGGGTATTTAGCGCGAATTATGCTAAGCCTAAGAGTAGCCCAGTTGCACCACCAACATCAACCAGTGTTCGTTGATTACTTCAAATCCATTATAGTATCTAGAATCTTCTCATCACTATGGTAGAGTGATGGTCCATTCCATTATAGAATACCTTAAAGAATCTTGAATCTGTTCCCAATTAATAGTCAAGAACCCTGTGCATAACATCTTTTGAATGGAGTTGCTCCACCTCTAGCACTACATCTTTCAAATGTTTCCTGCAATTTTCGTACACCGAACGTATTACTTATGGTATAATTATTTTTGTACTATTTATTGAGCAATAATATTGTATATGTACTTTGATTTTCTCATACAGAAACTATTGAGATTATTAGCTAGTCAAAATTAGATCGTCCCATACTTTAGTGTAAGCTTATTTAATTTTAGTTTCATTCGATTTATTAGACTGAATAATAAAACACCATTCAGTTAGGGCCTAAACTGAATTGAACTGAACGGAAGATATTATGAAGGATTAATGATTAGCAAATAGAAGAAGAGTTGAACTGAACTTAACCAAACCGATTTTAAGCTAAATTAAATAGGCCTTTAATGTAAATTCCAATTCGACTACGTGTTCTAACTTTCGTGCATTATATTTTTCCATGAACAAAGAGATCAATAAACTACTTAGTTGTAAGTTGCAACAGTCAAATTGTGGCAACAAAAAGCGAATGAGCAGAGTAGATGGAGTAACGTACTAACAACTAAGTATGACTTAGCTTACCAGGGTTCATGATAACCTTATCATACATAACGTCAACATAAGCAGCATAAGAACCTCATCATCATTCTTAGCCAAAAATTTGCACACGGGTCTAAGACCATACAACCTCTTGGACTACTCCATCAGGTGGACCGATTGAGGTGCAAGTGAGGATAGTAAAGCTGCCAAAAGGCGAAGCATAGGTCCAAGGTAACCGCAGCGTTAGGGTTCGGGCAGTTGGGCAGCTTTGCCACATCTGCTCCACCGAAAGCTGGGCCTAGGCCCAGCAGCGTAGATGATGTCCATGACATTCAACTCGAGCACGGCTTTAAACACCATGGATGGCACTGACCATGTAGCCAAACACATTGCCATACATGATGAGTCTTCTTCAGTTTTGGTTGAATTTCTGTGTGACTACTTCCTATTATTGATGAACTCATTTTTAATTTGTATGTTGCACAAATATATTTTTGGTAAATTGGTAGATTATAATTAAGGAAGATAAGAAATTCTATTTGAGTGACTAACTAAGTTATTGGATGAAGAAGTTGTCATAGATGACGAGTATTTATTGAGGGATTTCTAGTATCTAAAGACAAATTTTACATCTACAAGTCAATTTGATAAATATAGTAATTTTGAGGAGCACTAATGGTATACATAATAGATACTATATATGTACCATGGTATATTTTACATCTCTTAAATTGATATTCAAAGTTAATTATATTTACCAAATTGACTTGTTAGGTGCGAAATCTTCATCTAACAGTTAGATACTAGGAATTTCCGTATTTATAGTACTGAAATATTACTAGAAGAATATGTCAATATACTGCACTTTTGCGAACAACTGTCACGATTTTACTACATGAACCTATCGGCTAATCAGTATGCCTCTACCTTAACTATCAATTAGATTTTGTTGAATTTGTCTAATATTTATTTATATAACTATATATTAGTCTATTAACAATATAATTAAATTAACAAGCTAGTTGGCTCAAGTGGGCATTGCTTAGCTACTAGGGGAGGTCTAAAATTGAAGCCGCACCAAATGCAAAACCTCTTATTGAATCACTCACTCGGCATTAATAGTTAAAAGTCAGGTGTACGACTAGGGTCGAATTGTATTTATTGGAAGTAACCCAAGGCTCCAGCTAAGCACTTGGTGAATAGATGGATATATACTAGGTCAAACTAGGGTCTAATAGTTTAATTTGTTCAGTGTAATTATTGATAAATTCTTCCAATGGAACGAACTCCTATTTCTAAAGTTTAAAGATTGTGAAGATCAGATTAGAATAAGGGTGTTTTAATGACACCCCCCCACCCACTTTTATCGGTGGCAGATTATAATAATAGTAGTGTGTATCAACTCTATCTAGAATAGTGTGACACAAGATGATACTTTATACATTTATGTACGTATAAAATAATCGCTTCAATTTCAATCACATGTACGCAGTAATTCTGCTGCTACCATATCTCTTGTGTTCGGCAATTTGCTTATCTATGCCTATATCTTACCTCTCAAAATTTAAGAACTACGATTACGTGTTTCTCCCTCATTGCCACCTTAGTAGGGTGAAAAAATGAATTTAAATTACTTTTCATATAAATACAATCAATAAAATACTAACATATATATTAAGGGTCTGTTTACTTCAGCTTAAAATTAATTCAGTTCACTTCAGTTCAGCTCTTTTTTTATTTTACTACTCATTATTCTTCATAAAAAACTTTCAGTTAATTCAGATTCAGCTGTTTTCAGTTGAAGTAAACAAACCCTAAATTGCTTAAATATGCGGCTTTTTATTCAATAACTATTTCTTACACACATTACCGAACATGATTCGTTAACTTACTTAATGACTAATTCCATAACACCTCAAATTTGGGTATATGGTGCATGTGTTGTTTATCACTTGAATTCGTCCCTCTTTTCCAGTGTCAGCTATTAAGGTGTCTAAAATAAACATAGTACAGGCTTCATTTTTTTTGAATTAAAATACATGAAAGATTTACATTTATCCTTACCCAAACTAATATGTATAAAAAAAATAAATACCAAAAGCTAAGGCAACAAAGTTATTGCAAACTAATTTCGAAATTAACTTCTCTTAGCTTCTTTTCTTTTTTTTCTTCCACTCTTTTCTCCCCACGCCACACCTCTAATTCCTAATCTATTCCTACATGAACTACTCTAACGTGTTCTCCTTCTAGGATTTTAACATTTAATATTCTATAATTTCCTATCTTGTATGGAGTGCATACAATGGAATTGAAATATTTTTTTTATATATTGCTACTAATTTTTATCTACATCATATTTAAACTTTGAAACCCAACTATATCTTGTATCTACATCATATTAAACTTCTAAAACCCAACTTGTAACATACCATTATATTGTATTTTGTTTTTAATATATTTTTGTATATAGTTGGGAGTCTACTTTTAAATATTATTATTAGCACAAGGCACACTCTTTATTGAACCCTCCTCTTCCCTCAAGCCTATAAACCCCCTTCTCCCTAAAAAACAACTAATATAGTGCAAAAAGACACTGCTTATGCCTTGGACCATGCTAACCCATCTAACCCATGCTAAAGCAATAATTAGACGATGCTTTGAGTAATGGCTATTCATGTTTAAGGAATGGTTACTAGACCATCCTCGAGCCACGCCCAACGAGAGAAATAATGTCCTTACTTTGAAAATTCTCAAAATGCGGAATACCAATTTTTTGAGGTTGAAATCAAGTGTAAGGCATCATGGGGTCACACACTATATATGGTAAAAAATTGGGCTAAAAAAGACGCTTTTTCAAAGGTTATGTGGTCGAGAAAAAATTACCAAAAATTTACATGTGCTCTAATGATTGAAAGAGGGCCCCTAAAAAGCCTTCTGGGGTCCGAAAAATCATAGAGGATACCAAGAGAGCAAAAAAGACTAGTTGTGCCCTTTTCGAAAATGTCTAAAAGGAAAAAATAACAACTTTTGGAGTCTGAAATCGAGCATGGGGATCGGGGGACTTATAACACGTGGAGAAAAACAACGCGAAAGACGAGCTCGGGACAGCTCTCAAGAGCCGAAAAGGAAAGCTATTTCATAGTTTCGAGGTTTCGGGGTCCTGAAAAAAAGTCAAAAATTTTTTACAATTGTGTAATATAGTTAAACGAGGCCTTGAAAAAAACTCGAGATTTGAAAGGTCATAGCAAACCCAAAAGAGCAAAAAAGTCTGTGTGCCTTTTCAATTAATATGTGGTAAAAAATGAAAGATAACAAGTTTTTAAAGCTAAAACTAGTATGGGGCATGAAAAGGTGACCTTTAAAACACAAGAGAGTAAAAAGTCCCACTTGCCTTTTTAAGAATTATCTCAAGAGGGAAGATAACAAGATTTTCGAGGCTGAAGTCGAGTATGTGGAATCATAGGATCACTACCTACAATACATGAAAGAATTGCAGGGCGAAAACAGAAAGAATCCCCACACAGCACATTGAAGCGGAAAACAAGGACTAAATTCACGGTTTTTGAGGGCCCAAAATTGTCAAAAATGTTGCACGGTGGCCCTCAGTATAAACCCTGGAAGCTAATAAGGGTAAAAGCCATAAGAACATCCTAAGAGAGCCAAAAAATTTTTTTTTCCCTTCTTCCAAAACATCTCCAAAAGTGGGATGATACCAAGTTTTTAGAGACGAAAGCGTTCATCAGGAATCTTGTGGTTACCCAAAGCACGTTCTTAAAAATATAGGGCTAAAAAGAAGATGGAGGCCGAAAACAAAGGTACAATTTCATCATCAATATGAATCATGGGAAGCTAATCAGGGTTGAAAAGGTCTTACGAAACTTCTGGGAGAGAGAAAAGATATTGTTCCCTTATTTTGACATGTCTCTGGAGAGGGCTGTAATAGGTTTTAGAGGTCGAAACTGATCGTAAGAGTTTTTATGGTGACCCAGAGCATGCATGGTTTAAAAAAGGACAAAAGAAAATCCATTTGGCCCTTCCAGAGGCTTAAAACAAAAGGTATAATTGAGTGATATAGGGGGTTCCAGGGTCTCGGGAAAAAAAAAGTTGCCTAAAATTAGATAGTGTTGGTATGGTCAATTTTTGATAGGAGGAAACAATTGATATAATTACAATTTTCGATTTTCTAGGGTCTCAAAAAATTGCCAAAATTTTTACAGGTGCTCGTATGGTAAAAATAAAAACTCTGAGCAACTAATGGGGCCAATAAGACATAAGAATGTCCCGGGAGAACGAAAATGCTATTGTTCCTTTTCTTCCAAATGTCTCCAAAAAGGGATGCTAACATGTTTTAGAGGCTATAATTGATAATGGGAAGTCGTGTGGAGACTCAAAGCGCGTGGTAAAAAAATAAGACGAAAACAAGACGGATCCCGCGACGGTTCTTCTAGAGGTCGAATCAAAAGCTATAATTCATAATTTACACAAGTTCTCTAGGGTCTCTAAAAAAATTACCAAAAATGTTACACGGTGTTCGTTGGTAAAAATGAAAAATGGGGGAGCTAATTGGGGTCGCAAGTTGTATATATCAAGAGGATAGTTGGCCCAGTGGACATTGTATTTTTGCTGACTTGAAAACTTAACATTCTGACTTGAGAGCATTATCCTTGACTTGAATTTAATATTAATTTTGTGACTTTAAAATTTTGCATTATGATTTGATAAATTGTGACTTGAAACTTTTTTGTGTAAAATTACCAAATTAGCCTCCTCTAAGTACTATGACATTCCTTGGTCATATTTCAATATGATATGTAGAAACAAATAAAACCGAAGGTGGTAATATATAGACAAATTAGAAAAAACAGGCCGTTCTTCATTAATGATCAAGCTACGTATCATTTTTTAATTAATTCATGACAATATTTAATAGAACCCACATAATAGTGATTGCTTCCAACCTGAATTGATATGATTAGATGTGACTAACATCAATCATAACTTCATAAGGTAGCTTAGCTTAGCTTAGGTTTGACATTGTACTTGTAAAAAACAATGCTCGTCACTCTGTTTTTTTAAGTTTCCATACCCAAGTATCACAAGCAAAGCAAACCACTCGAAAAACATCAAATCCAGCCTCTTTGCCTAAGGCCTCGTACTCTTGCTATGTCCTTGCTCTTCCTCCTGGAAATGTCAACATGATTGCATCCCAAATAAGGCCGTATGAGCTTGGTAACTAGTTTTTGGCAATCCGGTACTACATACTCACAAATTGTTACTTTTTCCGTCTTCTGCAATGATTCGTAGCAATTCTTTATAGTTTCAAGCATTGTTCATCAGTTCCTGATTGGAAAGTCCACTGGAAAAAGATAAAAAAAAAATTAAACAACATAGTGAAGGATAGACTCTAGCTTTTTTTTTTTTTTGTTGGGACTGGACTAAAATGAACTAAATCGAAGTGATTTGTGCTAACTAATTAAAAATAACATAAAATACTGACTCTAAGTTTTGTTGGATTGATATTGTACCTTCATAATATAGCATCACACCTTAGGAACACTTTCATACATGTCTCCTGCAACATGTTCACACCCTGCAAATCCGTGCTGGTATGTCACCAAACTAATTACTCAGTATAAATATACTCCGTCCATTTTATAAATGGAAGGATTAAGATCTAAGAATATGATGGTGGAATTTATTAGTATGGAGTGTTAATATTAACTAACCTGGAAAAGATGGTGCATCTTTAATAACATAGGGAGATCAAGTTGATGCCCTTAATCGAAGGTTATTTAGCGCGAATCATGTTAAGAGTGAGCCCGGTTGCACCCCACATCAACTAGCGTTGATTTACCTTCAAATCCGTTATAAGAATCTAGAATCTTCTTCATCACTATGGTAGAGTGATGATCCATTCCATTATAGAATACCTTAAAGAATCTTGAATCTGTTCCCATGTAGTCAAAGAACCCGTGCCATATATCTTGTTGAATGGAGATCTCCACCTTCTAGCACTACATCTTTCAAATGTTCCCTGCAATTTTCGTACAATGCATTACGTACTTAATTATGGTCTAATCGTTTAGTACGTATAATTTAGTAGTAATACAGTGTCATGGCTTTAATTTCTATATATATTGAGATTATTATTGGTCAAAATTAGATAGTCGATAGTCAATATCAAATTAAAAAAATTAAGCTTAGTTTGCAAGTTGCAACAGTTAACTGTGGCAACAAAAATAAATGACTAGAGTATAATAACATGTACTAAGTACTAAGTACGACTTACCAATGTTCATGATAACCTTATCATGCATAAGGTCAGCAAAAAATCTCTCATTTCCT
>PYUH01000049.1:3838498-3866182 GCA_016808085.1 Suaeda aralocaspica
TATATATATATATATATATATATACTAAGTGAGTAAGTGACGTACCATGCATGCACGGATTTGCAGGTGTTGAACATGTTGCAGGAGATCGATCGATATGTATGAAAGTGTTCCTAACGGTGATGCTATATTTATAAAGGTACATTAATTGTCATCTCACCAACTTTAACATGCTTCTTAATAAGTCGGTATTTCATATTACTATGTATTTTCTGTTAGTTTTAATTTAATTTAGGTTAGCCTAGTCCAATTTAGTCTAATAAAGTTGTAATAACTTTTTTTCAATTATTTATTTGTTTTTTTTTCAGTGGACTTTCTAATTAGGAACCGATGAAACAGTGTTTGAAGCTACTGAAGAATTGCTACAAATCATTACCTGAAGACGGAAAAGTAACAATTTGCGAGTATATAGTACCGGAATCACCAGAAACAAGTTACCAAGCTCATACAGCCTTCATTTCGGATGCAATCATGTTGACATTTCCGGGAGGAAGAGCAAGAACCAAGCAAGAGTACGAGGCCTTAGGCAAAGAGGCTGGATTTGAAGCTTTTTGAGTGGATTGCGTTGCTTGTGATACTTGCGTCATGGAATACCTTAAAAAGAACGAGTGACATCTTTTAAATATTACAATTACCATGTCAAACCTAAGCTACCTCATGATTAATTGATATTGGTCAAAAAGTAATTATATAAGGTGATATAATTATATCGGAAACAATCACTATTATAATATTATTTTGTAGGTGTTCATTATATTATTGTTCGATCATGATTCATGAATCAATTAAGAAATTATATGTATGTAGCTTGATGAATGAATAAAACCTTGTTTTTATAATATGCTGTCCTTGTTTGGTGCTTCAATAACCAATAAAAAATTGGTTGAACACATGTATCACATAAATATACAATATGTTATTAATTTATGTCGTTAATAAATAAATAAATAGTCGGCAAATGGTAATTCAACCTAAAAAAAGTAGACCAATTCTTGTAAGACCTTGAGAAATCATTGTTGGTGTAAGGGCCTGTTTACTTCAGCTTAAAATCCGTTCATTTCACTTCAGCTCTTCTCTTATTTTGCTATCCATTAATTCTTCATAAAAAAACTTTAGATCAATTCAATTCTGTTCTGTTCAGTTCATCTGTTTTCAGCTGAAGTAAACAGGCCTTAAGAAGAAGAGCTTTTAATTTTATATATTAAGCACTTGGGGTACAACATACGTCCTAAATTGAGTTTAACAATTCTAAGAGTTTAACAAAATAAAGACTTGCAAATTAAAAGTTATGAAGTACTTAATATGTTTATAAGGATTCTTATTAGCTCAATTGGCATATGTTTTCAATAACTTTTGTTAGATTTTTCTTAACTTTCCTCTAGTCTACAAAAATAAAAATAAATAAATAAATAATAATAATAATAATAATAGTAATAGTAATAATAATAATAATAAATAAATAAATAAATAAATAAAAACTATTTTGTCTAAACTTTCGGCTAGTCTAAGGTTAAAAAAAAAAAAAAGAAATTTGTCTATCCTTTATAAAGTAATATATCAATAAACAAATGAATACTGTGAATCATGAATTCGATCATGTTTAGCAATGTGAAAAGAAAAAAAAAAAGGGCAACATACATACATACATATTTTTTATGTATCAATGTTTAAGGTTGGTCATTGATTAATTATATCATAATGACATGGATTGCAATATGTATATTGCCCACTTGGTACTAAATAATTAATCTTCCGTGCTATAAATACGTACCTTCTAGTAACATATTCTTCATCCAATTAAGCTAACTTAAAATCTCATTAATTTCTTAAAATCAAAAAACCAATTAATTTGAAACTACACCTAATCTTTGGTGCAACCAACAAATAATGAGTTCATCAATAATTGGGAGTAGTCACACACAAGTTAACCCAACAACCGATGAAGAAGCGGCTAGCATGGCAATGTGTTTGGCTACATGGTCAGTGCCATCTATGGTCTTTAAAACCGTCTTAGAGTTAAATGTTATTGACATCATCCATGCTGCTGGCCCAAAGACCCAGCTTTCCGCGGAGCAGATTGTGGCGCAGTTGCCCACCTGCACTAATCCTCATGCCGCGGTTTCCTTGGACCGTATGCTACGCCTTTTGGCTAGCTTTACTATCTTCACTTTTACTCAATTGGAGCAGCCTGATGGAAGTCTCAAAAGGCTGTATGGTCTTAGTCCTGTTTGTAAATTTTTTACTAAGAATGATAATGGTGTTTCTTATGCTGCATTTACTGATCTTATGCATGATAAGGTTATCATGGACACATGGTAAGTCATACGTAGTTACGTACGTACCCCTTCTGATCATTCTATTTTTTTGTGTTGCGATAGTTTGAGTGGTACAAGTAGTTCTGTGTTTTAATCTCATTGGTGGTTAGTTTTCTGTATGTAAAAATATTTACCTATGGACGATAGACTTATCAATCCATCTATTAATAAATTCGATCAAACCCCAATAGTGTACACAATAGCAAATGATTTGATTTTGAACAATAATATGACCAAGAATTATTAAAATTCTATGGCGGCCAGCTTAAAAATGACTACCACAAGAAATTAATGAGGGGACAATTTAATTGGTTAAAGTGTCTAGTTATTTTGTTGACTTTTCTCCCTTTTTTTATTTTCCTTATTTTTGTAATTTTGGCTATTATTTTCCTAAATTCCAAAAATTATTTTTTGATTTCATTTATTCTAATTTCATTTATTAATGATAATTACTTTTATTCATTTCAGAAATTATTTTTTAATAATTGAAAAGTTACTTTTGATGTCACATAAATTAATATTAAATTACTAAAATAATTTCTGAAATTATTAAAAGTAATTATTATTAATAAACGAAATTAGAATAAATGAAATCAAAAAATAATTTTTGGAATTTAGGAAAATAATAGCCAAAATTACAAAAATAAGAAGAAAAAAAAAAAAAGGGGAAATGTCAACATAACGTGACACCTCAACCAATTATATTGCTCCATCATTTAATCCTTACGCTAGTCAATTTTAAGATGACCGCCACAGCGAAATCTACTATTAGTAATTTACCTTAAAATAAATTTGCAGGAAAAATTTGAAAGATGAAGTGCTAGAAGGCAGAACAACTGCATTCGAAAAGAATTATGGTACAGGCATATTTGATTACTTGGGAACAGATAGTAGATTCTATAACGTATTCTACAAAGGAATGGATCATCACTCTACCATAGTGATGAAGAAAATTCTAGATTCTTATAATGGATTTGAGAGTATAAAAACATTAGTTGATGTTGGTGGTGCAACCGGGCTCACTCTTAACATGATTCGCGCTAAATACCCTTCGATCAAGGGCATCAACTTTGATCTCCCTCAAATCATTAGAGATGCACCATGTTTTCCAGGTATAAATGAATACTACTATACTAGTATACATCTTGCATGCTTTACCATTTTATTCTAAAATTCACTATATAATTAATTAATTATTTGTACTCGTAATATATATATATAGTTCTATGTTTCATTGTACTACTGTATGATGTATGTATACTCGTATGTATTATTAGTTATTGATATATAATTAATTTGATGCTGTATGTATCATGTTGTATGTATGGAATTGCAGGTGTTGAACATGTTGGAGGGGATATGTATGAGAATGTTCCTAAGGGTGATGCTATATTTATGAAGGTATATATATTTTTTTGTGGGTTGTACTCGTTTTCATTTACATCAATTTACAACTGTTTTACTTATTTCATTTTTTGTGTACCATTTGTGTGTCACTATTTTTTGGTTTATGATATTAGATTTTAATTTTTGTTTTTAATTCAAATGTGGCGGCGGCACCTTGTTTTGAAATCAACCAATAAGGTTAATTAACAGTGACACACAATATATAGGACAACAGTTTTGGACTCAAAGTAAATAGAATAAAATGAAAGGGTAATCATAAAAAAGTAGAATAAAATAAAATAAAATAAAATAAAAAAGCAAATGCATAATGTGGCGATTAGAAACGAAGAGTAATATTTTGGTATAAAGTCGACCTTGTTATTGCAGATAACAACATACAGCACTTCGTATAGAACAATATTTACTATTGTGATTTTGTAAGGGTATTTAAGGATATATAAAAGAGTTCTTCAGGTATAACATGACTTTCAAAATTTGGAAGTTATCCACCTGTTATAGGCATACGATAATGGAGTTATTAATCAACATAACCCATCACTTGTAAAGTTATACATATACATGTGCTACTCATAACCCATAAATTGTAAAGAACATATAATAAAAAAAAATAATATATATAGATAATCCAAATTATTAATTAGCGACTGTTTGAAAACCTATTTTAGTTACCTTAAATAAGTAATGCTAAAATGTTAAGTTATCTAAAATAAAAGGATGTATTTAGCATATGAGCTGAAAAAATATTTCAGCTCCAATCTTGATTGAGAGTGAGTTGCTATTAAAAGTAGCAACTTATTTAAGGTACTGAAATTTTCAGCTAACGTATCAGTTCAACCGATTTCAACTTCCTTATCAGTTTCACCTCTATTTTAGTTCATGTTACCAAACATATATAACCTTAGTCAACTTCTCAATTTAATCCAAACTAAATTTTAAATTTGATTAAACCAAATTATTGTGTGTATATCTCATACTAGTCCAAGTGCAAAAATAGTTACCTATTAAATAAGTTTTTAACTTATTATGGGTCCAGTAAAATGGATGTTGACATTTAATTAAATACTTAATAATTCCTATCACTTGTCTTCTTCTTCCTCACTTCTCTTTCATACTTATAATAATCACCTTAAGTTCCACTTCATAATAACGACCACCAGTAGAAGTCATCTTTGATATTATGAGAATGAACAAATTCATAATCACCATCAATTGATTCAATTGTCTGCAAAACTATGAGAATGGACATGGTGTTAAATGATTGAATAGACTTGCGGTGGCGCCAAAGGAGCCATGAATTCCGCGATGATGGGTCACCGTACAATTATGAAAGTATCCCTGATAAAACAGGTCTAGTTTTTGAGTCTAGTTCATAATTAATTTTCATCCAAATACAATTAAATTAGATAAGGGCAAAAATTATACTTCAAGGTAAATTGAGAAATAAAACTCTTAAAGTTTTAAAAGTTGTACTCCATTAATAAAAATTAAACTCCGTAACAAGTTGGCACTCCACTATAAAAAAAATTTCAAAATTTTAAAAATGGAGTAAAAATAAGGCAAATTACCACTATTAATTTTAGTAATGTGGGAAATAAAGTTGATAGTATTTACTTTAAAAATGCTTGAACTAATTCAATTTTTTCACATATTTATTTTCTTCTCATTTTTTTTCACAATCGCGTGACCCACCATGACTAAGTGTAACTCCGCCACGGAAACGTTGTATATTCTCAAAATTACTAATAGTTTCAACTTCATCAGGATTTCTTCCAAATTTTGCACTCTCCTCCTTCTCCTCCAAATTAATTATACCAGTTAAACACAAAATAAAGCAAAAATCAATCAAGTTCAAGCAATGAAAAACGAAAAACTGAAGGTTTGAGTTTATTAACTTTTTTTACAAGTAGGACTGAAAGGAACATAGCAATAGTTGGATGAAATTGAAAATTACAACTAGAGAATTAATTAAATAATCATTGAGGAGGATGAATACATTATGTTGATGAAGAAAGTATATGTTCATGGAGTTTGGGAGGAATTAACCTAACTTTCAAATCATTTAATAAACCCTCAAATCAAGTGAAAAATTTCAAGTGAATTAAAACAATAACTTTTGAGTAGTTAATCTAATTTTTGTGTACTTGTGTTGATTATTGTTTGTTCTTCACTTATGTAGAAAATTAAAGAATGGATTTCAAGTAAAATTTTCAGATTAAATAAAAGTTTAATTGAGTATAATATAGGTTAAATGAATGTTTATTTTAGTATAATATAGAGAGAGAAATTGCTTTTTGGAGGAAAGAGAAGGAGAAAAGGTGAAAAAAATTAAAAATACAATCGTTGGTGGGCCCCACTTGACAGATTTTTTTGACAAAATCTGTCAATAGGTACCAATACTTAGTTTTCTGGAAAACATAAGGTATTAAAATTAAAAGAAAAAAATATAAGGTACTAAAATTTAAATACTAGAAAATAAAAGGTACCAAAATACAAAAAAAGCCTAATAAAATACGTTAATTTTATTTATAGCCCCTCTAAAAACATGAAACTATTATTATAACCCCCTCTAAAAAAAATTCTAGTTCCGCCCCTGTGTGTAACTACTTGTATCACTTATAAATAGTTTCGAATGACGATGACAAGTTTTGTTTTCCTACAGTGGACTTTCCAAACAGGAAACGATGACCAATGTTTGAAACTATTAAAGAATTGCTACAAAGCATTACCGAAAGATGGAAAACTTACAATTTGCGAGTATGTAGTACCAGAATCACCAAAAATGAGTTACGAAGCTCAGACAGCCTTCAATTGGGATGCAATAATGTTGACATTTCCAGGAGGAAGAGCAAGGACTAAGCAAGAGTACGAGGCCTTAGGCAAAGAAGCTGGGTTTGAAGCTTTTCGAGTTGTCTGTTGTGCTTATGATACTTGGGTCATGGAATACCTCAAAAAGAACAAGTGCCATGATTAACAATTGCCATGTTAAACCCTACTTGATTGATTGATTCGACCCCCAACTGATATGATTGTTGGAAAATAAGAACATTGATATAATAAGTTATGTAAGCTTTGTTTTAAGTTTTATTATCGGAAAGGTGGATTGTCCCATACTGAAAGATGATGGAATGTGATAAACTTGAGAGAATTGTGTGAAAAACATTATTAAGATCTCTCAGAGTACAAGTGAAGGGTTGAACCCTTTATATAGTGCGGAAGCATGTCAAATCCTAACCAACTATATCCTACATAATCATATCAAATAATAAGAAGATTAACATCAAATATTTAGTTAAGGACCTAATGACTAGCATAAGATTTATCCACAAATCATATCTCCAATACTCCCCCTCAAGTTGGAGCGTGGGGATCACGAACGCCCAACTTGGACAATAGCAACGTAAATTGAGTAGCACCAAGAGCTTTAGTGAAAATATCGGCCAATTGGTCCTTAGTCCGTACATAAGCAGTAACAATGACTCGTCGTAGCAAAAGTTCACGAACAAAATGACAATTGATCTCAATGTGTTTGGAGCGTTCATGAAACACGGGATTTGCAGCCATGTGAAGGGCAACTTGGTTATCACAAGCTAAACGAGCAGGATGACGATGTATAATACCTAAAGTAGCAAGAAAATCTTGTATCCATTGTATTTCAGCACACGCATGTGCCATGGCACGGTACTCGGCTTCAGCGGAAGACCGAGACACCGTGGACTGCTTCTTAGTTTTCCACGAGATAAGAGAGTTTCCTAAGAACACAAAATAACCCGATAAAGAGAGACGAGTGGTTGGTCAGCTAGCCCAATCTGAATCACAATACACGGTCAGTTGTAAGTCACTATCCGCGGGTAAAAATATGCCTTGACCTGGGTAACTTTTAATATATCTAAGAACACAAATGGTGGCGTCGTAGTGAGCCTTACGTGGGGCTTGCATGAACTGAGATAGAGTGTGTACTGCATATGATAAGTCGGGGCGGGTGAGAGTCAAATAGATGAGGCGTCCCACAATATGGCGGTACAAGGAAGGGTCCGAATAGAGAGGCCCATTGTCATTGGCTAAGCCATGGTTTTGAGGAAGAGGAGTGTCGATAGGTCGCGCCGCAAGTAAACCAGCCTCGTGGAGAATGTCAAGAGCATACTTACGTTGATTAAGGAATAATCCTGCTGGAGATCGAGCACACTCGATGCCAAGGAAATATTTGAGGGGCCCCAAGTCTTTTAATTAAAAACAGTGGTCTAAGTACCTCTTGAAGTCCGAGCATAACCGTGAATTATTGCTAGCCACTAATATATCATCAACGTAGACTAAAGGAGTCAGGATATCATCACCTTTGCGATATGTAAACAACGTATGATCAGCGTGGGATTGATGGAAACCATATTTGCGAAGAGCCATGGTTAGCTCTTAGCAAACCAATTCCGTGGGGATTGACGTAAACCGTAGAGTGATTTTTGAAGTTTGCACACCTTACTAGAGCCGTGAGGTACAAAGCCAGGCGGGGGATTCATATAAACATTCTCATGCAAATGGCCATGAAGGAAAGGGTTATTTACATCCAATTGATGGATTTCCCAACTTTTAGCAACCGCAACCGCTAGAAAAGTCCGAACACTAACTTTTTTTGCCACGGGAGAGAACGTGTCGGTGCAGTCCTCCCCCTCAACTTAGTAATTACCAAGTACCACCAAACGATCCTTATTACTCTCAATTATACCATTGGAACGATATTTAGTTTTATACACCTATTGACATCCAATCGGTTTCTTCCTGGGAGGTAGGTCCGTGAGCACCCATGTGTTATTGCGCTTAAGGGCCGCAATTTCAGCCTTCATGGCATCCCTCCATGTTTGATGTTGAACCGCCTCTTTGTATGACCTAGATTCAATGTTAGTAGTAACCGCGGCGAGAAACTTATGATGATTAGGAGAAAACTTATCATAAGACACATAATTAGCAATAGGAAACCGCGTACCTGAGGAGTCTGAAGACTTGGGTGTATAGCGAAGAAGAGGTGGTGCTTTAGCCGTGTGACATATATAGTCGGACAACCGAGCAGGAGGACAACGATCACGCGGAACTCTCGTGGAGATAGGACCTGAGGCAGGCTCACGCGAAGGTGTAGGAGGATGTGAGGACTGTAGGGCGTCCACAATTTGTGCCTCGTCAGAAGAAGGCATGGCTGGTGGCGAAGATGGAGAAGTAGGATTTGGAGGTCCTCAAAGCGAGGAGTGGGTGTGAATAGAGGAAGGCAGAACGGGGGAGATGGAAGACGTAGCAAACGGGAAAGAATCCTCAATAAAACGAACATATCGTGAAAGTCTAAATCAAGTACCTTCCAACCTTTCTTGCCTTCATGATAACCCAAGAACACACAACGCCGACATCGGGGTTCAAATTTATTAGGACTTTTGGTGTAAGCATAACACAAGCACCCAAAAATACGTAACATGTCAAGATTAGGAGGTGAGTGAAACAATAGTTCGTATGGGGACTGACCATCAAGTAGTTTAGTGGGAGTGCGGTTGATGAGATAAACAGCGGTTTGAACACACTCGCCCCAATATTTAAGTGGCAAAGAAGCTTGGAAACGCAAGGCCCGAGCCATATCAAGAATATGACGATGCTTGCGCTCGACACGGCCATTCTGTTGGGGAATTTTAACACACGAAGTTTGCATTAACATGCCATAGTTGTCATAAAATTCCAAGAGAGGAATGTTAACAAATTCAGTTCCATAATCGGTACGAACTATTTTGACGTCCGTCCCGAATTTATTGTGAACCATATAAACAAAAGTGCGTATGCATTTTGGGACCTCGCTTTTAGTCTTAATAAGATATGCCCATATAGCTCGTGAATGATCATCCACTATAGTAAGAAAGTAATTTGCACTGGTTGTTAAAGGTTCGGAGTAAGCACCCCATAAGTCACAATGTATAAGATCAAATAAATTTGGAGCTTTATTATTACTAATCGGAAAGGGATTGCGAGTTTGTTTAGCTCGAAAACACACATCAAAAGAGGCTAATAATTTCTTAATAACATCCTTATTATAAACATGCGAAAGATAAGATAGATATTGGCTTGAAGGGTGTCCGAGTCGACGATGAAGCAATAGACTAGTGTCAGCTTGAGTTGCATGAGTGAGAATCTGCTGTGTCATCGACTGAAAGCAATACACCCCGTTCTTAAATTCACCCAGCCCAATCAGAGTCCTGAATAACACACAAACGATCAGTAAACGTTACAAAGCAGGTAGTGTCCCAAATAAGTTAGCCAACAGAAAATCAATTGCATTTAATATGTGGAACGTAAAGAACATTCCGCAAGACCAATCCCAAGGCTAGATGAACCTCGCCTTGATGGGTGGTCGTAGTTTGGACACCATTAGGCAACGTGACCGGAGACGGAGAGAGGGAGGTGGAGTTAACCAAAGAATCCAAGGACCCGGTCATGTGGTGTGAAGCGCCGTTGTCAAGTAGCCATGGGGGATCGATATTCTTACCAATTAATTTGTTGGAGGTGTCGTTGTCCAGCAGACTGAGGAGACGAGAGACTTGGTCCGAAGTGAGACCCAGAACTGCAGCAGGGGTAGCCTGCGAGGGAGTTTGCTGCGATGAATCAGTTTGTGGCGGTGCTTGAGCAGCATGAGCCGTGGCGCTGGGTGGCGTACCGTGACCAGGGGAAGCTCCAACTCTCCCACGAGGGGCACACGTACCACGTCCACGAGAAGAACGAGGTGGGAAACCAATACGTTGGAAGCAATGTTCATATGTGTGGCCTGTTGTTACCGCAATAAGTACAAGTCAGAGTATGCGTTTGCGAGGAGGAAACAGGAGGTGGCGAGGTAGATTGAGCTGCGAAACTCATGATCTCTGTCTTGTCATCGCGAGTACGAACAATGGATTGGTGGCGTTCCTCCTGTGTAGCAAGCGAAAATACTTTTTGTAGCGTAGGAAAAGGATCCATGCTAAGTATTTGAGTACGAAGCCCACTATATAATTCATCATCGAGACCCATCACGATATCATGGACTTGCTCTTGTGAAGCCTTCTCATGCAACTTGGAGGCAGCACTACACGTGCAACTGCAAGTGGCATCCACATTGCCATAGAGTTCATCCCATAAAGCTTTGAACTCTGTATAATAGTTGACAATGGTGAGACCTTTTTGACGAAGAAGATGGTATTGTGATTTTAATTGATTGATACGAGGGCCATTAGAGATTGAGTAATGTGCCGCAAGATCGTTCCATAGTGCTGCTGCGTTAGTATGCGACACAATGCTCGGTTGAATAGAAGCATCTACTGAATTAAAAATCCAGGAACATATAGTAGACTGATTGGATTTCCACGCATTGTACTCGGTGCTCTTCTCGTCAGCAGGTGGAGGAAATTCTCCAGTAATAAAACCGTACTTATTGGGACTGTTAAGAGCATTCCGAGAGGCCTTAACCCAAACGTCGTAATTATCACCCGTGAGGAAATATTTGGTGAGGGCATTAGTTGGTCCTTCAGAAGGATGGAGGTAATAGATAGACGAAGCGTCGTGAATCAATTGAATCTTTTTGCCGTTACCGTTAGACATGACGAAGGTAAACAAGAAGAAGGCCGAAGAAAGAAACGTGGTTAGGAGAAAAAGAAATTTAGGATCTTAAACCATTGGTTGTGATACCATGATAAACTTGAGAGAATTGTGTGAAAAATATTATTAAGATCTCTCCGAGTACAAGTGAAGGGTTGAACCCTTTATATAGTGCGGAAGCATATCAAATCCTAAACAACTATATCCTACATAATCATATCAAATAATAAGTAGATTAACATCAAATATTTAATTAAGGACCTAATGACTAGGATAAGATTTATCCACAAATCATATCTCCAACAAACAATAGTTCGTATGGGGACTGACCATCAAGTAGTTTAGTGGGAGTGCGGTTGATGAGATAAACAGCGGTTTGAACACACTCGCACCAATATTTAAGTGGCAAAGAAGCTTGAAAACGCAAGGCCCGAGCCACTTCAAGAATATGACGATGCTTGCGCCTGACACGGCCATTGTGTTAGGGAGTTTTAACACACGAAGTTTGCATTAACATGCCATAGCTAGTTGTCATAAAATTCCAAGAGAGGAGTGTTAACAAATTCAGTTCCATTATCGGTACGAACTATTTTGACGTCCCTCCCGAATTGAGTGTGAACCATAGAAACAAAAGTGCGTATGCATTTTGGGACCTCGCTTTTAGTCTTAATAAGATATGTCCATATAGCTCATGAATGATCATCCACAATAGTAAGAAAGTAATTTGCACTGGTTGTTGAAGGTTCGGAGTAAGCACACCATAAGTTACCAATGTTGTTGAGATAACAAAAGATAAAGTTTACTAAGATAAAAGATTAGAATTAGCCACAAATACTATTACTAATATCTTTTAATTAGGATAGTTTTCTTCATGCGGGCTTAGACCCTACTTATGTTATCAAGCAAGTCATTCAATATCAATAATATTCATCGTTCTCATAGTTTCAACAAAAAAAATAAAATAATAATTAGGATCTTAAACCATTGGTTGTGGTACCATGATAAACTTGAGAGAATTGTGTGAAAAATATTATTAAGATCTCTCCGAGTACAAGTGAAGGGTTGAACCCTTTATATAATGCGGAAGCATATCAAATCCTAACCAACTATATCCTACATAATCATATCAAATAATAAGAAGATTAACATCAAATATTTAATTAAGGACCTAATGATTAGGATAAGATTTATCCACAAATCATATCTCCAATAGGATGTACGTATTAGCTACTTTATATATGTGCATTTTATGTAGGGTAGACTGAAGAGGTCTCCCTATGCACAAATAGTTATTGCCGATTTACGTGTTTTTAACATGTACGAGGTGTTGTATGTGTAATCAATTTGATGTTTTTTAATTTCTTTTTTAATGTGTTTATTGTATAGTATATTGATTGACAATAAAAAACTTTTATTTACCATATTTTTAATTAAAAGTAAGTAAAAAGACATACTTCCTCTATAGCAATTTACTTGCTGCATAGGAGAGTGGAACAAATATTTATACAGGTCATTGTCATTAGGGGTGTGCAAGATTTTACGGTTCCGAATTTCCGGTCCGAAATTTTCCGATTCCGTTCCAAAAAATCGGAATTCCGATCAACATTTTTGAAAACCGGAAAAACCGGACTGGGTATCCGGTTTTTAAACCGGAAACCGGATCAGATACAGAATGGATTTTTAAGAAATCGGATTCCGGATTTTTAAGGAAAACAAAATCCGGAATTCCGGATTTTAAGGGTATATGTGTAAATTTTAGAGAAATTATAGTATATAATTCGAACCGGATTTCCGATCCGTTTTTTCCGGATATCCGAATTTTCAGAATTCCGGTTTTTCCGGAACGGATACGGAATCAATTTTGTTAGTTTTGAAAATCCGGATATTCGAATTTCCGGATCGGAAAATTTCCGGTTTCCGGTTTTACACACCCCTAATTGTCATGTGGGGGCCTAACTATAAAAAATGAGTGGGAGAGGTTAAATGGATGATTTGGGTAAAATAAGTACAATTAAATACCAAAATACAACTAAAATGAGGGCACTTTTATAAAGTCACTGAAGGACCCACTTCCATAAATAGAAATGTAGCAAATAAATTGGGATTTCCATTTAAGGTAAATATAGTAACTAAGAAAAAGACGGAGGGAATAGTTATTTCCTATATGTTGATAAGAATATATTATGAAAATATGAATACTTAAGTAGATGGTCCAACTTTGACCAATAATCTCAAAAGCATTGTGGAAAAAACAAAAACACATAGTTTAATTTTAAAAAGATAAACTACATTTAATTTGAAAAAGATTTTTATAATTGATTAATTAGTTAGTATTTGGCCTTTAATTTAGCCCTATAATTAATTAGTACCCTATTTTTTGCTTGGCTACCTTATTTGTAACAATAACTTGTTATCCGTACTCGATCTGACCTAATGACTTAGCTTGATATGATTTATTAATACTTGTTATTATATTGATGATGCCTTGATGTTATTGAGTTTGTTTACTTACTTTAATTTGTTAAGATGTCATATATTCATATACTGATATAGATTTTGAGGCATTTTGTAGTGACTTCCTATTTGCACCCTATTGAATGTTAGTATTGACTATTGAAAATTTGAGTTGGACCATGGCCATGCAAAGTAAACTAAATTTTTGTTTGTCATTTGAGATAACCTGTAGTTGTAGAGCAAAGCGGATTATGTTTGAAATTGTAATGAAACTTTAAAAACTACGTACCGGCGTTTATTGAAAGTGAGCATGTAGATGAGACTGAGTGTATTGTCTAAATTATACATAATTTAAATCATGGTTATATCAAAATTGTACGTAAGGAGGCCGATCAAATATATAATAATTGAACAATTACAATTACCCTTTTCTAGATGTACTTTTTAAACTCATTTTAAATATAATTACTCGTATATATAATTTAAATTAAGCTGCATTCAAGAAAGGTTATACATACATATTCGGCCTCCTTACAATAAACTCAAGTTTGATCATAAAAAAAATTAAACCTCATATAGTTTGATTATATTTCACATTTGTATAAGCCTAATAATAGGTTATTCACATGTATAAGGCTAAGCTAGCTGGATAATGGTCAACATTAATCATATTTGTTCAATTTGATCATAAATCTATCATAAATCAATTAAGCCTCATATAGTTTGATCAATTGCCAATTAAAGATGATTTAAAATGAGTATAAACAAAAAAATTCTTGTTCAACAAAATTATTCATTAGAAAACGCGTTTATCAAAAAAATTTGTATGTCTATTAATTTTGAGGTTCACATATTAATAATTTTTGCTAATTATATACATTTAAAAAAAAATATTAAGACTTTTCAATATTCAAAATCGACCAATAATGATCAAATTAGGGAACTTTAAAGTTGAGTGAATAACCTATTATTAGCCTTATACATGTGAAACGGATCAAGCACATTGTATACGCATGATTTAATACAACCCTAATTATCATATGGACTAGCTAAATATGTTAAGTTGGTCATATTGCATGTATAATGAGTCTTAGGTCCTATTCTCCTCATCTTATTCTTACTTATCTTCAGCAAAAACAGGCCCGACCCTGGGGTGGGGCGAGCAGGGCCCACGCCCAGGGCCCATAATAGTAGAGCTTAATTATGCTAGTAGTTAATATAATAACACTTAGTTGCAACACAATGTTAGGTATACCATACATAGCTTGTTGGTTGATTAGTAGGGCAATTTTTATTTTTTTTAAAGTTTAATCTCTTTTTTAAATAATTTCTTTTCTCATTTCTTTTTTCTTTCTTCCATCATTAATCTTTATCAGCTTGACTATGGAATACAATATTATTTAACAGTTTTACCCATTTCTTGACTACATTAATTTTATATATAATTATATATAAGCTAAGAAAATACTAATTTTTTTTAACTAAATNCATTTTTGAAAACCGGAAAAACCGGACTGGGTATCCGGTTTTTAAACCGGAAACCGGATCAGATACAGAATGGATTTTTAAGAAATCGGATTCCGGATTTTTAAGGAAAACAAAATCCGGAATTCCGGATTTTAAGGGTATATGTGTAAATTTTAGAGAAATTATAGTATATAATTCGAACCGGATTTCCGATCCGTTTTTTCCGGATATCCGAATTTTCAGAATTCCGGTTTTTCCGGAACGGATACGGAATCAATTTTGTTAGTTTTGAAAATCCGGATATTCGAATTTCCGGATCGGAAAATTTCCGGTTTCCGGTTTTACACACCCCTAATTGTCATGTGGGGGCCTAACTATAAAAAATGAGTGGGAGAGGTTAAATGGATGATTTGGGTAAAATAAGTACAATTAAATACCAAAATACAACTAAAATGAGGGCACTTTTATAAAGTCACTGAAGGACCCACTTCCATAAATAGAAATGTAGCAAATAAATTGGGATTTCCATTTAAGGTAAATATAGTAACTAAGAAAAAGACGGAGGGAATAGTTATTTCCTATATGTTGATAAGAATATATTATGAAAATATGAATACTTAAGTAGATGGTCCAACTTTGACCAATAATCTCAAAAGCATTGTGGAAAAAACAAAAACACATAGTTTAATTTTAAAAAGATAAACTACATTTAATTTGAAAAAGATTTTTATAATTGATTAATTAGTTAGTATTTGGCCTTTAATTTAGCCCTATAATTAATTAGTACCCTATTTTTTGCTTGGCTACCTTATTTGTAACAATAACTTGTTATCCGTACTCGATCTGACCTAATGACTTAGCTTGATATGATTTATTAATACTTGTTATTATATTGATGATGCCTTGATGTTATTGAGTTTGTTTACTTACTTTAATTTGTTAAGATGTCATATATTCATATACTGATATAGATTTTGAGGCATTTTGTAGTGACTTCCTATTTGCACCCTATTGAATGTTAGTATTGACTATTGAAAATTTGAGTTGGACCATGGCCATGCAAAGTAAACTAAATTTTTGTTTGTCATTTGAGATAACCTGTAGTTGTAGAGCAAAGCGGATTATGTTTGAAATTGTAATGAAACTTTAAAAACTACGTACCGGCGTTTATTGAAAGTGAGCATGTAGATGAGACTGAGTGTATTGTCTAAATTATACATAATTTAAATCATGGTTATATCAAAATTGTACGTAAGGAGGCCGATCAAATATATAATAATTGAACAATTACAATTACCCTTTTCTAGATGTACTTTTTAAACTCATTTTAAATATAATTACTCGTATATATAATTTAAATTAAGCTGCATTCAAGAAAGGTTATACATACATATTCGGCCTCCTTACAATAAACTCAAGTTTGATCATAAAAAAAATTAAACCTCATATAGTTTGATTATATTTCACATTTGTATAAGCCTAATAATAGGTTATTCACATGTATAAGGCTAAGCTAGCTGGATAATGGTCAACATTAATCATATTTGTTCAATTTGATCATAAATCTATCATAAATCAATTAAGCCTCATATAGTTTGATCAATTGCCAATTAAAGATGATTTAAAATGAGTATAAACAAAAAAATTCTTGTTCAACAAAATTATTCATTAGAAAACGCGTTTATCAAAAAAATTTGTATGTCTATTAATTTTGAGGTTCACATATTAATAATTTTTGCTAATTATATACATTTAAAAAAAAATATTAAGACTTTTCAATATTCAAAATCGACCAATAATGATCAAATTAGGGAACTTTAAAGTTGAGTGAATAACCTATTATTAGCCTTATACATGTGAAACGGATCAAGCACATTGTATACGCATGATTTAATACAACCCTAATTATCATATGGACTAGCTAAATATGTTAAGTTGGTCATATTGCATGTATAATGAGTCTTAGGTCCTATTCTCCTCATCTTATTCTTACTTATCTTCAGCAAAAACAGGCCCGACCCTGGGGTGGGGCGAGCAGGGCCCACGCCCAGGGCCCATAATAGTAGAGCTTAATTATGCTAGTAGTTAATATAATAACACTTAGTTGCAACACAATGTTAGGTATACCATACATAGCTTGTTGGTTGATTAGTAGGGCAATTTTTATTTTTTTTAAAGTTTAATCTCTTTTTTAAATAATTTCTTTTCTCATTTCTTTTTTCTTTCTTCCATCATTAATCTTTATCAGCTTGACTATGGAATACAATATTATTTAACAGTTTTACCCATTTCTTGACTACATTAATTTTATATATAATTATATATAAGCTAAGAAAATACTAATTTTTTTTAACTAAATTCTTACTGTAGTCTATGATATTCTTATTTCTTCAATTTAATGTTATATATTTATTTCTCTATGAATCGAAATTAATTTCAAATTGTAATTTCTTTAAAATATAGTAATAACATCCGAGATATGAAAGAGTTAAAATCATTATACTCTAGTAGGAAAAAGTTATTATTCTTATATATGTATTTTAATTTATCTATATATAAAAATATTTTGGAGTAGATGTTTAATTTCTAATTTAGCTTTTTGCACCAAAAAAAATTTCCTAATTTAACTTTTTTTTTTGGGGCCCTTAATTTTAAATTCGCCCTGGGCCCCTAAAATGTTAGGGACGACCCTGAGCAAAAATAAGCTCAGTTCTCAAAATAAGTTCAGATCAGTAAAAATAAGTTCAGTTCGGCAGAAATCAATTTCAATCCTTAATAAATTGTTAATAATTTCAGCAAAAATAAGTTCAATTCAACAAAAATAAGTTCAAATGAGTAAAAAAAAGTTGACGAGAATAGGGCCTTAGTCTTATACTTCTACTTTAAATGTATATGTGTTATAAACATATTACCACTAAACACTGCTACTGCCTACTACTACAAGATTCTATAAGTAGTAGTTCGTCTTTGTTACGAGTATGATATATGTATGCTTTCAATTCGCTTCGCTTCACTTCAATTATATTAGTCCTTAATTATTGATTTATCATTTCAATTGCACTAAAATTTGATTCAATGTAATGATTTATTGCTGGAAGTAGAAGTTAATACTAGGCTAGAAATTTAACTAATACCAGTTTGAATGATTTGTCTAATTATAAGGTACACGGAGGAAAACTTGACGGTAGGGGCTACAAAAGCAAACATTTATACTTAGATAAAAGTGCAGGCAAGAACTTCAAAACAATGGAATCGGCCACCTTTGGTACATTATCATTTTCCTCCTTCACTTTACTAATTACATATACTTAGATACTTCGATAAATTTATAAACACATTATTGACTAGCCTAGTAAGGCTTGAGACTTGGTATATGTTTCAATCAATTGACTAGATTAAATTGTAAAAATAATTTACGGATTTCGTTCATGAAATCAAACACAAAGGATCGAGACTAAACATAATTCAACGCAAAGATAACAACAAAAGGCTAACCTTGATCCATGGTAAATCTTGATAGCAATCTCTAGAGATTTTTCTCCCTTTAGCCCTTTGCTTTTATTGTTTATTTGATGAATAATAAACCAGTAATTTTTTTTTTTTTTTGTGATTAATGTTATGAGTTTTCATAAAAAAAAAATGATTGCCCATAACTTCCCTCTTATGTCCATAATAAATATGACTTGTGTGTCTCTAGTAACCAACTCCTTTTTAATGTTGGTGTCTCTTCAAATGAGCACCTTTACTATTATATATTCTTTAATAAGAGATATCACATATTATTTTAATGGGCAAGGGAGGAGGGAATAATAATCCTCCCAGATTTTAATGTCATTAATTGAAACCGATTTATCACGGTATCACCTTTATTATTAAAATCTAATAACGTTAATATAGACTTATTTATTTTATTATTAAACCTTAAACACATAGGCCACATAGGATATTTAATAAATATTCTAACATAAATCACTTTCAACGTTACGTACATAAAAGTGATCCACTATACGTCGTACTGTGTTATTTTTCATCATTCAATTGACTATTTCTAGTTATATATATATATATATATATATATATATAGAAAGAGATTATGTAAAAACTGTTTTCACCGTGAAAATCACAAAAAGAGGGTATAATAGAGGTATAAAGGGTACACGATATTTCATAAATAATAAAAAAAATTGTTGTAAATGTACCTATACCACTTTAATCTTAATATGTATCGCTTTAAATCTTATATATACCTCTTTTTGGTGGTTTTTACGGTTTTCAGCAAACTTAAGGTTTTATTAGATCCTTATATATATATATATATATATATAATCTATATATTCTCTATTCTACAAACCCAATTAAAATACTAGTACTACTAATAATACTCCATATTATCCAATTAATAATATAACAAAGCATAACTTTAAGTTAAGTGCAAAATTGGGTACCCAACTTTTACAAAAGTTGCAATATTAATTTGGGTACCTTAGTTGCAAAAGTCGTTGCAATCTGGGTTTCCCAAATGCAATTTGTATTTTTATTTTAGAAAAAATTATTTTATGCTATATTTTTATTTTCAAAAATAAAAAATATGTTTTTTATTGTATATGTATGTTTGAAAATTACAAAAGTGAAAAACTTTAAAATTTATATTATAAAATATTTTTGAAATATAATAAAAAATTAGCATATAGACATAAAAGTTTAAAAAAAAGCAAAAAATATATAAAAAAAAACACATATATAATATATATATTATATATGTGTGTGAATATATATGTGTATAATATATATTATATACTTTGAATTAAGCTTGTGGGCCAAATCGATCATAGTTCAAATTACTACTATAGAAAAATCTGGATTTGGGGGTGATATTTTCTAAATATATTATAGTTTGACAATTAACAAAAGTTTATATTTTTATTTTTTTTATTAACAATACTCACATTTCAACAGGTATCAAATTTAAGTACTTTATTATGTAATAATTAACTCTTAATAGAAGTTAGAGTAAGTACCTAAATTGCATCTTTTGCAACTGTGATACCCAAATAATTGCTACTTTGGTGAAAGTTTAGGGTTTAAGTATGTGCTTAACTCGCTTAACTTTGAATTGTAAGTAGTAAATTTTTTTAGAATTGTGAAATGATTTAGCAATTCACATGTGCTATTCAAATAAGGTAATATTGGCTAGGTAAATGGACAGTATCAAACATAATAACATGACTCATATTCCTTGTAAAAGGCAAGTTGAAGGTTGCATACTTGCATATATAAATGGTGTAAGTCTGTAAGAGTAGGTCAAAGTTGAATATTGCATTAGCAGACTATTATAGAATACTTGATGTTGTTACTTGTTATGTGATCCGTACATTATGTTTTGTTTTGTATGAAATTTTAAAGCTCAACTACTAATACAGTAACATATGTACATTTGTGTGTTTTTAGGCTTTATCTAATTACTCGAAATTTATTGTTTGAAATATTTATAACTATATGGGTTTTGGACATTTAGTTCAAGACCTCAATATTGTAAACGAAGCCGGTCCATCAAACTTTCAAGTTGTTACACTTTTCCTTGCCTCAAATCAAACCGTTATTCATGGATGTGAAATAAAGGGTTATCACCCTATATGCATACAACGGTCAACAATTCTACCAAGATTGCGACATCTATGGAACGATTGATTTCCTACTTGGTGATGCAGCGTCCGTATTCCAAAATTGTAGGTTTTTGGCTCATAAGCCATGGAAAATTAAAAAAAAAAAAAACGCTATCACTGCCCAAGGTCGTGACAAGGGAATTGGTAGACCACCTAGTGGAATCTATTAGGAAATATATATTTATGTAAATAAGATATCTCTTGTGAATATCCTCATGTATATTTCCTTAGGAGTTTTGGTAAGTTAGGTTAAGGG
The DNA here is from genome assembly GCA_016808085.1 of Suaeda aralocaspica. NCBI lineage: Eukaryota > Viridiplantae > Streptophyta > Magnoliopsida > Caryophyllales > Amaranthaceae > Suaeda > Suaeda aralocaspica. The sequence goes on from PYUH01000049.1 coordinate 3,859,648, forward strand.
TTGTATATTATATATATGGGTGTTGAATGGCAAAGGTTTTTTCTCCTAAAATCATATTCTCTTGAGTTTAGTAGAATCTCTATCCACGGATGTCAAATCCTGACAGCCGCGGAACTTACTTGGGCCGACGATGTAAGCCTTACTCCACAGTGGTGTATCTCCAGACTCCAATCATACTTAGGTGATCATATTGATCCTAAGGGATGGTTAGAGTGGGATTCGACTTCTCCAATCGTTAACGTCTACTATGGAGAGCTAATACTTCTAACCGAGTTAATCGGCCTAGTTTACACTTGAAGATGAGCTCTGAGGAGGCCCAAAGGTTCACTGTGGCCCAATTTATTCAAGGCTAAACTTGGATTTATAAAACTGGGGTACCCTATCACGAGGTTTTATATTAGCTATGGCCTTATGGGCTTGTAGTTTTTAAGGACTTATAAGGTTTGGGCCCTTATTCTATTTCAATTGTGTTTAGAAAACCAAAATGGGTCAATATTGCACATGGTCACAAAACTTATTACTGACATTAATTATTAATTAGTTATAAGAGATACCACTTATTTAGGGGACTAAAGTTTGGTTTTACTTTGGTTTTGGGGACTTAAATTTATTTGTTTAAGTTTAGGGGCCTAACGTTAAACCACCGTTAACTTTAATGTCAAAATTAAATAAAAAAACATTTTGTACAAGGTTATACGTAGTATAATACTATTTAGACATTTAAATCACTAATAAAGGTTAGTTGAGATGGTAATTAAACGCTTGAATTTGATTTGTAAGAGGTTATGGATTCAAGTAAATTGTGATTTTGAATTTGATTTGAATCACCGCAAATTGTGAATTATAGCTATCGCTTTCAGCTTTCAAAGGGTTGTCTTGGGCTTTGTCTTGTTTTCGAGCTGTATTTCTCCCACGAGCTCTAGGCGAACACATGACATACCATGCTTGGTTTCAACCTCTTAAAAATTGTTAACTTTCCTCTTTTGACTATTTTTTAAGAAAGTTACTTACTTTACACTTTTTCGTTGTCTCGAGACCATCTAATGACTTTTTGAACCCCAAAACCTTCTAATGGGCTTTCTTTTGACCTTGGGAGCACATGATGATATTTCTGGCAATTTTTCCCAAGACCCCAAAACCCCTGAAAATAGTGAATTATAAAATTCGTTTTTGACTTTCTAAGGGTTGCCCTAGCTACATCTTGTTTTCTCCCTATATCACTCTCACATGTTGTAGGTGAACCAAGTATGTCCTATGCTCAATTTCAGCATGTAAAAACTTATCATCTTCCTCTTTAGACAATTTTCGAAAAATGACACTTTAGTTGTTTTCATTCTTATAATACCATCCTATGACTTTGTAAACCTTAAAAGCTTCCGTGGGGCTCTCTTTTGTTCATAAGAGTACATTATAATTTTTTGACTATTTTTTTCTTAAAACTCAGAATTCCTGAAAATTTTGAATTATAGCCTTCATTTCGGCTTTCGGAGATCTAACTCGTACTCCTTATTTTCGCCATATATATCTCTCAAGTGTTGTAGGTTACTTTAAGACGCTTCATGCTCAGTTTCAGCCTCTAAAAAACTTACTCCATCTATGTCAATTTACTGCAAATGGGTAATTAGATGTAAAATTTTCAACTACTGCAAATAATTTGAAATATGTTATAAAATACTATCGGGGCGTATGTGGTGCAATCGCCTTAATAATATTTGTTGAAAGAAAACTATAAAAATGATCCTATCTGCCCTTACATTTTCATAAAGAAATTTGGGTCAGGTTTTATAATTATTGTTGTCTACATTAATGATTTGAATATCATTGGAACTCCTGAAAGACTGGAATACTTGAAAAAGGATTTTAAAATGAAAGATCTTGGAAGATAAAATTTTGTTTAGAGTTACAAATTGAGCACCTAAAAGAAGAAACCCTTGTGCATCAAACTACATACATAGAACAAGTGCTTCGAAGATTTTACATGGAAAAAGCAGATCCGTTGACCAACCCTATGGTTGTAAGATCACTAGATGTTGATAAAGATCCCTTACGCCTTCGGGAAAATGATAAAGAGATTCTTGGTCATGAAGTGCCATATCTAAGTGCAATAGGAGCATTGATGTATCTTGCTAGTCATACAAGACCCGACATATCATTCTCTATTAATTTATTAGCAAGGTTTAGCTCATGTCCTACCCAAAGGCATTATTGGAATGAGATTAATTAAGCATATATCTCGCTATCTACAAGGTACGAAAGGTAAATGATTATTCTTTTCTAACACCTCCAAAGAAGAATTGGTTGGTTTTGCAGATGCAGGGTACTTATTTGATCCTCATGTTACTCAATCACAAACCTGATATGTATTTACATATGGTGGTACTGCAATCTATTGGCGTTCTATTTAACAAACCATTGTTGCTACCTAACTATGCAGAAATTTTAGCAATTCATGAGACTAGTCCAGAGTGTGTATGGCTAAGGTCTCTAATTCAGGACATACAAGAAATTGTGGTCTATTGTGTGAAAAACCAGTCCCGACTATTTTATATGAAGACAATGCAAACTGTATTTCACAACTCAAGAAAGGCTATATTAAAGCTGACAGAACCAAGAACATTTCATCAAAGTTTTTCTTCATTCATGACCTTAAGAAGAATAGGGAGATTAGTGTCCAACAGATTCGTTCAAGCGAACATTTAACAGATTTGTTTACCAAGGTGCTTCTGACTGCTACATTCAAGAAATTGGTTCATCAAATTGGATTGTGTCGTCTCAAGTATCTCGACAGATGACATCATGAGGGGAGTTAATGCGCGGTTCGTGTACTCCTTTTCCCTTAACCATGGTTTTTCCCATTGGTTTTTTTGGTAACGTTTTTAACGAGGCAACATTGCACATGCGCATTATAAGATGATGTACTTTTGTTTTATAATGGACATCCAAGGGGGAGTGTTATAAAATACAATTATATTGTGGATGCCCATTATACCCCTTAATGTATGAACTAGAACATTTCGGTAACTAGTGTTTACACTACAGGAAACCCTTAATGCTTGTATATATATCCTTTGGTATTGAATAAGAACATACTGATCTGTTCCCTCCCAAAAATTCTATTTCCATAACAAAATAGAGGTAGTAGTATCTTTCCTCTTTACACAAATTTGGAAAAGTGCATAACAGTCTTTTTCGCTCTCTCGATCGATACCGATTTTATGACCTTTCAAAACCTAACAACTACATGTGGTAGGTGACCTTAAGAGACTGAGACGCCTCACACTCATTTTTTTTTCTCAAAAAATTATTATCTTTTCTTTTTAGAGAATTTACTAAGGAAATATTATTTTCTTCCTTCTTTGGGTGTGGCTCGAGTATAGTCCTGTCCTCATTCCTTGATCAAGGATGTTAATTAATTGCTCAAGCATCGTCCAATCCTTACCTTAGTCACACATATCCATCCATGCCAAACCCGCATAATATAGGTTGTGACTGTTGTCATCAATTTATCGATTTGTGTAACATAAGTTGTGATTATTGTCATCGAACCTAAAGAGCCAAAAGTTATAGCAACCTACGCGGCCAGACCTGGATCTTAGATCAATACAAACTCAAAAAAAGCATTTAAAACCAAACAAATCAACGGTAAGTTGCAGCTAATTCATACCTAAGAATTCAACACTATTCAAACACATTTAAAGACCAACCAACAAAAAAAAAAAAGCCAACTTTAAAATTTCAGTTTTCACATCATTTCTCCACTAAAAACAACTACTCTCAAAACAGTAAGTCCTAAAAATCCCAGCTTTTTGTTTGCTCAGATTCTCATTCTTTCTCTCTCCTCCTCTTCTTCGCCGCCTCCATTACTGGTACTTCTTCACTTTCTCTCTTTTATTAACTTATTATACCCTTTACTTCAATTTTTGTTTCGATATTTTCAATATGTTGTAATTTTTTTTTTTTTTTGTGTAATAAAGTTGTGATTTTTTTTAGCTGAATCTTAATTGTTTAGCTTAAAGTTTTGATTTTTTGAATTGGGGTTTTGAAATTAGGCTAAAATAAAAGAAGCCCACTTTGGATTTTTGTAGTTTCTGATGCAATTAAGTTGGTCAATTGTGAATAATATAAATAATCTATGGGTAGTAGTAATAATAATAATAATAACTTTGAGAGGTTGTTATCAGCTAGAAAGTCATTAAACCTAAGTTTGGAAAAATCTAGAGCTTTAGGGTTAGCTCTTGAAAAAGCTAGCCCTAGATTGGAGGACATTAGTCAAAGGCTGCCTTCTCTTGAGGCTGCTGTTAGGCCTATTAGGGCTAATAAGGATGCCCTTGTGGCGGTTGTTGGCCACATTGACCGCGCTGTGGGTCCCGCTGCTGCGGTCCTTAAAGTGTTGGATGCTGTCCATGGTCTTGAGAAGTCGTTGTTAGCGGACCCAAGGAATGATCTTCCTGGGTACTTGGCATTGATTAAGAGGCTTGAGGAGGCGTTGCGGTTTTTGAAGGATAATTGTGGGTTGGCCATTCAATGGTTAGAGGATATAGTTGAGTATATGGAGGATAATGTGCTTGCGGATGAGCGGTATCTTTCGGATTTGAAGAAGTCTTTGAAGGGTCTTAGAGAGATTCAGAACGCTGAGGAGAAGTCCTCCCTTGATGGTGGACTACTTGAAGCGGCCTTAGATAAGTTGGAGAATGAATTTCGCGCTCTATTGGCAGAAAATAGTGTCCCGCTTCCTATGGGTTCTGGTGATGACCAAGCGTCTTCTATTGCTCCGTCTCCTCTTCCTGTAACTATTATTCAGAAGCTCCAAGCTATTCTTGGAAGATTGATTGCAAATAATAGGCTTGATAAGTGCATTTCAATTTATGTTGAGGTCCGAAGTTCGAATGTCAGGGCAAGTTTGCAGGCACTTAACTTGGATTATCTTGATATCTCAATATCCGAATTCAATGATGTACAGAGCATAGAGGGGTACATATCTCAGTGGGGGAAACATTTGGAGTTTGCTGTGAAGCATTTGTTTGAGGCGGAGTACAAGCTATGCATTGACGTATTTGAAAGGATTGGCTTAGATGTGTGGATGGGTTGCTTTGCCAAAATTGCAGCTCAGGCTGGAATTCTGGCGTTTCTTCAATTCGGGAAGACTGTGACTGAGAGCAAAAAAGACCCTATTAAGCTTCTAAAACTGTTGGATATTTTTGCATCGTTGAACAAACTCAGACTGGATTTTAACCGGTTGTTTGGTGGAGCTGCTTGTGCTGAAATTCAAAATTTGACCAGGGATCTAATTAGGAGGGTCATTGAAGGTGCGTGTGAGATTTTTTGGGAACTTCTGGTGCAAGTTGAATTGCAAAGGCAAACCCCACCTCCAACAGATGGGAGTGTTCCGAGGCTTGTAAGTTTTGTTACGGAATACTGTAATAGACTGCTTGGGGATGATTATAAACCACTGTTGACTCAGGTTCTGGTCATTCAAAGAAGTTGGAAAAATGAGAAATTCCAAGAGAAGCTCCTCATTAATGCCATCCTCGATATACTCAAAGCCATTGAGCTGAATTTAGAGGCATGGTCCAAGATGTATGAGGATACCATCCTTTCTTATCTTTTCTTGATGAACAACCACTGGCATTTGTATAAGCATTTAAAGGGAACAAAACTTGGTAGTTTATTAGGGGACTCGTGGTTAAAAGATCATGAACAGCGCAAGGAATTCTACGCTGCTACATATTTGAGAGAAACATGGGGAAAACTTCCAGCTTTGTTGAGCAGGGAAGGTCTGATCCTGTTTTCTGGTGGTCGTGCTACTGCTCGTGACCTGGTTAAGCGACGTCTTAAGAAATTCAATGAGAGTTTTGATGAGATGTATAAGAAGCAGTCCACTTGGGTTGTGTCAGACAAGGAGTTGAGAGAAAAAACATGGCAGCATATTGTACAAGCAATCGTACCTGTATACCGAAGCTATATGCAGAACTATGGGCCTCTAGTAGAACAAGATTCAAGTTCCAGTAAGTATGCAAAGTACACTGCACAGTCATTGGAAAAAATGATTATGTCCCTATTTCTTCCAAAACCTGGCAGATTTAGCAGCTTTAAAAGCAGGCAGCATAGTGGAAAATTAAACAATGTCTCAGCAGATCAACGTCAAGCTTCGCCTACTGCTTCATAATTCATAAGCATTTGAATGCTTTGTTATTTGCGTCAGTTTCACAACCATTCTTCAAGTATGCAAAGGCTGATCTATGTATATAACTCACATCCTCGGAGGTCTTAGTTCTGCACTCTGATATAATCCTGGATTACTGCTAGCCCTGGAGGGTTACTGACATTAGCTTGCAGAAGAGATTATGATACAGTTGAGGATAACAGAGATGAGGCCAGGCAAGCTAATTTCCACCTACAAGTTATTTATCAGTTGTATAATGTATAATTTTTGTCAGGGGTAATTAAGGTCCCAGTATTAGCTTGAGTAGTTTATCTAGACTCTAGAGAACAAGTTGATGGTAAGACCCTGATGTACACCCCTTCCCCCCCCTCC
>PYUH01000049.1:3876853-3898362 GCA_016808085.1 Suaeda aralocaspica
AAAAAAAAAAAAAAAAAACTTAGGAGTTTCCTTAAAATGGAATGAAGTGTTTTGGTAATAAAAAAAATATGGAACGAACCAAAATAGAACTTGTAACAAATTTTAGGGATTAGAGGGAGTAACTAGGTAACGTGACTTGGGTCATGGGAGGGTGATAAGTCGGGGACTTGAGGTCATTATTAACAAGGGGGTGGGAGAGAAAAAATTTGCAATACTACACATTTCGTGGTTGCATACATAATTATCTGTAATTTATTAATTAATTAATAAATAATACTATCTCCGTTCTTTTTAGCTGCAACAATTCACTTTTCATACTTACCAAAACACATTTTTAACAATTTATAACTCTAATTATATATCTATATAAATTATAAAAATTATATATTAATAAAGTGCACATCAAGACGAATCAAACGAGATCCATATTGACTATATTCCTCTTATACATTGATCATAAAATTAAATCAAAGCTTAAAAGATGAATAATGCAATCTTTGAAATGTTGCAACTAAAAAAAATGGAGTATATATATATATACATATATACACATATATCGGAAAAAAGTTTTAAAAAATTGAGCCTAAAGAGATAATAAATTTTTGACAATAGTATAAGAATTAAATAAAATATTGTTAAAATATTAAATAAAACAATTAATGCATAAATATAGCATAATTTACGACTACATTAATTGATACAGTTAAAAAAATCAAATTAATGACTTATTCAACACTTAAACAAACGTTATCAAATAAGATCGGAGATCATATAAAGTATAGAGCATAGGCAAAGAGGGAGATTATGTGATACTCACACAATCAAACCTATACAAAAACAACTCTGAATTGCCAGCCAAAATCAACTCTATTTAAAAGGATTTGTGGCCATTGAGGCTCCAAGAGGCAGAAGAATCTACTACTTCATAGTTACTAACAACAGCATGACAACCCTATTCTCCACACCCCACCCCACCCCTCTCCCCTCTTCCGAAGAAAATATACTAATTAAAGGATGTCGTTTTAAACTTGAAAAAAAGGAGTAAGAAACTTTTTAGAGATGCTTCTTGAGAAACTAGTAAAATAAACTCTCTCACATAACAACTTAAGTTACAAGTACAAAAGGAAACAATCATGTTTATGGGTATATAGGAATTATAATTGTTCTAACAACCTGCTAATAGAACTGCTAACTGCCAGATACCCAGTGTCAATTAAAATTGTTTTTCTTTCCACATATCAATGAATAAGATATACCAGGGGTTGTGTAAAGTTTAGCTCATAATATGGAAAAGATTCTTTCAACTCAATAGCAAACAACAACAACTCTCTTCAACCTCTATTTTCAAATTACATAAAGTAGTGTGTAGTAACACTAGAATGAAAAGCTATGATAGCCATGTTTTGCATTTCTAAACTTGATCATGTCAAAGTTCAAAACTCCTCCAACAAATTATGCTTCGTATATATATAAAATGCACGTTTGTGACCAGAAAGTTGAAAAGCTGGAAGTTGAAACACATTACCTGTCACAAAGTTGCCAGAAAGCTGGTGCAAAACACAATTTGTGACCTCTTTGAAGAGAACTGCATGTTTGATGGCTTAGATCAATTAAGTCTTAGCTGTTGGTTACTCGGTTCAAAGTTTGCATTCATAAGAAAATCAAAAGTCATTTTATCTGGCGCGAGACCTTTCTCAAGCATTTCATCATACATTTTGAAAGCCTCGGGCAAATTACCCTCCTTAAAGTACCCAGCAATCAAGGCATTATATATAAAAGAGTTCGGTATAAAACCCTCTACTTCCATTTGTTTGAACAATTCACGTGCATTTTCCACCCCTCCTTTCTTACATAAGCCTTTAACCAATACTGTATAAGTGATTTTGTCAGGCCTAATTCCTTTTGCCAGCATGTCAGCATAAAATTCCAAAGCTAAGTGCATGTTATTTTCCTTTAGACAAACATCTATCAAAGAAGTGTATGTTTTCAAATCACAAAGAATCCCCTGTTCAATCATTTTCTTATGGAATGATAGAGCCGCTTCCATATTCCTTACATTTCTAAAACCACTGATCATGGTATTATAGATTAGTATATTTGGAGTCAACCCTGCTTCATGCAATTCATTGAAAAGTCTACATGCACTCTCCATATCCCTTCTTTTGCAACAACTATCAATAAGTGTTCCGTATGCAGTAACATCCAATTGAAGACCCTTGTTTACCATCTCATTTCGCATCATCAAAGCAAGATCAATCTTATTTCCCTTGCAGAATGCATCAATCAAATTTGTGCACGTGAAAATATTTGGGGAGACTCCTTCTTCAACCATCTCATTATAAAGAAACACTGCAGAATCCAGATCACCTTCCTTTACTAATCCACCAATAATGATATTATAAGTCACGCAAGATGGTGTGAAGTTATAATCTTTTTTGAAACTCTCCATTATGTTCCTTGCTTGAGATGATTGGCCATGTTTGCACAATCCGTCGATGATTATATTGTATGTGTAATCTGTAGAAACAATATTTTGTTGCACCATCTTATTAAACAAGTTTAGAGCTTTCTCCACCTCACCTTTTTTGAAATGTGCATCAATCAACATTGTAAAGGTAACAGCATTCGGTTCCAAACCCGTGGCAATCATTTCCGCACACATACTATGTGCCATAGCAACATCTCCTTTTCTACAATAGCCAAGTATAAGATGGTTAAAGAAGGGCTCCGTTGTTCTGTTTCCACGTTTAACCATATTTCCCAATAACTGTTCAGCTTCACCGACCTTGTTATTTCGACAAAGCCATGACACAATGATTGCATACGAGGAATCATCTACCAAACCACATTCAGCACCTTTGTTGAATTCCTCAAATGCTTTACCCAATAGGTTATCTTTCAAGATCCCTTTAATAAATGAATTAACAATATAGGCAGATGACTTAATACCCGCTTTAATCATTTGGTCGTAAAGCTCATACGCCTTTTCCATATCTCCCTTAGTACAGCATCCATCAATCAAAACCGAAAAAGTGACTTCATTGGGAGAAAGTCCATGCTTATCCAATTCCACAAACAAACCTAAAGCACTCTCCAAATTACCCAACACACAATACCCCTTCATCAAGTTCGTCGCAACCACTGTATTCATCGGGTGCCCACAAGAAATCATTTCTTCTTTCAACTTCAACGCCTCCGTCATTTTCTGCTGCTTAACACAAGCAATTATAGCTTTGGTGTAGGTACCCTTAGAGGGCACCCAACCTTTCCCTTTCATCTCCATCAACAATTCAAACGCCGCATTCCAATCAGGCATCTCACTAACAACTCCAATAGCACAACTATACGTCGCCGCATCTAATTCAATTCCCTTATCTTTCGCCATCCTAAAATACTGCGCCGCCTCCCACAGCTTCCCATCTCTCAAACAACCTCTCATCAACACTCTAACAGTAAAACTACTACCAACAATTCCTTTATAACATGCTTTATTATACAATTTTCTAGCTTCTATAGTCATACCACTTACATACAATGCTTCCAATAAACTATTCAAATAAGGTAACATTAAACCAATGTCATTCTCAAGCATCCAATTAAAACAAACAATAGCATCATCAATTCTACTAGCTTCAACATAACCATAAAGCAAGTGATTAAAAACTTTAGAATCTAAAGAAAGATCAAACCTTTTAGAACAATCAATGAGAGCTTTAACACCAGGAAAAATCTGAGTTGAAACCAATTGTTTTACTGCACTTTTTTTACCCTTTAAACTCATTAATTTGTGAAACAACAGAAATAATGAATCAACATTTTCACCAAACCCTGGTTGTTTTTCAGCCCATTTTAGGTGATCTAGGGCATAAGTATCATTCTTCAATGTTAACAACTCATTTGCATCAAATTGAGAAGAAAGGTTTGATTTTTGATGATTTTTTGATATGAGTATTTGGGAATTTGTATCTTTGAAGTCTTTTGTATCAGAAATTTTTGAATTTTGATGATTTTTTGAAATGGGTATTTGAGAATTTGTATCTTTGAAGGCTTTTGCATCAGAAAAGGTTGAATTTTGATGTTTTTCTGAAATGGGTATTTGAGAATTTTTACCTTTGATGCCATTTTTATCAGATTGAATAAGAAAGGTTGAATTTTGATGATTTTCCGAGATGGGTATTTGGGAATTTGTGTTTTTGATGTCATTTGTTGTTGTTGATTGATCAGAAGATGAAGATTCTGAAATTAGTTGAGAAAAGGAGGTTGAAGATGAAGAAAATGAGTTGAAGATTATTGGAAAACGTGAAAAATGTGAGGAAATAGGAAGAGATTTTGTTAAAGTTTTCATCTTTTTGGTGATTTAACGGAGAATGAAGGTCTTCAGTTGTTCAGTCGAAGAAGTGTCGAACTCATTACAGTGAACGTTGAGTTTTGTGATGTTCATGTTCAATTTGTGTTGCGAACTTGCGACTTGTGAACCCGTTACTGGTAATGGGCCGGGTCTACCCGGAAAAGTGATGTATAAGGTCACCAAACATGTCAAATTTGATTGGTTTAGGACTTTAGGTCAGTAAATATAGAACATTTGTGCTTGAGTATATGTAAAAATGTGAATCGAACTTGCTTAACATGATTGAATTTGATTGGCACTATAGTTTATAATAATACCCTTATCAGATCTGATTCGAACAAGTAATTTGACGTCATTAAACTTGATTGGATCGGGGATTAGTTTTATTGACTTAAAGACTTTGATTAGACCTTTTTTAACCTATCGAACTTTTTAGCCACTCCTTATTTTTTGGAACTTTTATCAAATATGATACAGTGTAGTTTCTAAAGAGAAGAAAATGCACCCTTGAACTCTATTAAGTAGTTGAAATGATGTGGGATGTCCTAATGTATCCACTACCCCATGCCAATGAAGCGAGGCAAAATAAGATGAAACTCATAACAATCCTTTCAATCCTTGGCTGAGAGTTGTGTATGATGATCATTAGGATACGCTAATGCCCCAAGGTACCATTAAGGGCATAAAACGGTGCAAGACTGCAAGGACAAACAATGCACATGTACCCAGACCGTATCGTGTACATGCAAATATCACTTCCACTAGTCAGTAAACATGTTCTTAGTTCATTACAGAAGACAATTAGGTATAGGCTTAAGTAATAATAAATAAACTAATGAGAAATTTCCCTAAAGAGTCACTAAAATTTCTACAAATATATCAATCTAATCATCTAAAACCGTGTATCGTATGTATACAACACCCCAATAAAACACAAAAATGGAACAAAAGGCGCTTGGTCTTATAGAGATAACAAGCACATCAACCTGTTACAATATATTATGTAAAAAATAATAAATAATAAAACTACAACATATGATTTTCTATCTACCAACCTATCTACTGGTGCTGAGTTCGATTACGCCAATAATCTCTCTCCCACTTTTCAACCTGTTTCACTGCATTGGTTTTTTTCCTTTGTAGGGCTTGAAATGCAGCCCTATCATAAGGAGGTGGCATGTTGCACGGCGCTTTATCTGATGGACCCTTAACCAAAGACTGCATCATAAACAACTTCTCGAATCCCTGTGCAGGACATGCCATGGTCTCTGAACACAGCTCAACAGCATTTTCTGATATAGTTGGCTCGAATTTTAAGAGCTTTGAATATTCTGTAAGCAGGTGCAACATGTAATCATATACATAGTCCATCTTCAAATCTTTCAGAATGAAATCACTGGCCGCCTTCCCAATCGCCTGAGCCTGTTAATTAGGTTCATAAAACATCATTTAATCAGCTTTCCTACATGAATAAAACATGGCTAGACACTTTTCTTTAGAGAAAAGCAACTATCAGTTTGATTGAGCTGTCGCTTATAATTGGTCTATCTTATTCTGAATTCTAGTAATATTTCATAGTATACCCAACCTTTAAGAGTATGAATCTCAATCAGCATTTAGTCAATATGGAGTTTAGGTCCAACCAAATTAACAAACCAGCAGAGAAAAAATTGATTTGTGTAGCAAACACGCTTACATAAGTAGAACTTAAAATTCAAATGTAGGTTGATCAAGAAAAATCACCTTGCATTTTATGTAAAGAGTAACAGGAAATGAAAGTCCATAGTACAAAAAGAAAAAAGGCTAAAGTGCTGTCCAAAGTTCTTTCAACTTTTCATGTTCTCATTGGTCTGAGGCTCTTTAGGCACTCACATGTCCAATTCAGTTTTCAGGTTGATCTCTCCTAAGCAACAATTTTGGCTTTTTACCATATATATATATAGCTTTAATGAAATTCCACATCACAGGCCAACATATCAAACAAGTGTAGCACAAAAAGTTACCTCTTCTAGGTGACTGTCTCCCCATTCGACAGCGAACTTAATAGACCTACACTTGTCATTTTGCTGGACAGGCCAATAATGCTTTTTAGGCATCAAACTTCTAGAGTAGAAATCATAGTACAATGGATTCACTAACAAGGCCACAGAATCGCATGCAAGGATGTACTTCTCGCTGACTGACCACGCTGATCCTTCAATGTAGATCTTATACCTAGTTAAAGCCAAAAAAGAAACATATTCACCCAATTTAATATAGCTTCTATGATAGCAAATTGCAAAAGATCATCATATTGGGGAACTGGAATATCAGTCATAAAAAATGTATGTCTTTCACCTGTGTTTGCATTGGTTAGCCAAGTCTGACTTCTTAAATCCTTGTTGTGCTTCCTTAACCCAATCCTGATTTTTTTTCGTCGGTAGACAATGGTCAGTATGTAAGATCAACCCATTTTCGATTCAATTGAGTTGATAGAACTTAGAGCACACTTCTTAGTTTCTTATCAACAAATTAAAGACTTATAACTATGTCAAATTGTTGGAGAAAGTTAACAATCCTGGAAAGAAGAATGTCTGACCTGTACATACACACGAGCACGCCAGTCCTGCTTGTCAGTGGCATTACACTTAAGAAGGTCTATCCTGTGTGGCGCAACAAATGGATTTCCTTTCCAGTAAGCATAAGGTTCTCTGTCCACAAAGTTCACCTTCTTGTTGCCTTCTTTTAGGTCCTCTGATAAATACTCCCAAGGCTTGATATGTATCTCAGCCCTGTACATAGTCATAGACACTGTTGAGTTAGCTTAATCACCACAAACTAAAAGGTCCTCAAGTCTGCCTCAAAAAGTTAAAAATATTTCCAATTAAACAGAATAGCAACTTCTATATAACTGCAGATAAGCATGGTATAGCAGTCGCTTAACTAGATATACAATAGAGCAACCATACCATCCCCAGAAGGACCAGTCGGGGAACACAATGTCCCAAGTTCTATCGTCCCCACAATAACGAAACAAAGGAGGAGGAGCCGCATTATTGGGCCAATGAAACCGTTTTGATATTACAGGCCAATCAACACAGTCAAACATGAGCTCTAAATCAGGCACTCTACCAGGGTATTTCCTTAACAACTGCAAAATTCCCCAGAGTGTGAAAACGTCTCTGGTTTGCCATGACTTTTGATATCTCTCAACATAAGCCTTCCCGTTTTTTATCACCAATCTGAAGTTGGCAGTTTTTTTAGCTCCCTCTACCATTTCTCTTGTAATACCATCCTTCTCCCAAGGCCGTAGGTCTTCATATATCCAGCGAAAGTATTCCGGACAAGCAGAAGGAGGTGGAGCATTAGGATCCAATTCTAGCTTTTCAGGGTAACCTGCTGGGCAGGTTTGATTGATGTTACCATCATAACAGCAGAGCGGGGTTTCAATTTTTCTGCAAGCCTCTTTGGGATTCTCGGTGGTTGTGCTTTTTGAGTCTGTCTGTTGCACAGTTTTGTCTGATGAATGTATCTGATTACTTGTAGAGACGGTAAAACTTGTTTGTGGTGTGGAAATTTCAGCAAAAGGCTACAAGCAAAAGCAAATATAAGAGAAATTTAATGAACACTTCAGTTGGTACATGCTGATAAAAAACAGATAATGAGATCTTTCAATTTCCTACACTTAAGTATATACAGAAAATAAAAAAATGTCATTCACTACTTCAATCAGCGTACACTCTAAGCTCGGGGAGATAGTATATGATGACAGTGCATAATAAGTTAATCACTTCAATCAGTAGGATATTTTTCTTTTCCTTTCCACATTAAAAGATGAAGTAGGGTTAAATCTATTAAAAGATGACAGGGAATCCATCTAGTACGCTTTCCTTTCCCAATCCCCATCCTATATGACTAATATGTCCTGTATTTATATATCAATATTAATATACTTTTCAAAAGTAGATTTTGCTTAATGATGCTTATTACTCTAATATTCATGCAAGTGGTGACGACTCTACGACGTACAAAATCACCATGTTAGACAACATAACTTTTTGTAAGCAAATTGTGAGATTGATAATTAAATCCTTCATGATCAAATCACATACAGAGTATGAAAAGTAAAAACAAATGCACATGGTATCGTCAATGACAACCATCAAGCATGCTCTTTGTGGGGGAAAAAGTCCTTAATTGAGGCTAATTATTGGCTTTCATTTCACATAATTCAAAAACAAGTGGATAAAGATTCTTTTGATTTCAAAACATATGAAGCACACTTTATACATGTCCACATGATTTTCGTCAGTTTCTTTTTACTATAAAACATCAAGGCCAATAGAATGAGACAATATTTTTATCTCTTAATTGAGCAAGGCGTAATATTGTACTAATGTAACGCCAACCGGACAAGCAACGGTTGTAGCATGCCAACTTTCCGGGGCCCATGCACAACCTGACCCACGTACACCTCTTTAAGAAATCAGCCGCGCAGGTCCATCAGACTCATGCTGATTTTCAAAAAAATGACGACTAAACACGGCCCACCCGTATGGTGGGCTACTCACTCAATTCGACCCCTTTTACCCAACTCACCTCCAAATTTGATTAGATATTTTAATAAGCACTCGTACCATCAATTAAGCGAGTTGATATGCATTATTGCATATTAGCTTAGAATATTCAAAACAAACAACAGTACTTTCTTTCTAGTGACTTCCCCATTTCCGTCAAAGAACAGAAACAACAAACAGCTCATAAGTCATAATAATCAATTAAAATAAAGTTCATTAGACATTTGCAATCATCTCAAAGTTGTACTCATTTTCTACGTAGCGCATGAAAGTATTAACATTAGCCATACGCAATAAAATATTTCAAATATAGAAAGCTTTACCCTTACACTAGTGAGTGCACCACCACCAACTCCACGTAAAAGCAAATTATAATAGATTTAAATAATAATTAACAACAAAAATCGAGACGCAAATTTAATTATATCTCTAAAACCATTGTAGTACTCATTGTCATATTTATACACTTGTACATAAAGCTACATTTCTCGATCCTCGGTTAGTAATTTAGTAAATGTGACACCTACATACACCAAGTATATACGTAGCTGCTCTGTTTTTTGGGGCCCTGGGGTGCCACAAAGTCACCCACACGGTAAAGATGATGATCGATTTCAAGACCTTCAGAATCCAAAATAGAACATCTAATATTCTCTATTTCATTAAAAAAAACTTAGAGTAGAATCAGATTGATGTACGTGGGATCTACAAACACCAAGTATATGTCATCAATAACATTTTTAGATTAGAATAACGAATTATTCAAATAAAGATAAGTTCAGTTCAACTCATTAATAACATTTTTAGATTAGAATAACGAATTATTCAAATAAAGATAAGTTCAGTGCAACTTTTATCATACATAAAAAAAAAAAGTCAATAACGCACTCTAAATAATCGCAAGTTTTAACCGATTGACTCATTGTACATTGTTGTGTAACGGAGTTTTGATTTCTTACTTGGCTAACTACAATCACGTGGAATCTAAAATACAAAAATTAAATTACAACGTAATTTTTTTAATTTAAAAAAAAAAAAAAAAAACGATCGACAGATTCCAGATTGTTAGAAAGCTTCACATGTGAGGCATCCACGTGTCTCAATGACTTTCCTATATTCTTCTATAGTGGACCCCACTCCCTCAGCAGATCTCAGCCATCTACCCCCCTCCTCTCAAACAACGGGTTTTCGTTTTTGTCCTACTGTAATTTCCAACTCCACCAAAAATCAACTAATACGACACCGTTTTATCATCAACTCATACGACACCGTTTTAGCACCATCTCACACAAATTGACTAATTTCACCGTTTCAGCTTTCAAGTGCAATCAATTCAATTTATTTATTTATTTTATTTGAAAAAAAAAAAGGAAAAATAAAAAAAAAGAGAGAGAAACTTACAGAAGAATCAAGGAAACGAGTAGAGAGAAAAGCAGCAACAATAAGTGAACCAAAGAAGAAGACAGTGATCGAAGATCTTGCAGGAGATTGAATCAACGGTCGTAAAATCATCTCTATATTTTGACGAAAATGCCCCGATCCAATTGATTTATTCCCGGAATTGCCACCATTCATCATCTTCTTACAAAATTAAGCTTCTTCTTTTTTTATTTTTTAATTCAGCTTAAAATTAAATACATTCTCCCTGCAATTCTCAATCAAAATTGAAGTTCTGGAAATTTCCAACTTTGAGCTTAATTAACTACGATTAAACTGAAATTAATTAAT
Organism: Suaeda aralocaspica; assembly: GCA_016808085.1. NCBI lineage: Eukaryota > Viridiplantae > Streptophyta > Magnoliopsida > Caryophyllales > Amaranthaceae > Suaeda > Suaeda aralocaspica. Next base: position 3,887,486 of record PYUH01000049.1, read on the forward strand.
AAAATGAAGAGAAAGTGAAAGAAGCGAAAGTGAAAGTGAGAGTGATAGTGAATAAGTGAGTAGAATAAATGAAGGGTTTAGAGGAGAGAGAAAGTAGAAGAGTGTAACATAATTGACGGGAAAAAAATAAATATTGGGAAAAATTACAAAATGAGAAGAAAGGAAGATAGAGAGAGAGTTTTGTAGAGGAAGAACGTGGAAATAAGGGAAGAAAAAATCAAAATAAGAGTGCGGGGTCCCCCCTAAAGTTTCAATTTATTATTTTTTACGTCTTGATATTAGGCATTATTTACAAATCATGCTTGTTGTTTGAGTTTTATAGGTAAATAAACATATATTCACCCATATAAATGAAACATAAAGAATAAAATGAAATGAATGGAATAATGATAATAATAATAATAATAATTAAGTTTGTCTTTTTCCTTAACCTTAGTTGGTTATTAGTGGAATTGTGTTAGATTTAGGTTGATTTTGGGGTTTAATTGTTTAGTGTTCCTTTTGGGAGTAACCAAGGTGCCAATCAATTAATGAATGTATTAGGTCTCGTTGCATAATTGTGATTTTGTTGTTTTGTCGTTGTTTTAATCTATTATTGTTGTTTCCCCCAAAAAAAAAACTATTATTATTATTTAAGTACACATTTGATCTAAGAAAACAATGACATTCACTAATTGAAGATGAGTGACTATAGATCGAAAATACATCTGAAAGCATGATAAAGTGACTTATTTCTACAGAGTGGTTGTTTAGCCGTACACAAAATTTATTTAACGTAGTATCACACAGACCAATAATAATCATCTTAAACGGATATATTATAGAGGAATATCCTGAATTATACACTAATCATATACTCAATTTATCCGGACAAGTAATTTTAGTGGTTGTAAGAGCAAACAAATGAACCAAAGTGGCTTAGTAATTCATTTTATTTACATCTAATAGAAGTTAAGTTGCCCAAAAGTTAATAATAAGGTTCTGTTTTTCTCGACTTATTTTTACTTATTTTCAGCAAAAATAAATTCAGGTCATGTAAGATAAGTTCAGTTTAGCAAAAATAAGTTTAGTTCAGCAAAAATAAGTTTAAGTGCATAATAAATTGTTAATAATTTTAGCAAAAATAAATTCACATAAATACAAATAAGTTCAGATCATAAAAAATAAGTTATAATAAAAAAAATAAGTTGTCAAGAAAAGAGTCTAAATGTGGTATTATATTAGCACTCCGTATTATTTTGGATCGTAAAATAGTGGACTCATAAAAGTGCACTAGTTTGTAAACAGACTCAAATCAAGTATGTAACGGGGTTGGGGTTTACACAATTTTCCAGCACAAAGTGGAGTACGTATATAATTAGAGAATGGTTGCGTTGATTAAGGAAAGTATTAAATTGAGTTATTCTAAAAGTTTGTGAAAATTGAAGAACCCAGAATCACTGCCCCAACTTCTGCGGAGTTGTGTCGCAAATGTTGGTAATTATGAATGCTAATTTACTTAGAACAGATTAATTGTGATGTTACAAAATTACAACTAATTGCAAGTAATACAGTATTAACTTAATGATACTTTGGGCCTTTCAAAAAAAAAAAAAGAAAAAACTTAATGATACTTTGGGGAGTTTGATACTTGGATCTAGCTTTAAAGCTAAGGAAATATTATGTTTTTGTTTAAGGTGCTAATTTGTTCATTTTTTTTTTTTAATTGCTTGTTGAAAAGAGTTCAACAGTAATGTGATACGTGTTTGTAATACCACCTTTGATGCTGTGGTTAATTATTTAATTAAGTCAACCATAGGAATCGACCTATGTCCATTGTTTAATATAATATATCTTTAAAATTAATAGTTATAATTTATAAATGATGATCTTGTAGCTAAATATGGATTATTAAAAGAATTTTAAAATTTGAAATATATTGGATAAATATGTGTACATACTAAGGGTTTGTTTACTTCAGTTTAAAATCTGTTTAGTTCAGTTCAGCTCAGCTCCGTTTCATTCAGTTCAATTCTTCTCTTGGTTTGCTATTCATTAATCCTTCATAAAAAACTTTCAGTTCAGTTCAGCTGTGTTTAATTTAAGTAATCAGGCCCTAACACCACTTTTTTTAACCTGTGTAGACATGATATGAAGACACAACTCACAAGTATACGTAGCTTGTTATGAGAAATTAGATTTCGAATCTTCCATAACTTCTTGAAACTAAAATCAACCAATTTTCATTGTGTAGTGACTATAAGTGGAGTTGGTTAAAAGTTTGGAAAGTAATACGTATTACGTAGTCTTTTATTTAGCCATAGGCCCATAAATAAAATGCCTTTTGTTTAGACATTATTAGGTTTAAGATAGAGTTAATCTAAATTTAACCCAAAACAAACGTAGTAACTCTTATTTGTTGAAAATTAAGAGATTTCCTACTTTGCAGTAGTAATTGTTTTTAAATAAACACAAAAGATTAATGAATGAATGGGAATGTAACAAATCATTCCATACTAGTGTTGACTTTTGATCGATCATTCTCCCAAAAGCAAGGACCTTAAATGAAAACCATTCCAAAACAAAAAAAAAAAAAAAAAAAAAAAAAAAAAAAAAAGAAATATCCTAATAAGTAGTTGAAATGATTGTGGGATTGAGTGTTCCTAATGTAATTCCACTACCCCATGCCAATGAAGCGAGGCAAAATAAGATGAAACTCATAACAATCCTTTCAATCCTGGCTGAGAGTTAGAGTTGTGTATGATGATCATTAGGATACGCTAATGCCCAAGGTACCATTAGGGCTTAATAATAAAACGGTGCAGACTGCAAGGACAACACAATGCCACATGTACCCGACACGTTCGGTACATGCAATATCACTTCCACTATCAGTAAACATGTTCTTAGTTCATACAGAAGACAATTAGTATAGGCTTAAGTAATAATAAATAACCTAATGATGAAATTTCCTAAGAAGAGTCACTAAAATTCTACAAATATATCAATCTAATCATCTAAACCGTGTATCGTATGTATACAACACCCCCATAAAACACAAAAATGGCAAACAAAAGGCCGCGCTTGGTCTTATAGAGATAACAAGCACATCAACCTGTTACAATATATTAATGTAATAAAAATAATAAATAAATAATAAAACTACAACATATGATTTCTATCTACCAACCTATCTACTGTGCTGAGTTCGATTACGCCAATAATCTCTCTCCCACTTTTCAACCTGTTCACTGCTTGGTTTTTTTTCCTTTTGTGGCTTGAAATGCAGCCCTATCATAAGGAGTAGATGGTAGTGGCATGTTGACGAGCGCTTTATCTGATGGACCCTTAACCAAAGACTGCATCATAAAAACTTCTCGAATCCCTGTGCAGACATGCCATGGTCTGCTGAACACAGCTCAACGCATTTTCTGATATAGTTGGCTCGAATTTTAAGAGCTTTGTAATATTCTGTAGCAGGTGCAACATGTAATCATATACATAGTCCATCTTCAAATCTTCAGAATGAAATCACTGGCCGCCTCCCAATCGCCTGAGCCTGTTAATTAGGTCATAAAACATCATTTAATCAGCTTTCTCAAGAATAAAAACATGGTAGACACTTTTCTTTAGAGAAAAGCAACTATCAGTTTGATTGAGCTGTCGCTTATAATTGGTCTATCTTATTCTGAATTCTAGTAATATTTCATAGTTATACCCAACCTTTAAGAGTATGAATCTCAATCAGCATTGTCAATATGGAGTTTAGGTCCAACCAAATAACAACAGCAGAGAAAAATTGATTTGTGTAGCAAACACGCTTACATAAGTAGAACTAAAATTCAATGTAGGTTGATCAAGAATCACCATTGCATTTTATGTAAGAGAGAACAGGAAATGAAAGTCCATAGTACAAAAAGAAACAAAAAAAAGGCAAAGTGCTGTCCAAAGTTCTTTCAACTTTTCATGTTCTCCTTGGTCTGGGCTCTTAGGCACTCACATGTCCAATTCATTTTCAGGTTGATCTCTCCTAAGCAACAATTTTGGCTTTTAACATATTATATATAGCTTTAATGACATTCCAACATCACAGGCCAACAATCAAACAAGTGTGCACAAAAAGTTACCTCTTCTAGGTGACTGTCTCCCCATTCGACAGCGAACTTAATAGACCTACACTGTCATTTTGCTGGACAGGCCAATAATGCTTTTTAGGCATCAAACTTCATAGTAGTAGAAATATAGTACAATGGATCTCTAACAAGGCCACAGAATCGCATGAAGGATGTACTTCTCGCTGACTGACCACGCTGATCCTTCAATGTAGATCTTATACCTAGTTAAAGCCAAAAAATAAGAAACATATTCACCCAATTTAATATAGCTTCTATGATAGGCAAATTGCAAAAGATCATCATATTGGGGAACACTGGAATATCAGTCATAAAAAAATGTATGTCTTTCACCTGGGTTTGCATTGGTTAGCCAAGTCTGACTTCTTAAATCCTTGTTGTGCTTCCTTAACCCAATCCTGATTTTTTTTCGTCGGTAGACAATGGTCAGTATGTAAGATCAACCCATTTTCGATTCAATTGAGTTGATAGAACTTAGGCACACTTCTTAGTTTCTTATCTTATCAACAATTAAAGACTTATAACTATGTCAAATGTTGGAGAAAGTTAACAATCCTGGAAAGAAGAATGTTGCTGACCTGTACATACACACGAGCACGCCAGTCCTGCTTGTCAGTGGCATTACACTTAAGAAGGTCTATCCTGTGGCGCAACAAATGGATTTCCTTTCCAGTAAGCATAAGGTTCTCTGTCCACAAAGTTCACCTTCTTGTTGCCTTCTTTTGGTCCTCTGATAATACTCCCAAGGCTTGATATGTATCTAGCCTGTACATAGTCATGACACTGTTGAGTTAGCTTATCACACAAACTAAAGGTCCTCAAGTCTGCCTCAAAAAGTTAAAAATATTTCCAATAAACAGAATAGCAACTTCTATAAACTGCAGATAAGCATGGTATAGCAGTCGCTTAACTAGATATACACAATAGCAACCATACCATCCCCAGAAGGACCAGTCGGGGAACACAATGTCCCAAGTTCTATCGTCCCACAATACGAAAACAAGAGGAGGAGCCGCATTATTGGGCCATGAAACCGTTTTGATTATTACAGGCCAATCAACACAGTCAAACATGAGCTCTAAATCAGGCCTCTACCAGGTATTTCCTTAACACTGCAAAATTCCCCAGAGTGTGAAAACGTCTTGTGTTTGCCATGACTTTTGATATCTCTCAACATAAGCCTTCCCGTTTTTATCACCAATCTGAAGTTGGCAGTTTTTTTAGCTCCCTCTACCATTTCTCTTGTAATACCATCCTTCTCCCAAGGCCGTAGGTCTCATATATCCAGCGAAAGTATTCCGGACAAGCGGAAGGAGGGAGGTGAGCATTAGGATCCAATTCTAGCTTTTCAGGGTAACCTGCTGGGCAGGTTTGATTGATGTTACCATCATAACAGCAGAGCGGGGTTTCATTTTTTCTGCAAGTCTCTTTGGGATTCCGGTGGTTGTGCTTTTGAGTCTGTCTGTTGCACAGTTTTGTCTGATGAATGTATCTGATTACTTGTAGAGACGGTAGGTATTGTTTGTGGTGTGTGGAAATTTCAGCAAAAGGCTACAAGCAAAAGCAAATATAAGAGAAATTTAATGAACACTTCAGTTGGTACATGCTGTAAAAAAACAGATAATGAGATCTTTCAATTTCTACACTTAAGTATAACGAAAATAAAAATGTCATTCACTACTTCAATCAGCGTACACTCTAAGCTCGGGGAGATAGTATATGATTACAGTGCATAATAAGTTAATCACTTCAATCAGTAGGATATTTTTTCTTTTCCTTTCCACATTAAAAGATGAAGTAGGGTTAATCTATTAAAGATGACAGGGAATCCATCTAGTACGCTTTCCTTTCCCAATCCCCCATCCTATATGACTAATATGTCCTGTATTTATATATCAATATTAATATACTTTTCAAGAAAGTAGATTTTGCTAATGATGCTTATTACTCTAATATTCATGCAAGTGGTGACGACTCTACAACGTACAAAATCACCATGTTAGACAACATAACTTTTTGTAAGCAAATTGTGAGATTGATATTAAATCCTTCATGATCAAATCACATACAGAGTATGAAAAGTAAAAACAAATGCACATGGTATCGTCAATGACAACCATCAAGCATGGCTCCTTTGTGGGGGAAAAAGTTTAATTGAGGCTAATATTGGCTTTCATTTCACATAATTCAAAACAAAGTGGATATAAGATTCTTTTGATTTCAAAAAATATGAAGCACACTTTATACATGTCCACATGATTTTCGTCAGTTTTTCTTTTACTATAAAACATCAAGGCCAATAGAATGAGACAATATTTTTATCTCTTAATTGAGCAGGCGTAATATTGTACTAATGTAACGCCAACCGGACAAGCAACGGTTGTAGTCATGCCAACTTTCCGGGGCCCATGCACAGCCTGACCCACGTACACCTCTTTAAGAACACTCGCCGCGCAGGTCCATCAGCTCATGCTGATTTTCAAAAAAATGACGACTAAACACGGCCCACCCGTATGGTGGCTACTCACTCAATTCGACCCCTTTTACCCAACTCACCTCCAATTTGATTAGATATTTTAATAAAGCACTCGTACCATCAATTAAGCGAGTGATATGCATTATTGCATATATAGCTAGAATATTTCAAAAACAAACACAGTACTTTCTTTCTAGTGACTTCCCCATTTCCGTCAAAGAACGAAACAACAAACAGCTCATAAGTCATAATAATCAATTAAAATAAATGCATTAGACATTGCAATCATCTCAAAGTTGTACTCTTTTCTACGTAGCGCATGAAAGTATTAACATTAGCCATACGCAATAAAATATTTCAAATAGAAAGCTTTACCTTACACTAGTGAGTGGCACACCACGAACTCCATCGTAAAAGCAAATATAATGATATGTATTATAATATAATTAACAACAAAAATCGAGACGCAAATTTATTATATCTCTAAAACCATTGTAGTACTCATTGTCATATTTATTACACTTGTACATAAAGCTACATTTTCCGATCCTCGGTTAAATTAGTAAATGTGAACACCTACTACACCAATGATATACGTAGCTTGTTCTGTTTTGAGGGCCCGCGGGTGCCACAAAGTAGCACACCTACCACTAAAACGGTTAAAGATGATGATCGCATTTCAAGACCTTCAGAATCCAAAAATAGAACATCTAATATTCTCTATTCATTCCAATAAAAAACTTAGTAGAATCAGATTAGGATCAGCATATCGACTGCTAAGCTATTCAAAACACATCAAGTAATAGTCATCAATAACTTGATTAGAAAACGCCATTATTCAAATAAGAATAGTTAACTCGTCAACTCATAATAACATTTTAGATTAGAATAACGAATTATTCAAAATAAAATAAGTTCGTGCAACTTTTATCAAATAAAAATAAAACAAAAAAAGTCAATAAGCGACATCTACAATAAATCATCGCAAGTTTTAATTACCGATGATATCTCATTGACTAACTTTTGTAGTTGTTGTAACGGAGTCTGATTTTTACTTTGCGCTAACTACAATCAACGTGGAATCTAAAATACAAAAATTAAATTACAACGTAATTTTTTAATTTTTAAAAAAAAAAAAAAAAAAACGATCGACAGATTCCAGATTGTGGAAAGCTTCACATGTGAGGCATCCACGTTCCCAAGACTTTCCTATATTCTTCTATAGTGGAACCCCACCCTCAGCAGATCTCAGCCATCTACCCCCTCCTCTCAAACAACGGGTTTTCGTTTTGTCCTAACTGTAATTTCCAACTCCACCAAAAATCAAACTAATACGACACCGTTTATCATCAACATCATCGACCACCGTTTTAGCACCATCTCACACAAATTGACTAATTTCACCGTTTACAGCTTTCAAGTGCAATAATTCAATTTATTTATTATTTTATTTGAAAAAAAAAAAGGAAAAATAAAAAAAAAGAAGAGAGAAACTTACAGAAGAATCAAGGAACGAGTAGAGAGAAAAGAAGCAGCAACAATAAGTGAACCAAAAGAAGAAGACAGTGTCGAGAGTTTGCAGGAGATTATAAAACCGTCGTTAAATCTCTCTTTATTTGACGAAATGCCCCGATTCCAATGTATTTATTCCCGGAATTGCCACCATTCATCTCTTCTTACAAATTAAGCTTCTTTTTTTTTTTTTTATTCAGCTTAAAATAAATACATTCTCCGCAATTCTCAATCAAAATTGAAGTTCTGGAAATTTCCAACTTTGAGCTAATTAACTACGATTAACTGAAATTAATTAATAAAATGAAGAGAAGTGAAAGAAGCGAAAGTGAAAGTGAGAGTGATAGTGAATAAGGTGAGTAGAATAAATGAAGGGTTTAGAGAGAGAGAGAAAGTAGAAGAGTGTAACATAATTGACGGGGAGAAAAAATAAATATGGGAAAAATTACAAAATGAGAAGAAAGGAAGATAGAGAGAGAGTTTTGTAGAGGAAGAACGTGGAAATAAGGAAGAAAAATCAAAATAAGAGTGCGGGGTCCCCCAAAGTTTCAATTATTATTTTTTACGTCTTGATATAGGCATTATTACAAATCATTGTTGTTTTGAGTTTATAGGTATAATAAACATATATTCACCCATATAAAGTGAACATAAAGAATAAAATGAAATGAAGGAATAATGATAATAATAATAATAATAATTAAGTTTTTTTCCTTAACCTTAGTTGGTTTTAGTGGAATTGTGTTAGATTTAGGTTGATTTTGGGGTTTTTGTTAATTGTGTTTCCTTTTGGGAGTAACCAAGGTGCCAATCAATTAATGAATGATTAGGTCTTCGTGCATAATTGTGATTTTGTGTTTTGTCGTTGTTTAATCTATTATTGTTGTTTCCCCTCGAAAAAAAAAACTATTATTATTAAAGTACACATTTGATCTAAGAAAACAATGACATTCACTAATTGAAGATGAGTGACTAATAGATCGAAAATACATTTGAAAGCATGATAAAGTGACTTATTCTTACAGAGTGGTTGTTTAGCCGTACACAAAATTTTATTAACGTAGTATCACACAGACCAATAATAATCATATCTTAAACGGATATATTATAGAGGAATATCCTGAATTATACACTAATCATATACTCAATTATACGGCAAGTAATTTTAGTGGTTGTAAGAGCAACAACATGAACCAAAGTGGCTTAGTAATTCATTTTATTTACATCTAATAGAAGTTAAGTTGCCCAAAAGTTAATAATAAGTCGTTCTGTTTTTCTCGACTTATTTTACTTATTTCAGCAAAAATAAATTCAGGTCAGTATGTAAGATAAGTTCAGTTTAGCAAAAATAAGTTAGTTTAGGTCAGCAAAATAAGTTTAAGTTAAGTAAATGTGTATTAATAATTTTAGCAAAAATAAATTCACATAAATACAAAAGTTCAGATCTAAAAAATAAGTTATAATAAAAAAAATAAGTGTCAAGAAAAGAGTCTAAAGTGGTTATTTATTAGCACTCCGTATTATTTTGGATCGTAAAATAGTGGACTCATAAAAGTGCACTAGTTTGTAAAACGACTCAAATCAAGTATGAACGGGGTGGTGGTTTACACACATTTTCCAGCACAAAGTGGAGTACGTATAAATTAGGAATGTTGCGTTGATTAAGGAAAGTATTAAATGAGTATCTAAAAAGATTGTTGTGAAATTGAAGAACCAGAATCACTGCCCCCACTTCTGCGGAGTTGTGTCGCAAATGTTGGTAATTATGAATGCTAATTTATAGAACAGATTATTGTGAGTTACCAAAATTACAACTATTGCAGTAATACAGTATAACTAATGATACTTTGGGCCTTTCAAAAAAAAAAAAGAAAAAACTTAATGATACTTTGGGGGTTTGATACTTGGATCTACTTTAAAGCTAAGGAAATAATGTTTTTGTTTAAGGTGCTAATTTGTTCATTTTTTTTTTTAATTGCTTGTTGAAAGAGTTCAACAGTAATGTGATACGTGTTTGTAATACCACCTTGATGCTGTGGTTAATATTTTAATTAAGTCAACCATAGGAATCGACCTATGTCCATTGTTTAATATAATATATCTTTAAAATAATAGTTATAATTTATAAATGATGTCTTGGAGCTAAATATGGATTATTAAAAGAATTTTAAATTTGAAATAATTGGATAAATATGTGTACATATAAGGGTTGTTTACTTCAGTTTTAAAATCTGTTAGTTCAGTTCAGCTCAGCTCCGTTTCATTCAGTTCACATTCTTCTCTTGGTTTGACTATCATTAATCCTTCATACTTTCGTTCAGTTCAGCTGTGTTTATTAGTAATCAGGCCCTAACCCCACTTTTTTCCTGTGTAGCATGATATGGCACCACTCACGTATCGTGCTTGTTTGGAAATTGATTTCGAATCTTCCATAACTTCTTGAAACTAAAATCAACCATTTTCATTGTGTGTGACTATAAGTGGAGTTGGTTTAAAGTTTGGAAAGTAATACGTATTACGTGTCTTATTTAGCCATAGGCCCATAATAAAATGCCTTTTGTTTGCATATTAGGTAGGTTTAAGATAGAGTTATCTAAATTTAACCCAAACATTACTGTACTTTATTTGTGAAAATTAGAGATTTCCTACTTTGGTGTTTGTTTTAATATAAACACAGATTATGAATGATGGGGTAACAATCATTCCATACTAGTGTTGACTTTTGATCCGTTCTCCACCAAAGCAAGACCTTAATGAAACCACCAGTCCCAAGCAAT
>PYUH01000049.1:3898387-3908933 GCA_016808085.1 Suaeda aralocaspica
AAAAAAAAAAAAAAAAGAAAAAAAGAAAAAAAAAGGAATAGCCTAATCAACCAAGTCATATATGTAGTTGTTTTCAGTTTTTAATGCTATTACATTACATGTATATAATTAAACATATATCAAGGTACAAATTAAAATAATTAGTAGTGGTAACCTTCTATCAGCAACAAAACAACACGTAAACTTCTTGAGCCTTCCCCCAATGGGAAACTTTGTTTCTTTGATTATCATACAATGATACAAGCGCAAGATTAGCAAAATTAATGACTTTTTTTTAGATGATACGACTTCTATAAATACATTAATTAATTAATATACAAATAAACGTAACTTCAACATTGAGGTTAATGAGGTACACACTACACTGTCTTTGGCCCCCATACTATAGTACGATTACAAGTAAGAAGCAAACGTATCTTAATTATGTTTGACTCTAGTAAAGCAACGTATGTAATTGATTGGCTAATTTTATTTTAGTATGAATTTAATCAAATGATGGTACTTGATTGAATTGTCCATCCATCACTTTTTTTCTTTTTAATGTAATTAGTGTGGCTAGTTGGTCAGACATCACCTCCACTGAAATTTTAACATAAATTGAAATCCGTTCACTTCGGTTCAGCTCCATTTAATTCGGATCAGGTCTTTTCTTATTTTGCTATTCATTAATCTTTCATAAAAAAAACTTTCAGTTCAATTAAGCTCCAATCAATTCAACTATTTTCAGCTGAAGTAAACGGACCCGTATTTGAAATTTCTTTGAAGGAAGTTTGTACTTAGGAGATACTAGCATGCATCTCCATCATGATTAAAATCACCTAAACTCCTAATATGCACATTCTCTAGGAAACTAGGGTATAATTTGTTCAATTCGAACTTCTTTCCGATAAAAATAAGTTTAATTTCAATAAATTATATTCAGAAAAGCATATAAGGTTTAGGGTATGTTTAGCCAAGCTTCTCGAAAAAATAATTATTGTTTCTTGAAACGAATACAACAGAAACTATTTTTATGAAAACACTTTGGAAAAAAATAGTTGTGTTTGGCCTTAAAATTTTAAAAGTACTCCCTAATTCTATTAGATACCACTATATCTATATTGTTTCGCCCAATTCCCCACAACCAGTTTCTCGTTAAATTTTCTTAGCTTTTCTCCAATATTCTTCCCATTCTCTTTCTTTTACTTTTGTGTTCTATGGCTCCCACCTTCTAATCACTCCATCTTCCTCTTTGCCTAATATCATAAGAACTATCTGATCTAGACCCATTTCCCTCAAAATAAAAATCTGATCTAGACCCATAAATTTCATTAAATTAAGATTCTAGCTCGGTAGCTCCCTCAAAAACAATTCTTATGGGCTATTTACTTCAACTGAAAACAACTAAACTGAAAGATTTTATTAGGGATTAATGAATAGCAAAATAAAAGAAGAGCTAAATTAAAATGATTTGATTTTAAGCGGAAGTAAACAGGCCCTTAGAAACTTCAATTTTTAGCTTCTCCTTCTACGCCCTTTTGGAGCTGTTTTATGGTCAGTTTGACTTCTGGAGATGTAATTGTTTTGTAAAATATCCTGTTTGACCTAACTTCTCCTTCTCAAGTTGAGAAACACTTTCAAAAACTTGGCCAAACATTATCTTAAAACTAATAAATATAGTTAAATAAGTTCAACAAATAAAAATTAAATAGTAAGTTCAAATGCGAAAAAAATAAATTTGATAAATTTATGAAAACAAAAAGCAAGTTGAACAGAACACAGCATCAGTCTTCATATAATATTTTATGAATGTCACATCTAAAGGGATTCAGGGAGTGAATTATTAAATTTTAGTCTATTCTTAAAACAAAAAGATATATTTGAAATTTAAGGAGGTGATATTCATGCGAAAAACAGACAAACTTCGTTAAATTCCAACTAAATCAACAGTCATATTCATGGTGAAAAGGAAATGAATTCAACCACATGGATGTCAAATAGCACGTTAAGGCATTCTATCAATATTACAAATGATGCTGAATAATTAAATGAAGATCAACAACCACAACGACACCTTAATCTCCAAAATATTAGTAATACAAAGTCGGCTAGATATGAATTATTAAGAAAAATCACAAAAGTCATATGTAAGAAATCCTTACCTTGTTCAGTGCCAAGTACACGAAGAACAAACGAAGTTAATATGATGGTAATAGGGTTAGGGATACAAGTCTAAAACGCTACAGATAATGATGTGCTTTCTTTCCTTTTCAGATAACAGCATCATAAAGGAGATGGTGAAGGGAGTGTGACATTCATCAACTCAAAAAATTGAGATATCAGCAAGAAAGTGCCAAAACCAAACATTGCCCCAAGATTTTAATATCCTCAGATTCCTCACCATTTAGAAAACTCCACAATTGAAAGAAGTCTCAAAAGTTTGTACATGTAAAAACACTGTAATATACTAATATGTACATCACCGGCGAGGCGACGATAGGTCCTGATTCTCTATCCATTCACTCCCCACAATCCATCATTTTAAGAAAGAAAAGAAAAAAAAGACGTAAATGGACTTCCTACGAGGACTACTCACAACAGTATACTATGCATATGACAACTCTATATGAAATCAAAACCACCACTTCCAGGTTGCTCCAGATCTGGGTGAATCCTTCCTGGTGGGCGAGTCACACGTCCACGATTAGGTCCTCGTGGGAACCTGCAAATTGAAAATGAGACAGGTAAATCATATCAGCACCAGAACACCAATAAGAATTACATGGTGTTCTTCTGCCTCTAACCAAAAGATCTCGGTGTGTAAGTTAACATTTATATAGTTCAGATAAAAACCTTCCATCGGGCTCAAAACCAGGGACACCTGGTGGACCATAAGGATCAAATCGAGCACCTGGTGGTACACCACTGACAGAATACAAGTTTTAGAGACAAAAATGAGAAATTTAGGAAACTTAAACAAAGTAAAGATGCATATATCAGGCACTCACAGTCCTGGACCTCCCGAAATGTCAGGGAATCCACCTCCGCCGAACCATCTAGGATCCTCAGGACCTGCAATCTCAATAATAGGTCGATCACTCGAAGACACTCGTGACACTTAAAATAAAAATAAATAAATGAAACATATAGTGAAGGCCATATTTTCATCACCAGAAATACTGAACTGAAATTACTACATATTATTTAAAGAAAAGATTGATTTTCACTAATCCAAACTTATACTGCTCTGTATTAAAACCAAAATTGACTGAGTATAATTTTTTAAAAGCAGAAAGAATAGGGCCTAAAAGCAGCTATTTGTCTCAAACCTATGAGCATGGATCCACCGCCAAAGTCACCCCTGTAAAAAAGACAAATGGGACACAAATTACTAATGAGAAAGCACAGAGATACAAGAGATAGTGACTAAAAAGGAGAGAAACAAACCTTGAAGGATACATTCCAGCCCCAGGACCAGGAAACAAATCACTACCACCAAAAGGACGGACAGGAGGAACCACGTACCTAAACAACACGACACAACGGAAAAAATTAAGGAAACGGCCTATTCAAGCCTTTACTGTATGTCTACATTTCTAGCGTTTTAAGATATGACAAGTAGTGGCCGGAGGTACTGGAGTTTCTATGATAAACAGGAGATGCTACGTATTTAATTTTTTCATTTTGTGACAAGTAAGATGTGAGATAATTACCCTCTGTGAGGTTCCTGAAAATCCTCGGATCCATCCACATTCCGATTTACCTCCTCAGTAGATGATCTGCGAGGTGAAAATGAGAAGCTATAAAACAAATCCAGCTTACTTGCCTGCCATAAGATGCATGTGAATACCATAAAATGTGATTTGAGATTTTAAGATAAAGAGAACTTTATTTAGCATTGAGGCAACTATTCTAAAATTCAAGTTTAATATTAATTTTTACATTGTCAAAAATAAGCATTAGAAAATATTACATTGAAGAGAAATCCACACCGGTACAAGTTGTGAGCACAATTGTGACCTTTTTTCGCTCTTTTTGAAATAAGTCAAAACTCAAAATAAACCAAAAATCAAGCCCGACCCGTTTTTTTTCAGCAACGAGGAGTTAAGGAGATAATAAGTGACAGATGTAGGCAGCAGAAGATAACAGCATGATTGGTATGATGACGGTATGTTAGAAACAGTAAACAAAATCCACTTTAATAGCATTGCCATGCAGATTACAACTGCAACAGAATAAGATAGTCTAGATAGCTATTTCCTCTAAAGGGGACAAACATTCCAGTTATAGCTAATGAAATAAATCCACCATCATGGAAAAAGTAAAACACCATTCGCCAAATCAAACTATCCGGCAAAACTGCAAAAGCAAACACGAACTTTTTTCACCAATCCTATATCTATTAAAAATGAGATGCCCAATAAAGCCTTATTAACTGAGCTAGCATTCAATTTGCAATGCATAAACTACACATTTCAGAATTTGCTTGCAATGCCTTATGACTATACGAGCCTTCGATACTTGTAATTTATTTCTGATATAATTGCAAATATAGGAAATATTAAATGACATGTGCTAAACATCTTGACATCCCTCCCGCACATTAAGAATTGACAATGTTAGCTGCAAAGTATGTGAGATAGAAAATGCTTCAAAGGAACAAGATTACAAAAGAAATAAAAAGATTAAGCAATCAAACAAGAGAAAACACAAGGCACAAAAGGAGTACAGCATTTCACCAAGTCAAAAGTGCAACAGTCAACCTGAGATTATTAACCTTAGGCCAGGCAGAAGGAAAACGCATGACCAATCAGAACAAAGTATAAGCTCCCTCATTCTTTGAGAGAAAAAAAAATCACGCCCTAATGCACAAGTATATCTTTAATTAGAATGTACAATTGAATAACAACATGAGCTTGTTATTCACAGTAGGCACTCATGAGGGTTGTTTAGAAGAATGAGCACTCCTTCCAACATCTCCTGTCATGTCCTTTCATGAGGGCTGTTATCCAAAAAAAAGATAGAAATAGAACAACCATAGTACCACCCTTAATCTTAGATATTTTGTCCCCACCCCACACACAGAAGCAAAGTCTTGCATAGGGTCCAATAGTAATAAATACAGCAACTGCCTTTTTAGTGAACACACAGAGGCATGGTGTGTAATTTGGTTAAAAGCAAACACTTCCTAAACCTTCTACTTGCAGAAAAATGTAGTAACTTACCTAGACCCAAGAAATGATAGTTCAATTGATTTGGGATAAGCCAGCCTGTAGTAGGGCAAGAAGGTAAATCAACCTATTGTAGCATGTGTGAGAATGTTAAAGTCATATAGGAGAATGTTGAAGTCATATTGGTATATGTCCTAATCCTCTTTACTTCTAAGTTTTTAAGTCATACATTCCAAGTATCTTTTGGCGAAGTCACTAACTTGATAAAGAAGTCACAAAACATATGGTATTATAGTTTTTGATGTCATCTTCATACTTGTTAGATACAATCATGTTGATAAAGAATGTTAAAGTCATATTGTTATGTCTTAATCCTCCTTACTTTTAAGGTTTTAAGTCATACATTGCAAGTAGCTTTTAGGAAAGTCAATAACTTGGCAAATGAAGTCACAAAGCATCCGTATGAGGTCATAGTTTTTGAAGTCATAGTCTTTGAAGTCATGTTCATATCTGTTGGTAAAGTCATATAAGTTAATGTAGAAGTCGAATTTGTATATCTCCAAATCCTCGTTAATTCTAAGTTTTTAAGTGATACATTGGAATTGAACTATCTTTTGGCGAAGTCTGTTGCTTGGTAAAAGAAGTCACAAAGCACTCTTATTAAGTTTTACAGTGAAGGTAATTTAAAGTCAACAATCGTTCTAATAAAGTCAAATATAACTTTCCCCATTAAAATTTCCCCCCAAAATTTTTTTCCCTCCTATGTGTTAGGTTGTTAGCTTATCCCAAAACAGCTACAGGAGAATACTCCCAGCTAAGTGGGACTTTCCTTAAATAAAAAAAAACAAGTAGTTATGCACACGTCCTACGAGATGGACTACAAGAAAATAAACTTCCTTCTTTCTACTATTCTGTTCAACCAACACTGATAGAGTAAGACCCTATTTTCAACACTATCATTCAAGAACCATCTAAATTTGCCTAGCTTGTTGATAATAAGAACGAAAATCCTACCATGACTAAAGAATGTTCAAATTCTGAGGAGGCACAGCATAACCATAGAGAAATACGTAATATAATAAATTGAAAGATACAACAAGCTTACAAAGACTAGATAATTCTTAGATTACCTGGAAGTACCGGTAGCAGGACCCTCTGCAGAAGATCCGTCAAGTTTAGACAGAACATTGGACTCCAAACTGCTAACAAGCTTCCCCAGATTCTTGAACTGAGCATCATAATCACCAGAAGCAGTCTCGGTAGCATATTCATCGACACTGTCACGTACACACTATCCATCAATGACATACAAACAAAATCTCGACAATAACAAATGAAAATCACAAATAGTAAGAAAATTTAGTAGCTTATGAAGTAAAACATA
The DNA here is from genome assembly GCA_016808085.1 of Suaeda aralocaspica. Taxonomy (NCBI): domain Eukaryota; kingdom Viridiplantae; phylum Streptophyta; class Magnoliopsida; order Caryophyllales; family Amaranthaceae; genus Suaeda; species Suaeda aralocaspica. The sequence goes on from PYUH01000049.1 coordinate 3,904,922, forward strand.
CTTAATTTCAAGATGAACAGGTTGCGAAGCCCCGTCACTCACAGCATCAACCATCAACTTATCACCCATCACTAAGCACTTGACCAACACCTTCTTGTTATTCTTGTTAGGCTTTTTATACACGAACGCGTATTCATCGTTAAGTTCATTCCAACCATCAATTCCAACTTCCTCTAAACAACCAAATTTCATAAAATTAATGATCACATACATTACAACAAATTCAAACAAACTTATACTATTCATTCCATCATTTCATCATTTTACGCAGAACAACCTTCACGCAAACAAACCTAATATAAAACCCTAAAATTAGAATCAACTTCATGACAATAACCAAATTCCAACCTCCTATTAACCATCAACCAAAACCCTAAGGTATGCTCAATTACTAATTGTTTCATCCAAATTTCCCAATTCCAAATCCAAAGCAACCAAAAACCCTAGAAAAAAAATCAACCTTCAAACCCCAAAATCACAAATATCAAACCAAAATTAACTTAATTACAAAAACCAACTCAACTTATTTATACACTATCAATTCACCAAAACCTCGATAATCTCTATTAATCAAAGGAAAATCAAAACCCTAGATCACAATTATCGAAACAAAAAACAATACAACAAAAGCAAATTCATACTCAATTACAAACATAATTTCAATGATCAAAACAAAACAACAACAAAATAAAAAAAAAATACAAAAACAACAGTTTTCAAACATGAGATTGATACCAGTAGAAGAAGAAGAAAGGGAATTATCATCGAAAGCAGGAGATCCAGTAGAAATGAGAACAAAACCAGAAGCAAGAAAAGAGGAATGAACTGCAAATGCTAATTTATCGTTATTGTTTCGAAAATTAGGTCTTGAAGCTCTAATTACCAATTTTACTGAATTTTCTGTCGCCATTTTCGTTTTTTTTTTTTTTTTTTTAAGGTAAGGTTTGTGTTACACTTTTTAGTTGAACAGAAATAGAAAAAATTTAACGGTTTTCAATATTTTTCCTGATTTAGTTTAATATTGTATGAAGGAAACTGATTAACGATGTATGTGTTTGCAAGAAAAGTGGGTTTGAGTCGTTTTTATGTGTTGGGCTTTTTTTGTCGGGTCGTAATTGGATGTGAGGCCGGGCTAGTTGTGTGCTTGGATCGGGCTCATGCCATATTGAATTTGTATTTTTACATAGACATTCAAGAATCGAGAAGTGTTTGTATATAGGTGGAAATGATTTTTTTTTATTGAGAACCGCAAGGATGGGTAATAATAATTAATTTTAGAATTTTGTTGGATTGTGAAGAAATTTAATCATTTGAGTCAATCTTCACTCGAGACACTCTCATAAATGAATTTATTTTATATGGGGTAGTATATCGCCTTATTATAGTTATTAAGACATAATTAATCTTATTGGAACTTATGGAATTGGTTTGTTGTTTATGGTATATTGTCTCCGTTTCCATTTGTTGTACATAATGACTTGCACATGTGTCAACACATTTGTTTGACCTTAAATATTTTTTTTAATATTGTAAAATTATAGTAATAAGGTATTAATAATATACGTATTGAAACGAATCAAATAAGACCCCATATAACTTTATTTGTTTTATATTTAAAAGTTATTTACAAGATTCTCTCATCTGATGAATAGTGTTTGAAATTTAAAACAATCAATCACATATAAGAATGATAGATAATTTTTAAAACTTATTAAATTTAGTTGTGTGTTTTAATGTAAGATTTTAATTTTATAGTAAAAAGAAAACACTTTCGATTAGTAGAAAGTTCAGTTAGGATAAATAAAAGATTTAGTAGTCCCTTTTTTCTCTGCCCTTTCCTCAAAAAGCTCTTATAGAAAGGGCTTGTTTACTTTAGCTGAAAACAGCTGAGCTGAACTGAATTGAATTGAGTCAAACGGAACTAAAGTTTTTTACGAAGGATTAATAGTAGCAAAATAAGAGAAAGCTGAACTGAACTGAACCGATTGAAGCTGAACTGAACTGATTTTAAACTAAGTAAACACCCCAAATTGTAGTTTTGAGGTAAGATTGGATGACGAAGGCATATGTAGTTATAAATTTGGACAAATTCAAATAATGCAATAAATTAATAAATACTCTCCTTAGTTTTTTTTTTTTTTTAGTTGCTATAAATTATGAGTTTTAATACTAACTTTGACTTACTTTGGTTTTTAATGCGTAAAAAATCATAGTGATATGAGATATTATATATATTTTCAGAAATATAATTTTTATAATCTTTTATTATACCAACCTTAATATATTTGATTATGTATTAAAAATATGAAAATTTAAATGTATCAACTAAAAAAAGAGAGTAGAGCACTGTGTAAATGTAAATACTCGGTACAATAGATATGGGAAAGGTTAGAAAGTTCACCTAAGTTTCAGCAAAGTAGCCTGAAATGAGGCATTGATAGTACACACTTTATTTTTGCGTCTCTGCCTTTGTTTTTCTGACAAATACAATGCAAGTAGCATGTACTAATTCATCTTGACCTAAGTATGCTACTCAGCTACATACTGATTTTTATGAATGTCAACATTGCAAATTATAGAAGTCCCACAACTTAAGATCAATCCATCAACATGTAAGCGTGAATTTTGATTTCATTATTTCAAAGATATCACTGATAACTTCGTATCTTTTGGCCACCATTGCAAAACTAAAAAAATTAATTATTATTTTACTAGTAGTTTATTTTTAATTTTATTTATTCATATTTAATTTTACTAATAATTTTTACAACGTAACATATTTTTTACTCTATATTTTATAACATATTCATAATTCAACTTAAATTTGTATGTGACGTACTTTACAAAATGGAGCAACATACCAATCAAGTATACAAAGTATGCAAATTTACTCCCTCAATCTTTTTTTTACCTGCTACATTTACTTTTCCGAATCGCAACTTATAAAATTATATTTAAAATTGGTACATAAAAACACATAATATAACATTTTCGGAAAATATACATCGAGAAGAATCAAATTAGATCACTACGACTATATTTTACATTACTATTAAATAATAAAGTGAATTAAATTACAATGTGGAAAAGTGCAAAAAGATACTATTTCTGTATAGATTGTGTTTTTTTTTTTTAGTGCAACATTTCAAAATTGCACTTTTCTTTTTTATTTTATGTAGGGAGGATATTGTCATATGGATATCGTTTGATCCGTCTTGGTGTACCCTTAATTTATATAATTTATAAAAATATAATTGGGTATAATGTTAAAATGTATTTTGGTAAGTGTAAAAGTGATTTGGCAACTTAAAAACGAAGAGAGTCATATTCTTAACAAAAAAAGTGAACAATATTTTTACATTTATTGATCTTTGGGTGTACGGATTGTCATAACTTAAGAAAATGGAGGATGCATTTACTCATGCATGTACCCCATTAAGTTTGTGACGTAGGTTTATAAGAAAATCATTGTTCCAGTTGGTATTGATGCATGTCGGACATAATTAAAATCCAATATTTGGTTTGGAACTTAATTAAGACGTTAGTTTATTTGTTATATTCATATTCAAGCAATTAACCTTAGTCAACAAGTAATTGAACACAAGGTTTAATGTCACAAATTCACAATCCAGGTTGTCTCATCTATCATCCCTCTTTTTCTTCATCAGTATTCGTTATTTAAGCATAATACAATCAAAGAAACCAACTAACACTTTGCTGTTATGGAAAACGAGAATATAACAATTTAATTACACAACATTTGTGGAATATACTTTGGAAAAACCGAACCATAATTCCCTTGACTAGGTTTAATTACGTGACAGTGCTATGTTTGTCCAATAATATTCCATTAACAGCTACGAGTACAAATTATATGTTTTTAAAAAAATTTGTTTGCTATTGTGGATTAAATACTAATATATATTAATGAAATTAATTTATGTTGAGCTATCGGGTTAAACCAACCTGTACTGGATAAGATTATTAATACAAGCTAATTTGATAAATAGAG
>PYUH01000049.1:3908958-3936418 GCA_016808085.1 Suaeda aralocaspica
TTTTTTTTTTTTTTTTTAAAGGTTTGTTGTTACACTTTTTAGTTGAACAGAAATAGAAAAAATTTAACGGTTTTCAATTGATTTTTCCTGAATTTAGTTTAATATTGTATGAAGGGAAACTGATTAACGATGTAGTGTTTGCAAGAAAAGTGGGTTTGAGTCGGTTTGTATGTGTTGGGCTTTTTGTCGGGTCGTAATTGGATGTGAGGCCGGGCTAGTTGTGCTTGGATCGGGCTCATCCCATATTGAATTTGTATTTTTTACATAGACATTCAAGAATCGAGAAGTGTTTGTATTATAGAGTGGAAATGATTTTTTTTTATTGAGAACCGCAAGGATGGGTAATAATAATTAATTTTAGAATTTTGTGGGATTGTGAAAGAAATTTAATCATTTGAGTCAATCTTCACTCGAGACACTCTCAATAAATGAATTTATTATATATGGGGTAGTATTATCGCCTTATTATAGTTTATTAAGACATAATTAATCTTATTGGAACTTATGGAATTGGTTTGTGTGTTTATGGTATATTGTCTCCGTTCCATTTGTTTGTTACATAATGACTTGCACATGTGTCAACACATTTGTTTGACCTTAAATATTTTTTTTTAATATATGTAAAAATTATAGTAATAAGGTATTAATAATATACGTATTGAAACGAATCAAATAAGACCCCATATAACTATATTATGTTTTATATATTAAAAGTTATTTACAAGATTCTCTCATCTGATGAATAGTGTTGAAATTTAAAACATATCAAACATATAAGAATGATAGGAGTAATTTTTAAAACTTATTAAATTTAGTTTGTGTGTTTAATGTAAAAGATTTTAATTTTTATAGTAAAAAGAAAACACTTTCGATTAGGTAGAAAGTTCAGTTAGGATAAATAAAAGATTTAGTAGTCCCTTTTTTCTCTGCCCTTTCCTCAAAAAGCTCTTATAGAAAGGGCTTGTTTACTTTAGCTGAAAACAGCTGAGCTGAACTGAATTGAACTGAGTTTTTTACGAAGGATTAATGAGTAGCAAAATAAGAGAAGAGCTGAACTGAACTGAACCGATTGAAGCTGAACTGAACTGATTTTAAACTAAAGTAAACAGACCCAAATTGTAGTTTTGAGGTAAGATTGGATGACGAAGGCATATGTAGTTATAAATTTGGACAAATTCAAATAATGTCAATAAAAATTAATAAATACTCTCCTTAGTTTTTTTTTTTTTTTTAGTTGCTATAAATTATGAGTTTTGATACTAACTTTGACTTACTTTGGTTTTTAATGCGTAAAAAATACATAGTGATATGAGATATTGATATATATTTTTCAGAAATATAATTTTTATAATCTTTTATTATACCAAACTTAATATATTTGATTATGTATTAAAAAATATGAAAATTTAAATGTATCAACTAAAAAAAAGAGAGTAGAGCACTGTGTAAATGTAAATACTCGGTACAATAGATATGGGAAAGGTTAGGAGAAGTTCACCTAAGTTTCAGCAAAGTAGCCTGAAATGAGGCATTGATAGTACAACACTTTAGTTTTGCGTCTGCGTGCCTTTGTTTTTGCTGACAAATACAATGCAAGTAGCATGTACTAATTCATCTTGACCTAAGTATGCTACTCAGCTACATACTGATTTTTATGAATGTCAACATTGCAAAATTATAGAAGTCCCACAACTTAAGATCAATCCCATCAACATGTAAGCGTGAATTTTGATTTCATTATTTCAAAGATATCACTGATAACTTCGTATCTTTTGGCCACCATTGCAAAACTAAAAAAAATTAATTATTATTTTACTAGTAGTTTATTTTTAATTTTATTTAATTCATATTTAATTTTACTAATAATTTTTACAACGTAACATATTTTTTACTCTATATTTTATAACATGTTCATAATTCAACTTAAATTTGTATGTGACGTACTTTACAAAATGGAGCAACATACCAATCAAGTATACAAAGTATGCAAATTTATACTCCCTCAATCTTTTTTTTACCTGCTACATTTACTTTTCCGAATCGCAACTTATAAAATTAATATCTTAAAATTGGTACAATAAAAACACATAAATATAACATTTTCGGAAAATATACATCGAGAAGAATCAAATTAGATCACATACGACTATATTTTACATTACATATTAAATAATAAAGTGAATTAAAATTACAATGTGAATAGTGTCAAAAACTATAATGTAACAACTAAAAAAGACTGATGGAGTATGTATAATTAATATCTTTTAGTTGCAACATTTCAAAAATTGCACTATTTCTTTTTTAATTTTATGTAAGGAGGAATATTGTCAATATGGATATCGTTTGATCCGTCTTGGTGTACACTTAATTTATATATAATTTATAAAAATATATAATTAGGGTTATAAATTGTTTAAAATGTATTTTGGTAAGTGTAAATAGTGATTTGTTGCAACTTAAAAAAACGAAGAGAGTCATATTCTTAACAAAATAAATGAACAATATTTTTACATTTATTGATCTTTGGGTGTACGGATTGTCATAACTTAAGAAAATGGAGGATGCATTTACTCATGCATGTACCCCATTGTAAGTTTGTGACGTAGGTTTATAAGAAAATCATTGTTCCAGTTGGTATTGATGCATGTCGGACATAATTAAGAATCCAATATTTGGTTTGGAACTTAATTAAGACGTTAGTTTATTTGGATTATATTCATAATTCAAGCAATTAACCTTAGTCAACAAGTAATTGAACACAAGGTTTAAGTGTCACAAATTCAAATCCAGGTTGTCTCTATCTATCATCCCTCTTTTTCTTCATCAGTATTCGTTAATTTAAGCATAATACAATCAAAGAAACCAACTAACACTTTGCTGTTATGGAAAACGAGAATATAAAACAATTTAATTACACAACATTTGTGGGAATATACTTTGGAAAAACCAGAACCATAATTCCCTTGACTAGGTTTAATTACGTGTACAGTGCTATGTTGTCCAATAATATGTCCATTAACAGCTACGAGTACAAAATTATAGTTTTTAAAAAAATTTGTTTGCTATTGTGGATTAAAATAACGTAATATATATTAATGAAATTAATTTATGTTGAGCTATCGGGTTAAACCAACCTGTACTAGATAAGAATTATAATAACAAGCTTAATTTGATAAATAGAATTGAACCTTCGCAAGAGGGTTACTACTTAAGAGCATCCTTATTGATAATATGGCCGGTAAAAAAATGGTCAAATTTGATTCATATAAATACATTTTGATCATGTTTATTTTTGTTAGCGGCTTTAGCGCCAACTACTTAAAATAGAGAAATTAAACCACCAAAGATAATCAAAATGCAGGCATAAAAATGGGGCAAATTGAAAGGGAGGTTTGTCTACTCAAAAATGTCCACCACCACCCCAACAAAAAGAAAAGAAAAAATTAAGGAAAAAAGGACAAGATTTAACAAAAAAGGGCATACACTTTGAGGGCCTAAGTTGGTACTCAAAAACCATAAAAATGGAACACAAAAGGGAAAAAGGTGAACTGAAAAGAGAGAATAGCATCACATATTTTGAAACTACGCGTGCATTAAGAGTGCTGATATCTCTCTTTCGATATTTTCGATCCCCAATGCCAAGATTTCCTCTCCTAGATGCTAGTAATTGCTATATCGGTTTCAATTTATTCTTTATGTTTTGACTTCGTATTTACAAATTATATTTTGACTATTGTTTGTACTTTATATATATGTAAAAACATATTTATATGAGATTTTGTTTGATTCGTTTTGATTTATTCTACTAAAATATCAAGTTTTTTTATAATTTTTATAAATACAAAATTGAAGATATACGTGTTTCAAAATTTGCATTAACAAACATATATAATTAAAATGTAAAGAATAAAATGAAACGGAGGAAGCCAGTAACTACATAAGCTAGAGTAAGAAAAGAGAAATAGTAATAAGTTTGTATTATGTCTAACCAACTACCTTCATAAATAGCTCCACATTTCTTCACCAAAAATATATACGTTACAACTCTAGTTTTAGCCTTCTCTTTTGCATTATTGCTTAGTTTCTTTCTCTCCCTAACAAAGTCCTCAAAATTCCTCTCATTATACCTTAAATTTGGTGTTTTATGTACTCACTTACTTTCTTAATCGTTCTGTCGTTGAATCGTTGAAGAGATTAAGGTTACGTTGCGAAGAAAACATGTCTGTAAGTGTGTCTCGATCTTTTTTCGATCTTTTTTTTTTTTTTTTTATATATGATTGTGTGGTTTTTCTCGACCCGTCATCCTAGTGGGCGAACTAGGATGTATATATGTAGCTGTTGCCTAACCAATAATGTAGCACCAAAAAATCCATGTTATGAAGTGAATGAAGTAAAATCTTTAATTAATTATCAAAAATGTTCCACGTACTATTACATCAATTCGTTAAAAATGGAAAAAAAAAATGGCTTAATTACATTGCATGTAAATTTTTTTATGCAATTCATTTAATGATTAGGAAGTTTAATGCAATTTTCCAATAATCCTATCATATGATATTTTTTTTGTAGATGGTGGAGATTTTAGTGCCAAACCTTGATTGCGAGGGTTGTGCATCCAAGTTAAAGAAGGCTCTTTACAAACTCAAAGGTATTTTTTTCTCTCAAATTCAAGTGAATTAGTTTCTTATATTCATCACATTTGTATAATTTTATGCAATTTGTAATTTTGCATGAAGATATATAGAACCATTAATTTGGATTTTTACAATATATTTGAAGGGTAAACAATTAATTAAGATCTTAATTATCGCATTTTACTTGTTTTTTCAGTTTAATTTGAGGTGGATAATTGAATTACTTATTATTAATTAATTATTTATATTATTATACTACCTGCACAAATAAATAAATTAAGGCAGTGGAGGTCAGATGCATACGCATGCAGCCAATTAATTAGTTCACCCCTTAATTTATGGTTCATAAATTAGTTCACCCCTTATTTTTTCTTTTTTTTTTTTTTTTTTCTCTCTCTTTTTTTTTAATCAATTTACAATTTAATTGACAAAACGGCGTTAGGGCATAATGGTAGCTTAGCTAAGCTATGTTCAAAATTAATTGATCAACGTCTTACATCACAAATTCACAAGTCAAAAACCCAAAATTTAGGCAATCAATTGGGGTCATATCAAATTATAATATCCTAGTTTTGGCAATTATATGGATTTTGTTTCAGTCACATTATTGAGTACCTCTCCATAAATAATTGGTACACTTGCAACTTTGCAAGGAACTAGTACAAGTCCAAAGAACAAGCTCAATAACAATAATTAATGACACCGTTGAAGTCATACTACTACGTAACATAATTTGATTTGATCTCATGTTTTAGTTATGTACTCGGTTCATGAATCGAGTATATTAATATATAAGCTTTTTCAGTGTCTGTGTTTAACTGAATTTGAAAATTTTACACCTAATCTAGCAAATATTTAACACTAATACAAGTAAAAATAGTAAATCATATGCATAATGAAATATTTTGGGATATACAATAATGTAGTGTAGTATTATTATAATAATGCAATACCTAGACACATAAAATTTCCCGCCAAAAAAAGTTTGACTAGGACCAAATGAGAAAGCTTTGGGCCCATTCACATTGTTAACAAATTCAGCCATTAATAAAAAGAATAACGCATGACAGACAAATACTCACATATGTGAATGTGTAATGTGTAGTGTGTCCTCTTCCTTCAACAATTCCCACTGTACCATCTTCATTTTCATCATATTGTTTCTTAAATCTCATTTTATTTTAGTACTTCGTAATATTAAATTAACACCAAGTGAATCCTTTTATGTTTCTCTTGTTATATTAAACTCAAAGGTTACAACATAATTGTGTAGTTGTGATGTTATATAGTTGTCCATAGGCCATGTCAAATAATTATGTTTACACTTTACAACGGTTCAAATTTACTATCTTAACTCCGACTTTGTTTCTGAGCCTTTTGTGTTTGTGCATGTGTAGTGTTTCATGCTATGTAATTAATTGTAGGAAAAAAGTTTTGTAGTCGAACTAATTTATAATGAACCTTGTCAAAGATGATAGACTTGTGAGGCTATTAGAGTATATAGTCTAATAGTTTATACATCAATGATGGAAACGAGGTGGATAGGTAGATCACACTATAAGTTATTAAGTTTTTAGGTGCACCTGAAAACTTCTAAAGTTTTGTGCTACCATGCTAATAGTTGGTTTAAGAATCAGTATTCACAACTTCACGAGTCAATTTACACCATCCTTTCCTCTTAAGAAAATTCCGAGTGTATCAAATTTAAAAAACGAATGGAGTACTAAATATAATCTGGACCTCCCCAAATTTCATGCTACTACCATGCATTAGAGTGGGAACTATTGTTCACTCAATCACTCGTACTGTTTAAAACATCAATTGCACAAATCAATTATGTTGTTGTATATGATATGATGAAGATTGATATGTCATTGTTATATTGGGCTCCCATTTCATACTTGCATTGTTTATGTTGCACCTTTTTCCCCCTAGGCCCCTACCAAGTCTTGGGCCCAGGCCCCCGAAACCCATCACACATATCCAATTTTAAGATTTTGTATCCTTTACATGGGCCCAACATTATGCAAGCCTAATGATACAAGTTCTCTTGGGCCCAACTAATTAAGAACAGTACATTGTTACTGTTAGTTGAAGAAGACTAGAAGAGTGCCAAAAACAAGTTGCAAAGTTGCAACTTACAAGTAAAAAGCATGATTTTACAGCTATAGTAAAGCTATCGATTTGGGTAAACGAGTTGTGTTTGTGTTTGATTTTGAGTCGCTCACAAATCGTCAAAATAATGTATCAGAACTAAAATAGTTGTGTATTATACGATAAATGTGTCGAAAAGAGTCAAATTTGTGTTTGTTAAGTGTCTAAATAAATCGAGTAATACTAATGTTGTAAAGTATTATTGCAGGAGTTGAGGATATAGAAGTAGAAATGGACACACAAAAGGTGATAGTAAAGGGGTATAGGCTAGAAGAGAAGAAGGTAATCAAGGCAATAAAAAGAGCAGGCAAAGCAGCCGAGCCATGGCCGTTTCCTTCACATTCACATTACGCCTCATTTTACAAGTACCCGTCTTACATTACCAACCATTATTATGACACTTCCAACGGTGCTGCCCCAAGTGTGCATGCTTTCTTCCATACACCGTCTGTCTACTCTGTCGCTGTGGCCTCGGATGAGGCCGTGGCTTCCATCTTTAGTGACGATAACCCTCACGCTTGCACAATAATGTAACATGATATGGTAATCATAAAATCAAGCATTTTGGTCTCAAGTAGCATATTATGTTCTTAGCATTATTTAATTTTTTAATGTATGATGAATTTGTGACAGTAAATTTATTATTCATATATTATGCTAATTAGCTAGTGTATCATTGATTCATTTGAAGCTTAAGGCCTATGGTAAGTGGTGTTTAATTAAGGTTCTAAGTTTCTGAGCATGTTTGATGATTGATGATAAAAACCCATGTATTGTACGTAGTACTACTTTCGTTTTTTTGTATTTTTTGTGAGATATAAAAGAATGAAAGGAGTATAAATTTGACAAAACAAAGTATATGATTAAGAGAGAATCTTTGAAAATGCAACAAAAGCAAGCAGCCATATCAATTAATGGACCCAAAAATCGTTTGATCACTGATGGTGACCTATTTTTTCACAAGCTTTTGTCTTAAGTCAATAGAATATACGGATATTGATCATGATTCATGATGTCTATTGTCTAACGCTTCAGGTACGGTAAGCCCATGGAACCGTGAGTGTCATGAAGTGATGATGTCTAATTCATGTCATTTGCCCATGGGGTTCTTGGTAGTTGGGGCCTGTTTACTTCAATTGGAAACAGTCGAATTGAACTGAACCGAACTGGGTTGATTGGAGTTGAACTAAACTGAACTCAAAGTTTTTTATAAAGAATTAATGAATAACAAAATAAAAGAAGAGCTGAACTGAATTGAATGGAACTGAACTGATTTTAAGTTGAAGTAAACAGACCCTTGGTACTTGGTAGGGATTTTGATGAAGTCCATTATCATTACCAATTAATTAACCTATTTTATTTTTAACACATCAAGGTTAATGACTTGTTTAATTCAATGTTTTCGTTATAAGTTTGTAGTGTCGCCGTTTATCAACTTATACTAGTAACAAATATGGAAATAAACAAGCTACTAATGTCATAATTATATCGTTTTCTTTTCTTTTAGTCTAGCATAGACAAATTGAACAAGACCCAACAGCCAAACCATATTACATTGAACTGAATTAATTATACTAGACAAACCGTAGTCTCCACTAGAGATGATCATGGGCCGAGCTGGGTTCGAGTCGGGCTTGTCGCATTAAAGAAGGCTCGATGAACGAGCTCGGGCCAGACCTAAGTTTGGGCTTAATTTTGTTGTTCAAAGCCTGGAATTTTAGAGCAGGCTTTTGGGCCTTTTCGGACCGGGTCCAAAAAAATTAACTAAATTTTTTAAATTTAATCCGCTAAAGCCTACGGAAAAGTTGAAAAAAAGAGCCGGACAGAAAATATGATACCCAAAACCGTATTTTTTGGACCGGGTCGGACTAACAGGCCGGGGTTAAGATTGATCACCTCTAGTCTCCACATTTGACTTTAGACTAATGCTTATCAAATTGGTTACTTATCCTTTTCATTTTGTTAACATAATGGAAAATTGAAAATACACTTTCAACTCTCAAATTCATGATCATAATCAAAGTGGAACACAGCACTATATAACTCTACAAAGAGAAACGCAACATCAATCAAACAAGGCCCTACACACGCCAACCTCTCATTTTCCCCACTATTTTTAATTTCCAATTTTCCATAAAAAGAAATTAAATTCCTCATATAACAAAAACTTTTTTTTTTTTTTCAACTTTTAATTTACACTCTTTTCATCTTCGTTCATTTACGACTATCCCCTGTCTCCTCACTTTTCTTCGTGTCAACAATTTTCTCACAATTGTTACTATTTTTCTTCATTTTTCATAATTATGGCACAGGTAATTAATTAATTTTCCCCTTTTTATACTAATTTTCTCAAATTTTCAATCTTTCAACTCTGAAAATTTAATTTATGCTAATAATTTGATACTAATTATGGTTTTTATACTATGTAATTTTTCAGGGGCAAAAAGTAGTGTTAAAGGTTCTAACCATGACTGATGAAAAAACTAAGCAGAAAGCCATTGAAGCTGCTGCTGATATCTTGGGTACTTCGTTTATTTAAATTCCCCATCGTTATAAATTTTAAATTACTTTCATGACTATATAATTTATATGCAATGGTGTATTATATATACTAGCTTCGTAAATAAAATGCAACGATTTAACATAAATTTGTAATCATTGCATTTTATTCGAAGCAAATGATGTATTATTATACTGTTTATTATATAATCTCAACTTTGGACGGTTAGCTCATTTTATTAAAAGTTCGGGTTTTGCTTTATTAAGGGCAGAAATGAGCAGACCGGCGAAAGTTGGGATTTCGTAATTATTATATATTACGATGCTAACAAGGTACAGTGTGAATAAAATGATGAACATGTAGGAGTTGATTCAATAGCAGCAGATCTGAAAGAGCAGAAATTGACAGTTATTGGATTAATGGATACAGTTAGAGTTGTTAAGAAGTTGAAGAAAGTTGGTAAAGTTGATATAATATCAGTTGGTCCAGCTAAAGAAGAGAAGAAAGAGGAGAAGAAGGAAGAAAAGAAAGAAGAGAAGAAAGAGGAGAAGAAAGAAGAGAAGAAGGAAGAAAAGAAAGAAGAGAAAAAATGATACTGAATTTTTACTGTGAGTTAGTTTATTATATATGCATGATATTCTCCAAATTATAGGAGTAATATAAATACATTATATAGGGGTATATATGGTGATTTAATTTTCTGCTGATAGATAATAGTATGTTTAATTTGATTAGGGTATAAGGTATGGTTCAAGTTTTTGCTAAATTTTGTAACCAATTTCTTTGAAAAACAAGGAAAAAGCTAAGAATAGATGTTATAAAAGGATCATATATCCCAGAAATTACTGATATTTGCAGAAATTATTTATTTAGCTTATGTTTTGCATGGTTTTGGCACTTGGCAAGTTGGTGATGTGAATATGTGATGGAAATGCAACTAATTATCCCACTATGAAATTGGAGATTGATTTGATAATTTGGCAAATTAGATGTTTAGATGGTGTATAACAAGTTTCTACATATGTAATTAATCCGTATAACAGTTATGAATTGAGCTATAAAATTATTAAGTGGCGATATTCTTGGACTATCAGTGAAACAATGACCCTTTTTTTTTGTACTTGCGTGCTTTTAAATTGTTGATGAGAATACATTTTAATTTTAGTGAATGTAAAATTTTCGCAAGATAATTTGATCTTGCAACCAATAAGATCCTTGAGATCGAAGCACGAGAGATGACGAGAAATCTACATTATCCTCGGGTCGCAAAGTGTCTCTAATTAGCATTTCATCCTACAATTTCTACCTAATGAGAGTGAGATACGGCCAAAAAATTGATATAGTGGTAACAATGTAACATAACCAACAAATAGCTTGCCATTGTCATCCAAAAGTATCTGCATGTGTTTCAATTGAATTGTATCAGAAAATTATTGTTGCATGCACCATAAGCATCGACTATTGTGCTTCCGTATGTGACTTGTGACTTGTGACTTTGTGAGCATAAGGTATGCCCCACGACGCTTTACCTTGTGTACAAGGCATTTAGCCACTTACAAACTTTACCCCAAGTTGCCATACTTCCAACCTATTAATACTTTATGGGGAAAAATCGAAAAACGAAGCCATGTCTTGATCTCTTTCATGTCACCCAACCTACTTACCAGCTCAACCATATTTTGTTGTTGTTTTACCTCTATATTTAAAATATATATCCTTTCAGTCTCAACTTTATATTCAATACAACAATTAATTGACTATAAAGTATAGGCGCAATTACTACATTTTTTATCTTCCTCAACCTCAACTCATATTTTTTTCAATGTCTACGTACCAAATTGCTAATCGACATTAAAGTGATCAACAATTTTTATTGGTGTCTTTTCTCGGCCCAGATGGAGGAAGTAAATTGATTTTTTGTAATTTTTTGAGGTAGATTTTAAATGTGAGTAATTTTTTAATTTAGGAAGATTATGTATTCAATTTTATAAAATTATAGGAATCATAAGCTATAATGTTTTACTTTATCTCATTTCAAAAGAACCATACCATGTGGCACACTCCAAAGTATATGTGCCATGTAAGCTTGTCATGTCATTTAACAAAATAAATTGTAGATTCATGTACTTAGTTCTCTTACAAATCAAGGTCATGCATTTACCATCTCAATCAACTTTGATTAATGAAGTAAATGTCAACATTGCATTATATATTCATTTCATTTATTAAGTAAATTAGAAGTAAAATTTGTTTATTTTCGCAAGTATAAAAAGTAAATATATATAAAGTGCTCATATCAAAAAAAACAAATTAATATTAAGTGGAAAATTAAAAAATAACGCCTGAGACATTACCCGAGCCGATACTCTAGTTTTGTACTAAAAGGTGTTAGGAGTAAGACTTGTTTACCATTACGCAATTTGAGTCTGAAGCTTAGTAGAGTATATAGAAAAGAGACGTATTTCATAGGCGATAATCTTTCAGTGTCATATTTACTAGAACTCCCTAGGAGTATTTCTTTATTATATGCAATAGCACGACAATGACTATTGGCATACGCCAACGGCCAAATGCAAGTGACAAAGAAGTATCGATGACACTGCTAGGCTATATCAGCTTTGATGCAACAAGAACAAACCCAATTCATATGAAAGGTCACTCATCATCCACTAAAACACCCACTAAATGTGGACAAACATTGCGATAATTAGTGGCTCCTTAATTAAGAGCACATAAACACAAAATGGTATGAATATGATATTTTCAGGGTGGAATAATGTAGGTAATGAGTAACAACTTCATCATCATAGAAACCATTCTAAACAACATTGCTCGAAAATGACTCATATTTGTCATCATATTAATTTTTAATTAGATCAATATCACCAAATTCATGCTGCCCAAATTAGATGATTAGGTATCTTATGTCACTATATTCTCTTCCTTTCACGGATTTCACTAGATAATTCCATGACAATTGAATTTGGAATCATTCTTTTGTCATGTTATTATATAAATCTAATTATTATGGTAGAATAGTTCAATTGTATATTTATTCCGTCTAAAAAATACAACGGTTCTTTGCATCTCAGAAAGTCAGAATGTATCGATAGATTCTTATTGATGCACTTTAATGATCTAATACATCAGTCAATAAACTACTCCTAAAACACATGTTATAATAATTAATTAAGNTTTATCTCATTTCAAAAGAACCATACCATGTGGCACACTCCAAAGTATATGTGCCATGTAAGCTTGTCATGTCATTTAACAAAATAAATTGTAGATTCATGTACTTAGTTCTCTTACAAATCAAGGTCATGCATTTACCATCTCAATCAACTTTGATTAATGAAGTAAATGTCAACATTGCATTATATATTCATTTCATTTATTAAGTAAATTAGAAGTAAAATTTGTTTATTTTCGCAAGTATAAAAAGTAAATATATATAAAGTGCTCATATCAAAAAAAACAAATTAATATTAAGTGGAAAATTAAAAAATAACGCCTGAGACATTACCCGAGCCGATACTCTAGTTTTGTACTAAAAGGTGTTAGGAGTAAGACTTGTTTACCATTACGCAATTTGAGTCTGAAGCTTAGTAGAGTATATAGAAAAGAGACGTATTTCATAGGCGATAATCTTTCAGTGTCATATTTACTAGAACTCCCTAGGAGTATTTCTTTATTATATGCAATAGCACGACAATGACTATTGGCATACGCCAACGGCCAAATGCAAGTGACAAAGAAGTATCGATGACACTGCTAGGCTATATCAGCTTTGATGCAACAAGAACAAACCCAATTCATATGAAAGGTCACTCATCATCCACTAAAACACCCACTAAATGTGGACAAACATTGCGATAATTAGTGGCTCCTTAATTAAGAGCACATAAACACAAAATGGTATGAATATGATATTTTCAGGGTGGAATAATGTAGGTAATGAGTAACAACTTCATCATCATAGAAACCATTCTAAACAACATTGCTCGAAAATGACTCATATTTGTCATCATATTAATTTTTAATTAGATCAATATCACCAAATTCATGCTGCCCAAATTAGATGATTAGGTATCTTATGTCACTATATTCTCTTCCTTTCACGGATTTCACTAGATAATTCCATGACAATTGAATTTGGAATCATTCTTTTGTCATGTTATTATATAAATCTAATTATTATGGTAGAATAGTTCAATTGTATATTTATTCCGTCTAAAAAATACAACGGTTCTTTGCATCTCAGAAAGTCAGAATGTATCGATAGATTCTTATTGATGCACTTTAATGATCTAATACATCAGTCAATAAACTACTCCTAAAACACATGTTATAATAATTAATTAAGTTGGGAGTCGGAAAAAAGTTGTTATAGTTACTCTAATCTAATCCTTTGATGAAGCCAACAGTCGATCATTTTGTTGGGGCAATTACACATAGGCTCTTTCACCCTGCGTTTACTTGACCCTGTATAGTCGATCAACAATGAATTACCAAGCACATTCCAAATCGAAGGCGGGAATGTAAAGTTGGTCATATGCTTGGATACATTGACTCGTTAAATTTTGAGACTTCAACACAACAAATTTGCTTATTGATTATCAGTCACACAAGATCTATTACTATGGTTTTTAAGAGAATGTGGCAAACATCAGATTCATATATCTTACACTGCATCAGATATTCAGGTAAACCAGTAGAATTGATTGCCTTGGTCAAATTTTATTCCAATCAATCTTGATCATTACCGGAAATTATAAAGGTTAATCCACATCATGGAGGGCTTCAAAGTTGTGGAGGTTTAAGTGTATGTGGAGCCTGGTAATATACACATGCAGATGTTGATGGCTGGAAACAAAACCTGTAAGTTCAAAAATAAAAGTAGTTGAATGATGCTTTTCGTTTTTAGTGCAAACAGAATGGGGAGATGAACTTTCGGGTGGCTAGACCAACAAAATAACACAGTATATATCTGACTAGATATACAATTCCAAAAATCTAGAATGACTAGCACTGTGGCAGATTGCACTCAGTGCAGTCTATTCCTAACCTCAAAAAGACCAATATGAGCTATAGAAAAGCATTAAAGTGAAACTCAGGGTCGCTATTTGTCAAAAAATCCACTGCTGTAACATCGTTGAAGTTTAAGACATATATAAACTGAAATACGAAGTATCAAAGTACCTTATTCATAGGTAGAGTTGGAAAGCACACCGAGTGGCTATCTCTACTTTCTTGACATGAAGTCCATGACTTCTTCAATCCTTCTGCAGTATAGAGACATTTAGATGAGATTCAACAGAAAGACAGATAAAAGTCTGTCGCAATAACATCCAATGCACAATGGCGAGTTCAAGTTTACATTTAGCAGCTGCTAGATGAATAACACAGACAGGGAGACCTAGGGAAACTATAGCTAAAATGCAAGTGACAGGGTGGATGCAACACAGTAACCACATCCTTCTTCAGGATGCAATCATGAATGACAAACAGTAGAGAATTTGAGATGATATTTTTAATTCATTTGCTAGTTATTATTTCATGAATTTACTTGCCAATTAACAATTAACATTACTGCATTTGTTTCCACGTTTATATAATCCAACTATGTGCTTTCATGTTTAATTTCATAAAAACTTAATTTGATTCAACATACAAGAAATGGAGCATCAATCAATACTTTTGCTATTCATCAAGGGGAAAGAAACAAAGTATAGGCAAGAAACAAGATGAAGTTTTGTAGCACAGTAGAGACACAAGCACCAGGATTTGGAAACAAGATTCTTTAAAATTTCTGAACATCATGATATCAATTGACCCCATGGTAAGCAAAACAATAGGAAAGGAAAGTATTGTCGCAGACTACCAAGAAAGACCAGGCAAGTAACTGTGACGAAGCTAAGGTAGCATGCATGAGATCGATAAACAATACAATCCATGTATAAGCTACAGAGAGACTTGATTCAAATGGCAACTTTGATCAGACAGAGTTGGGATCATCAATATATCACATTGTTCATGAAGCAAACAAGTGTTATGGTTTCCAAGAAAAGGGAATATAGAGAATTTTGCTTATGCAAGAGCCTAGACCAAGAGGTTGTCGTTGACTATGATTTAAAATATACGAGGTTTCGCTAAAGTAATTGTGTGCAATTCTCCTTAAAATTTTAGCAACATACAGAAAAAAGGTCAACACTGTTGGTTACAAGAAGTGCTAATAAGGAATCACCTTCATATTCACATAATATACTACAAATACTGGCAAAGAGGGTACTAATATACTATGTTATGCATAAGTGACAATACATGTTTCCATGCCTCTCAAAATATAATCTACACTTGTATAACTGCACTCCGGTAGCTTTTAAACTTCCAAAACCTAGTCTCTGACAATTACTAGTAATAAGCTAATTGAAACTAGCAGGAATCCAGGAATACTGATGGAGGACCATCAAATCAAAGAAGACAGAAATACCTCTCCAGACACTAAGAAATTATTCTAAGCTAGCAACAAGCAAGACTCTACTTAGATGTAGAAATTATTCCAAGCACATATTTTTCCCATCCTTAAAATGCCATTTGCTGAAACAACATTTAAAAGATAATATAAAATCCTATACAAAGCCACACTTTTACATATATTACAACACCTAATTCTTAATATAAAGATCTCATTACCTATAAAGACACCTTCAGAATAGCAGCCAAATCTAGTGAAAGATACCTAATTCTCCACATAAAGATCTTACCAACAATGAATTAACAGGCTATAACTTCTAAAAAACATCACATAGTCAAAAGCTAATAAAGTATAAACACCTTAGAAGTCAAAATTGTATATATGTAGTAAATTTCTCAAAATTCAAGTAAATTATGTTTAAAATGATCAAAGAGCAAGCCAGAATAAACCACGAGTATAAAAAACCTAATGAGAAACTTCTTCGAAAGCATTAGAAAAAGTATTATTTTCCATAGTCAATTATTTGCAGAATCAAAATAGTGATTTCACTTAACAAAGGAGAGACTTCATATATTGAAAGGCAATATGAAACTTTCTCAAGAAGCATAACATATTTATAAAGCAAAATGGGGTAATGAAAGAATTTGACATACCATATGCTCTCAACTCTCAAGTCTCAACTAACTCCAATAGTAGCAGCAGCAGCAAAGTGCGATGTGTAAACCAATAAGTAAATGCTTGTGGAGCAAAGTATACAATGTCCTATTGCTGCAACTCAGTATCTCTTACGTCTCCGGAATTTTTTAATGCGATGGATATATAGTCCTTTTTCCATCATTTCTTTTATTATTCTATGTGCTTCAGAGAGCTTCCCTTTTCTACGTAGGTTATTAATTAAGGTATTGTACACAAGAAAATTTGGGACACAACCTCGATTCTCCATCTGTTTAAGCATAGAGCATGCTTCCTCAAATTTCTCAGCCATACAAAGTCCCCGGATTAAAGTGTTGTATGTAAAAACATTTGGTAGCTTTCCATCTGCGACCATATCGCTGAACAAGTCCTGGGCTTTCTCTAGCTCTCCTGCAGCTACATATCCACTGATAAAAACAGTGTAGCTCACAACATCAGGATCGAACCCATTCTTACTCATCTCATTAAAGAAGTACTTGCAAGCTTCCATGTTTCCTGCCCGGCTTAAACCATCAATCAAGGTAGTAAAGTGAAGGCAAGTTGGAGACATTCCAACTTCCTTCATATGATTCAAGAGATTGAGCGCAGCATATGGCTTATTCCCTTTCCCAAGTACATGAAGGAGAATGTTGTAAGTATGAATATCAGGAGGAAACCCATTCCGGCCCATTTCATCCAGCAATCGATGGACATTATTCATCTTTCCCAACTTGTACTTTGCCTTGATGAGTATGTTATATGTAAGAGTATCGGGCAGATGGTTATCAGCTAGCATTTGCTTATAAACCCACTCAATCAAAATGTGTTGGTTTATTTTGAGAAGACAAACCAAAATTGCATTGTAAGAATGCTTGAAAGGACGGTAGTTGAACGTCTTTGACTTAAGGAACTTCTCAACAATTGTTCTTCGCAATCCCAAGTCACAACAACAACTGATCAATATGTTAAAAGTTCTAGCAGTTGTCGGATACCCCTTTTCTGTCATCTCATCAACTAATCGCCACATTGCTCTAAACTCCTCAGCAGACGCAAGTATTTGCAGTAACAAATGGTACGTGTTCACTGTATGCTGGTAGTTCTCCAGCTCACTACACCATGCGAAAAACTTGTAAGCCAATTTGGCACACACAGTCTTGTTCTCATAGTTAATGATCTTCAAAATTTTCAACAAGACTAACCTAACACTAAGGCCTGTAACCCTAACATTCAGTTCACTCAAAGCCAATTTCACATTGAACCCGGGACAAGCTTGCCTTAATACACCAAACATCTTATCTGCGTCTTTCTGAGTAGTACTAAAACAATACCGATCATCATCATAATTCTTCCGAAATCGCCTTTCGTCATCATCATCCTCTCCATCTAAATGAGGATCAAAATTCAAACTATTCCAATGTTTCTTAATCAATTTCTCAATAGGGCAAAACCCAATTCCAGCATTACCACCACCACCACCACCATCATCACCAATATCTAAACTATAATCATCATCACCATTACCTAAACTATGATCACCACCACCATCTAAGCTATGATCACAGAATGCCCGCGATACGAAACGAAAAACCGGGGTGGGGTGCAATACCCTCCGACCTAATTGAGCTACAGAGTTCATTATCAACAATATCCAATAAGTGGGGAAATCCCATTATCTCATTAACTTCACTAAATTCAATGAATTAAAGATACCCAGAAAAAGATATGAACATTCAAGTAAGTAGAATACTAAATGCAATGTTCCCATTACAATCAAGAAAATTAAATTGAATTCATAAAATTAAATTGAATTCATAAAATTAAAACCCTCATTCAATAATCAGGAATATCAATGAATAATTACCTGGGTTCTCATCAAATGAAGATAAAGTTGAAAACTTTACAGTAAAATGGCCATTAAAGTAACGAAAATAAAAAATTAAATGTGGTTGAAATTGATTTGGGGTTTAGGGTTTTAGGGTGGTTTGGTTTATAAAAGGAGTGAAATTGAAATTAGAAGACGAAAGTTCACTTGATGGATTGACTGTTGGATGAATTGGAACTTAAACAATTTATATATATATTTTTTTTTTCCTTTTCTTCTTTCTTTTGATGGTGAATCGATTTTGATGAATTGGGGAAAATGTAGAGATAAAGAAGATGATTCCCACAATGCGGCACTCTCTTTAGTCTTTACCAATGTATTGCTGTGGAGTCGCTATTTTTTGTTTTGAAAAAAAAAAGGGTCGGGGAGAGCTCCAAGCCTACAAGTCTGGTGGGTGGGTGATGCGAATTGATCCGATCTGGATCTTCTAAAATCGATAAGAAATTTTTGATCAAATTTATAGATAGATGAATTTTTCCTTCTCAATTCTAATTAAGCATCAAGTCGCTATTTTTTGTTTTGAAAAAAAAAAAGGGTCGGGGAGAGCTCCAAGCCTACAAGTCCGGTGGGTGGGTGATGCGAATTGATCCGATCTGGATCTTCTAAAATCGATAAGAAATTTTTGATCAAATTTATAGATAGATGAATTTTTCCTTCTCAATTCTAATTAAGCATCAAAGGAAAATTACTTGTACCTCAATTCCTTAAAAGGGTATTTCTTGTTATTTGCTCAATAAAATAATAAAGAAGTGGGACCCACTGATGTTGGAGCTTGTAGGTGTGAGAATAAAATAATGGAAAAAATATGTGGGGCCCACGTCTTTATTTACCTCAAGTATCTCAAGTTGAGGTACTTGTCACCCCTCAAGCATCAAATGAGGGTGTTTTGGAAAGTTGGTTTCATAAGATTTAATTGATTTATGCATAATTTATTGAAGGTTTTTCATTTATATTTGAACTTGAGAAAGTATTTATCCTTTTAATTGAGTGAGAACCCTTGATTGCTAATTTGGCATTCAGGTTTGCGCTAATAAAAGTTATTCGTAAAGCTTGATTAGTTTTAAAATTGTCTATTACAATCCTGAAACCAAAGACTATAATGCATATTGTTGAAGACTTTTTGGTTGTTTTGGTGTTGGAAATGCATGTATACATATATATTGTGACAAATCATACATGTTTGTTTGAATTAATTCAACCCAATAAGTATGGAATTACTACGTATCATATATGAGAATGAGGTACTCTTTATATTTTACCGTGATTTTAGATAATGAGGTATATTCTATCATGATTTTAGATGGAAACGCAACAGATAATATGTTATATGCCAAGTTGCATGTGCCCTATATATATATGACTTGAGATTAACCCCGGCTAGTGAGTAATGCCTACATAATAGTTGTAGGCTTCACGATAAAACTATCCATCCAATATATTGCTGGTCTAGATGAGCCTTTTTTTTGTGTGAAGCAAATAAGCCTTTTTCATGTTTATGTGCTTCTTAACAGATTAAAGACGATTATAATGAGCCTAAGTTTTCATGAGCTGCTACTCCTCTTTTGGGAGATTACACATACAAAGCGGCAAAACCTACACACTACGTTGGATAATTCGATATTGCATATTACATTCTGAAGTGACATGAACTTTACATTCTTCATCACTAAAACACACAAGTATTAGTCTATTAAAATGACAAATCAGAGTAGATTGTCAATACAACATAACAGCTCTAGAACTAAAGATGTAGATGTGCTACGTAACCAGCATTACATAACAACATTCGGACACGCTAGGCAGTGTCTGGTTCTAATTTACATCAGTAGAGTACATTCATCTGAAGTAGAAGTACATTTTTCCAGCTTCTACTATACAACACCAACGACAAACACATAACAATTCTTCAAATAGCTATTGAGGCCTTGCTTACTTTCTGCTGCTCTTCATTAGAAATGTCAGAAGATCCTCCTTCTCCTGTTTTATAATATGGCACCATTGATTAACAAAAATCATTCTATGCATGGCAAAATTACATATATGCAACACAACATGTTCAAATCAAAGTAACAAGACTAGCTTCTTACACTAGCATGTCTAGAACAACTAGCAAATTGAAAAGGAGTATCTACTGTCAACAATCTTACCTTCTTTCCCTTCGATATTAGGTTCCGTTGCTGGATTCACGCCACCTTTTTGATACCAGAAATTTGCAGCATCTTTGAGCCGGTCAATTACTCCCTTCCCAGGACTAGCTAATCCTGTACCAGCATTATCATAATTAGTATCCTCGCTCCTTCCAAGTCGTCTTGCCACTTCTTCAGACTCTGTCACTCTGCCTTTTATTGTCACTTTCTTCCCGTCTCCTTCTATCTCCACTTTGCTTACATCTTCCTTGCGTTTGTGTAAGGGCAGTGCTTCTGTAATAACCTCGGACAATGCCTTGTCATCTTCCCCAGGCCTCAGTTTGTCACTTAAGTACTGCTTCATTGAGACCCCCTTGTCGTTCCCAGTAGTTGGTCCACTGGCAGATGTATTAGGACCCAAATCATGCACTGTATCTGAACCCTGCACCTTTGATGCCATGGAGGACCCCACTTCTGCCACTTTATTGTACACCGGGGCTATAGTACCTTTCACTGTTTCAACAACTGACGACCCTCCCTTGGGTGACCCTTTTTGCACATGTTGCCCTTCATTGATCTCACCGTAGCCAAGCTTTGTGGCTACTACATCCTTCGCTTGTACAGCCTTATCAGCAATAGCAGATGTCACATTTGATATTTTCTCACCATAGCCCTCTGCCTCTGAATGTCTTCCGTGCAGTCCTGAAGATGCAGTTGTAGCAGGGTGCTGATCAGAACTTCCATAGCCCCTAGCCTCTGACCGTTTTCCGTGCAATCCTGAGGATACAGTTGTGGTTGAATGCTGATCAGAGTTGCCACCGTACCCTAGCTTTGATGTAACAGAATTCGTGGCTTGCTTAGCTTTATCAGCTACCATTGCAGCTGCAGATGATATCTTTTCACCGTAACTCCCTTGTTCCTGTTCTGACTTATTGTGCGCTCCTTCGTGTCCTATAGTATGATATCCAGAGTCTTGGGATTGAGGAAACTTGCCTGTCTGATTAGTGACTGTCTCTGGAGAGAACTGATCATGACTTCCAGTGGATATTTTCTCATCCTGGAGGCTATGCTTGGGTTTATAAAGGTTGTCTTCTTGTCTACTTCTGATGCTTGGTTTTTGCCATGGTACTTCATGTCCTATATTCTGATATTCAGATTCCGGGGATTGAAGAAACTTGCTTGTCTCATGAGTGATTGGCTCCGGAGAAAACTGATTGTGGCTTCCAGTGGATATATTCTCATCCTGCTGGCTATGTTTTGGTTTATACAAGTTCTCTTCTTGGCTACTTCTGATGTTTGGTTTTTGTTGTGGTTCATCGTAAATGTTCATTCTATCCAACTGATGCAAGATTGGATTCACCCCTACTGATTCACCACCTATAAGTTAGAGCAGAAGCGTGTAAGTAATACAAGGTCATGTCATTTTGATCGAATTGTCATATACTAGTAATGTACACTTTCAAGGTCACTAACTCAACTTCCTTATGCTCAAGAGTGTAAATTTTTAAAGAAAATTAACTATATATTCTGTAAATAATAGACTACATAAATCACGAGTTTCCCTATTAATCCTGGTCATGGCAGATGATAAATCATTTTGCACCCAAATTGAATGGTACAAAAGCGGACACATGATCATGTAATTATCAACACATGTTGAATATTATGATTGTTCAACAGGTGTGTTAGTGTCTATTGTGTTTGGACTGTACAGGATTGTGTATACATCTTACATAGGAATTGCTGTATACAGGCACAACTGCACAATATTAAAACAAATCTTACCTCTGCGTGTTGGATCAGCAACTTTCGCCTCATAATTTGCAGCATCAGGTTTTCCCCTCGGATCTCTGAGAGCATTAGGATCCTTCTCCAAGTATGATTGATTGCCAAGGATCCCACCATGCCTCTCAGTGTTAATTTCTTCATTTCCTGTACCATGATTCCTACCAAGATGAGCTATAATTGGTGTTTTCCTTGGTGCATTGGACATGTCTGCTGAAACATGAGGCTGGTGGGTCTGATAATTTCCATGAGGCTCGCTCGTTGGAAAATGAGTCACCCCTTGCATTGCAGTTCTTTCACCCATATTACTATTATGCTGCCCTGGTGTGAAGCTCTGATCAGTCATGGAATTATACTCTAATCATTGCCATTAAAAGATAAACTAGAGGTTAGTAACTTCCCAAGCATAACAAGACAAAAAAATTGGGAGATTTTCACATCAAACAAAATCACACTCTATCTATTATCTAACAATGTAGCTTAACAGCTTTAGCATCACATTTCAGCAGTCATAAAATCAACCTTAGCTGAGGGTAAAAGACAACTCCAACTCTCCAAGCAGCAAATATAATTAAAGATGATGATAATACATTCGGTTTAATTAGGACACATTCTTACCGGTGGACGCCGGGTCATCAACTTTGGCCAGATAATTAGATGGATGCCGATTTTCACCTACATGTTTCTCGACACCCATTGGTCTCCCCATTAGGCCTGCAGTAGTCTGACCTCCAACAGAATGCATACTAGCAGCAGGTGTATTTTTAGGTGCATAAGGTCGTTCCTGGGGTTCATTTGGCCTTCCAGTATCGGTCCTCGACCAACCCAAGGTCGTCTCATCCTGTCCAGGAGAATATCGTGCAGTAGCAGGATCAAATGTCTGATAATCACCGGGATGACTCATCACTGGGGCACCTTCACCAACAGTTCTTTTTCCCCCCAATCTCGGTTCATGATGCCTCGGAAATCCCTCTTGCCCTGGCCTAAACCTTTGAGTAGCTGCAAAATATGCAGATTATTAAAATTGCATTTCCATCAAGCATTTTAAGGTACCACTTGCAGTTTTCCATAATTAAGAAGATAGTGTCCTACATTATATTACTAGCTAAACTTTACCTCACTCTATATCACATTTTCTGAAACTTAAATCAGTAGTTACTAGTATGTAAGAAAATAATTCAACTACATGCTCTTTTTCTAACCAATATCGCTAACCAACATGATAATTACATATTTCAATTGATCATTATTTTTCCATAGGACAATCATGTAGACAAGATTCGATAATCCCTCCGTCCTTAATAACACCCACCAACGCTATAACGCAACTAATCATACTTATAGACATTTGTATTTGGTATAACAACAAAGTCTTAGTCCTAAAATAATTTAAAGTCGACTAAACATTAAATCAATAAGAGGAATCACAAAAGTAATTAGCAAACATAATAACATGTTTTAAAGAAGTAACATACAGTGTGTGCCGTGAGTTTCAGGGTCGGTATCCATCTCATCATCATCATAAACAACTTGATCATGATCATCATGAGCATGAAGTTCATTGCCGTGTCCAACATGATCTTTTATGGACTCCTTAATCTTTTTGGCCTTGTCTTTTACTTTCTTCAACACTGATTTCTTGTCACCATGATTCTCTTCTTCATGACCTTCATTTCATCACCATATATTAATATATATATATATACACATATACATGTCATCATTATACAATATATATTGCTCACACTAGAATCACATATTCATATAGAAAATTTAAATAACAAGAATACCCCTATACAGACTACGGAGTACATACATCGTATTCTACGTACTTTGATATATTTACTTACTGACTACGGAGTACATACATCGTCATATTCGCATTCTACGTACTTTAATTTACTTGAGTACTCGAGTAGTATTGAAAAGAGTTTCAACGGTTGGGAAAATCGCTCTGATATGTATAAAGAAGCAAATTACATGACAAACACATATAGTGTATGAACAAATAAATTGCAAACTCTTGTTGATTTATTTTTACGTTGTTGCTTCTTATGCAAATACTAGGGAAATACAAATACATACCCCCTCCGTTCCCTATTTTCCTTATCCGTCACTATTCACCTAACAGTATGGAGTCCTTAATAAAAAAAATAAAAAATATTATAAATCTAATCAAGCTATATAGTAAAGAAAAATATAGAACATCCTAAAACAACATATGTAAAGAAAAATAAGGAACGGAGGAAGTACTGTACAATGATAAGTATAAAATATATTTTAGTGCTTTTAGGAGAGTTTATATCCTCTAATATGGTATTAACTCTTTACGTTCTCTCATATTTTATATCTCATCCATCCCGTCTTTTTTGGTATAATTATTAAGCAACAACTATATTACTATTAATAGGACCAAAATCCTAGATTAACGATCACCTTAGCCAAGCAAGTACTTAGTATCCACCTTAAAACAGTGGTGGTGCAAATGATATGATCAAACACTAATTAGGGCATCTTTACTTTAGCTGAAAACGGCTGAATTGAACTGATTCGAGTTGACTTGAACTAATTGGAGCTGAACTAAAAAATTTTAATGAAGGATTAATGATTAGCAAAATAAAGGAAGAACTAATTTGAGCTAAACTGATTTTAAGTTGAAGTAAACAGACCCAAACAACGTCACAAACTATTTAAGCTATATAAGACTATATAGTTAAAAATCTTACCAATATGTAAGGAATCATCTTGATCACGCAAATGATCTTCTTCATTCATTGTGTAACCTCTAGGGTGTTCTATTTGAGAGTTCATTGTTGCAAGTCTAATTAATTAACTCACTCTAAGTATTAATCAAGTTTATGTTGTGCTAACTTCTTTCTTTGGTAGCTAAGTTAGTAGTAGAATATTATGTTTTGAAAATGCAAAATAAAAAAAAATGGAAGAAGTTAAGGATTTTAGTACTAGAGCAATTACATGTAAATCATTACGTTATTAATTAAAGTGGGTAAGATCAAGAAAAAGTAGTTATAACTTTGAAGGATTTGATTGGATTATTATTACTAAGTATAAAAAAAAGGAATGTCAGTATGTCACTGCTACTATACTACACGAGCAGAAGAAAGAGTAGGAAATTAATTGACACATTGCATGGTGTTGGCGCTATGGGTTAAAGACACGTAATAATAAAGGCTATCACCGTAACACGTCCTTGCTTAATTCGGTGCTTTAATTTCGGTTTGGCCTTAGACGTGTCGGGTGGAAAGGAATCAAGGGATAATTTAATAACTCTTCACCATTGATTGAACTTCGGACTTAGGGTATACTCCTTCTGTATTATATTAGTCCAACGATTTCATATTTTTTCTCAAATCGTTGCAATTACTTCTGTATTATATTAGTCCAACGATTTCATATTTTTTCTCAAATCGTTGCAATTAATATAATACGGATGTAGTATAAGGTGTTTGATCAATATCATCATTACTAATGCTCGCTAATACAAATCTAATCACAAAATAAAGATAATACACTTCATGACGTATTATTATTTTTTTTTTTTTGGTGCTAAAATCGTGACGTATTATTAGATTCGTGAAATCCTAGCCATATTATGCAATTGATGGAGCGGCACTTACGGTCATGATCGATTCAAATTTATGCTTAGACTTATATTTGAAATTTACAATGCTTTAATTTTGTTTGTTTTATAAAGTGTGGATCATGCCTAATGCGGCTCTTAGCCCAGTTTACATGCACAATTTTGCATTGTGCAGGCCGTGAGTCCAAGACATTACCTTTTCATCTAGCCTCGTTTATTCATGTATAGCCGTATGAAGTATTTAAATAGTTGTTGAGTGTTATTGACTACAACTTTTCTCCTTGCCTATACAATATATACGGCGATAAAATAAATGAGTCATGATAGGTGTATAACTGTTATGTATAAATAACATTATTATTTTCTCATTTTTTGTTAGTGCTATTTTGATATGGTACAAAAAACCAGTGATATGATATACTAAATTAATGATATAATGATATAAATTCAGCTTGATATGATATATATCATTGATGATATGACGCTAATATATAAACAATTGTGATATAATGTACTATATTTATGATAAGATATTAAATACATGGATTTAATCTTTAACATGTTAAAAAGCCACAAAAAAAATAGACTATTCAAAGAATAGTTCCCACCTATAATTGGTCCACGTCGGCAATCAATAGTAAATTCATTAAGGTTGCATGTGTTTTTCACGTGATATATGTTCTCTTCCCTGTGACCCTTCCACCCTTCACCTGTATTTTTCTTAAATGTATTCTTCTGCGTTCCCCTACTATTCAATCATCTCTCTTCTCTACCTCATGGAGTTCTTTGCGACCCTTGGACCCTGGAGATGCGATGCTTTCGGTGCATAACTTCCCTTTGTGTGGTTGTGAGAGCAGTTGTAGTATGGGAATTTACCAGTTTGTCAAATTTCGGTAAATTAGGATTTCGATCTTTAATGATTTTGGGTTAGGGTTTTTATCTCTAATTTATAATTTAGGAATTTAATTTTTATGGATTTCTTTCTTAATTTCGTGTTTTATTTTATATAATTTTTATTGTGTTGTAGGGTTTCCATCGATTTTGATTTTCACGACCTAAATACATTTGATTCTAATTGTTCAGGTATAATCTTCCCCTTCTATTATATTGTTGATTTTGAATCAATCTTCGATTTTTGGTTTTCCAATTTGGTTTGATTAGGGATTTTAAAAGTCAACTTCAATTTGTAATACTTTTGACAGTTTTGGTTCTGTGTCTTAGGGTTTTCATGCCCGATTTCGATTGAGGATTTGATTATGTTTCTGGTATTCCTCTTTATTCATTTTTGATTAAGGGTTTTAATATTTGTTTTTGGTTTTCTATTGGGGTTTTAGGTTTTTATTAGGGTTAATCCATGAACAGGCTATCGCACACCTATCAAAAGTAAACCAAACGACACTAACTAATGTAGCTAGGGTAGTAAGGATCGAATCCTCAGGGAAGCAGTTAAACTCTATTAGTTCTAAAAAGCTTAAACTGTGTAAAGAGCCTTGGTCGAGAAGTATTGACTAGCTAACTGACTATTGACTAATTACTAACTAATTACTGGAAATGACGAAGGATTAAACCAATAAACTAAGCCTAGGGTCATTCGGGTCACCAAGAACAACTAATGGATTCACTAACAAAGA